>JAKSZP010006595.1:0-320267 GCA_022478985.1 Massospora cicadina
TCATGAATACCCATCAGCGCCAGGGGCCCCTGAGGTCCATCTGCACCTGGCAGTCCTTGGGGCCCTTCAACACCAGGGGTCCTCTTGGACCTATGCCCCAAGTGGACCACGGGGTCCTTCAACACCAGGAGGACCTATAGCGCCAGAAGTTCTCTACTTCAATAACTCAGGATTGAATTCCCAAGTACAATTGCTCCAATTGAGAAGGACAAATTTTGATTTCTGCTTCCATTGCTCAACTCTGCTCAGAAAATTTGATATATTCCCACTTTCCATTCTTGCTGAATTTCCCAGAAATGTTGTGGAAACTTTTTATTTAACATGTCTGGACATCCCAAAGTCAAGCTGAGTAAGCTGTTAATGTACTTCATTTAAAAAGGTCCAATTATTTATGATTGCATCTTAGTTATCTTGGCTAAATTCAGAGGTGGATTTGAGTATTTAATAACATAATTATTCAAGGATTGAAGTCCTTCTAGTAAATTGAGATTCCCTTGATGATGCATTGCCACAACTGGTAATAGATGGTATAGGATAGGGTGTACTAGCTGATGTAAGTATTGCTCAGTTCTATTTCCTGGCATTTGGGAGATTTGCAACACTTCTCTTAAGATAGAGGGTACAGCATTAGAACAAGATCAGGTGGAACGGATTCCAGGAATTAAGGCTCCTTCAAGCTTTGATTGATAAACTTTCTTAAAACCTCAGGAGGGATTTGAGAATTCGCTGTAAAGCTGATATTAGGATTATGAAAATCTAAAATTTGCAAAGAATTCCAAAGTGGGCGGTACTCTTGGAATTTTGGTTCTAGATAAATGAACCCATCGTAAAATATTGCCATGCTCATGGTCTTGAGCTTTTTCAGGAAAAAATTGAGAATCCATAATAGTGACAGAAGTATTCACAGTGCATAACTCAGAGTGCCCCTGTACTGAGCATCACTATGGAAGTTTTAAATTACATTTCCAATGGGCAGATTTTCTCTTGGAGTTATGTTGATTGGAATCTCCAAAAAGCTATAAATAAAAATAAAAGCAGGCTAAAACTCAACCTAATTCTTTATAATGAAAGGATGGGATAGTTATAGGCTTTGATTTGGTTTATAATCTATCAGTGCTTGTCAATATCCATGCAATCGAATCTTCAAACAATTGATTGGAATGAGGCTGATCGTTCTTATTAATGTTGATAGATTGAGACAAATTAAGCTCTCCTTCCGATGAAGCCAGGGGAATTGATAGAGTAGAATCTCTGGGGCGAGAGAATTCACCGTAATTCTGACAAACGCCCTTCTCAAGGCCCTCATGGGACCTCACCTATTATCAACTAACCCTCTCTCTGAGACAAGTTCACACCTGGTGAGGGCAGTATTGCATCCTTCCTTTACGTTTATGATCTGCAATGGAAGGTGCAACTGACCATCAAAAACAACCAGTAGTTCACTGCTTGAGTCATATAGCTCAAAGAATGGTCCCTATCATGATTCTGATATGACTGGATGATAAGCCCTAAGTCATTATGGCGGAATGGATGAGATTAACCAAACCAAGTAATTTGTAATATGAAGAAGATTACCTACACATAAGGCGATAGGGGGATAATGAGCCTCAAATAATTAGTAGATTGTCTCCAAGTCAAGTGATAAAGTGATGTCAATTTATGACAAATGATTAGTAAATCGCCTCAAACTAAGACAATAGTGAATTTAGTAAATAGTAAACTTTTCCTGAACCATTGAGAATATGGTGAATGAATAGTCTTAGCAAAAAAATTTGGTATCAACTGAAGTCGCTGATATATAAGCAATATGAGAAGATTAAAGTAGTAGGTTTGTTAGTAGAAGAGAGCAAGTGGAACAGCGAGGATCTTCTGTAGATATTCTATTAAATAAAAGATTGTCATTGGGACAATTGCTTCATAATTATTAAGTTATTTCATTGTTTTAAGGACGACAATCTTCATATTATTGATCTTATTACTCAGTGGCGTAACCATGTCAAACCCCTTTAGCGTGTCTCCAATATATCACCAATTTATAACAGTGGTGCTCATTACAAGGGGCCCATTGATCAATCCCAAAAAAATAACAATTCTTCAGTTGCAGGCCATGTTCATCAGGCTTGCTTTGACAGGAAATCTTCGCAATATGCTACACCATGAAAATATGTGGAACTCACACTTGCCTTGGACGCTGTTTAAAAGGCAACAGGAGCTTCTTTAAGAAGATTGTATTGATAAGCTACAATTGATTGCTCTGAAGATATTCATGGGTTCTTTAAGCAATTTGAGTTTGCAATGTAAGGAGCCTTTAATTGGCGTAAAGAGAAGCTGTTAATTTCCACCTTATATGTTGAAAGTGTTGATCAAGTCACCTGATATCTTCTAAACAGTTCTGTTACATATCAAGAGGTGAAGGATACTGTACTGCGGTTGTTTAGAGGAACTGTAAAGATGTTGCAGTGGATGGCTGAGTTCTTGACCTTTGGGTTTTAGCGTAATGGGACCCTTACCACATTTGCTGATTGATTTATGGTGGAAGCTCACATGTTAATTGAGGAAGTGACTTTATTTAAATTTAACATGTGCATTGTGATGACCTCCACAGTGAATCCATACCGTGAGCTTTACAATGTCATGACCCCAATTATGTAGATGACGTACCTCTGCTTAAAATTGTTCAGTTTTTGCGCCATCTATAAACAAACTTTCCCTCCACCCAAAATAGAGCAGAAACATACCACCATCGGTGAATCTTATTATTTGGGGAAATTAGTCTGTCCAGTTCAAATTCTGCAAAGTTACCCCCAGCAGTTCAACTTCCACCCTGGACCTGCTTATTGTCAACAGCCCAACTACCAACCTGGGCATAATTACACTAATCGCCCACAATCACATTTTTGGTGAGGCCCATCTTACAATAATCAAGGATGTTGGTCCTACAGGTTTAATTTTTTTGAATGCGGCTGCTCTGTGCACCTTTCAAGAGGTTTCTCCTATCGTCAGGTCCATCACATACAGCATGAACAGTACTATCAGGGAAAAGTCATAGCTGAGTAGAGATGAGACTCTATACCTCCATTATCCCAACTCAGAAAGTCTCAAAAAACTTAACACTGTATATCAGCTAGAACCTCCATATGATGATGCATTACTGTATCAGCAGCTGGTTGGAGGAGTAAATATATTGATGCAAGTGCAAGCTAAGGCTGCAGTATAAGAAGAACCTCAGTAGCAACCAAAGCCGTACGCTTGTCATATGTTTGATTAAGTTTCCTTGACAAGTTGGACCCATCCAAAAATGCACCATCCTTGCAAGGAGTAAACGCCGCCCTTCCAGTCAAAACTACCATCAAATATTACTCTAAAGCTGGTGATGGTATTGCAAGTTTCCTTTGGAAAGGAAGATCTATAAATATTTATGCGCTAAACAGCCATGATTCATCATATTCAGAACGTACATACTGTGATATTGTTGTAGTCAAAACATAAGTCCATGAGATAATAGTTTGGGTGCCCCAGTCAACATAATTTCCACTAAGTATTTGGCAAGTGGCATTAAAACCTGATGTAGGTCATTGCATGGTATATGGTACTACTGGAGCGAAATTCATGGTATCAGAAGTAGCGTACAGTGCACTCCCCTTGAGGTTTGGGTCAATTGTTGTGTTAGCTCTGGTGATAGTGTTCCCAAACAGCCATTATGACCAAGTAATTGGTACTGCTTTTTTTCAACACTTTGGTGCTGTTCTTGACATGATGGAGGAGACCTTTAAACTTTTGGAGCAGCGGATTCCAATTTATTTCACTTCCAGCAGGGTACCAATGGATTATGGTCATATGGGGCAGGTAACCTCACCTATAGTGACAGTGAAATTCCAGTACGCGACCATAGATTAAAGAAGAAGACTCAGGCCCTCCCCAGAATATATATGAGTATCAAGGGTTGCCTCTCAGAGCTGCTGGGACTAAACCATTCTCTCCAGGAACTAAGCATAGTAAAACTGAGTTAGAGGTGAAAGTACCAGCTGGGCTCTATGGGGTGGGCATTAGACCCTATCTGCAATTGCAGTTTGAGCCTCATGTAGCTCCAGGAATTATACTCCTGGGGCATGGGGAGATCAAGGTTTTACCTGAAAACTTACAAAACAAATTAATGCAAATACGACGTCATCAAATATGGAGTATTTACACTTGACCCCTGTCGAGGAAGTCATTCAGGTTCATGAGTTTGGGTCGCTGGATGAATTTAATCTACCTGTCAAACCACAGCTTGTCGTAATGACTGTGGTACTGCAATGAATTAATAGGTTTATCAGAAGCATAGAAGGATTGAGCAATGGCTTTATTTCAAAAATATGAGGAGCTTATTGTTGTCAATGACCATAACTTAGGGTCCACTCAGGAGTAGTCCATTAAGTGGACACTGGGGATCATCCCCCATCAGGTCTCAGCCGATCCATCAGTCTAGGGCAGCTGAGGAAGTAGTGACATAAGTGATTGACAAGCTTCTGGAGTAAGGGATGATCAAAATGTCAAAGAGTCCATGGGATTGCCCATTCTTATTGTAGAAAAGGAGGACGGCACCAACTGGATAGTAATATAATACTGGAAGCTCAACAGCATTTCCAAAAGGGACTCATACTCCTTTCCAAAAATTAACGATGCCTTGGATTGGTTAGGAGGAGATTGTTACTTCTCAGCGTTGAATTTGGTATCTGTTATTGGCAAATTAAGTTGCCCCTGGCAGAACAAGATTTATGCTCCATTATCACATCAAGGGGCTTTTCCAACTGACCCAGATGCCACAAAGGCTGTTTAATGCCCCGGCTACGTTCCAACAGGCCTTGGACACCATTCTTGGTGACCTGAAGCTGTCATGCATCCTCAGATACCTCAATGATATCAATTTCTTTTTGTGAGCGTTCTCCAAGCATCTTAGCATATATTGGAGTTTTTTTGTCAGCTTGTGGTGGCCAACATCAAAACCAAGCCTCGTAAATGCCATTTCTTTAAGGATCAACTGTAGTACCTTGGGTTTGTGGTAAATGTGACTGGGATGAAGCCCAACCAGCCAAGGTGAAAGCTATCTGAAAGATGACTACACCAACGAGTAAGCATGTCGGACAATTACAAGTCTAATTATCTAACAAGAGTTTTTCCGTTTGAAATAAGGATGAAAAAGGGGACGTAGTTGACTGAAAAGACTTTAGGTAATTTTCGGTGGAATCATTTACTATTGGGGCAATACTTTTATTAATAATTATTGGCAAAATAGGACGAGTTCAGTTAAGCAAATTGTACCAATTATGCGGCAAAATCTGGGGAGTCCATTGGAGGTTCCTCCCCAGCCTACTTCTAGAATGATTTAAGCAACTATAACGCAAACACCCCCTTTTATAGCCTTGAAGGGAGTCTCACAAGCTGCAACTATTTTCCCTCAAGTTGATTGGTTCAAATGTATAAAATCTTTACCTCACGGACATGTCATATCTACTATTAAACCTCAATAAGCCATTTCATTAAAGTAAGCAGATGTTTGAGAGCGCTGATAGGTCAAATGCCCATATTTCCTATTTAGGTTCGAAGCTTATATTGAATTTGAGGTATATCTCATTTGAAGCCACAAGTCACTTTAAATACTAAACACCCAGATTGGAAGAGCGTTCACTTTTACTCCCCCGTGTCACTTCATAAATAAAACCATATAAAAACTGATTTTTCACTGTTACTTAAAGTTTCCCAAATTTTATTATTAAGTGGTCAAAAAAACCCTGCTACATATTTAACTTAACAGTAGAGAGTTTAGCTTCTCCTGAGTATTATTGTTGGACTTTAGGTGCCCAACACACCAGTGAGCAGAAAAACTAAAATCCAACAAAGCGCAATATACAAATCTTTTTAAGGATGGTTGGCTACTACCTTCACTTTGTACCTAACTTTAGTTATATTGGAGGTCCACTGTTTGAGTTATTAAAGAAGGATGCTACGTTTTAATGGATGTAACGTCAACAATTCTCCTTGATACACTCAAAATGGTACTAAGTAGTGCACTGGTGCTGCGCTATCCCAATCTTGATAAAGAGTATAATTTCCAGACAGATGCATACCTTTCTGACTTTGAAGCAGTCCTATCGCAAAAAGATGATGAGGGGAGGCGCATCATGTTGCATACTGCAGTCAGAGTCTGAACTGCCATGAGCGTAATTATACTATGACCAAGTGGGAGTGCTTAGTGGTTATTTAAGCATATAAGCAATTTAGTTTGTACTTGCATGGAGTGAAGTTCAAAGTTGTAATGGATCACAATCGTTATGCTGGTTGCAAAACCTTGAGGTGCCTGAAGGACGTTTAGCTCGATGGGCCCTCAAACTGCAGGCTTTTAACTTCAATATTCTCCACTGACCTGGAGCAAAACAATAGAACGCCAATTGCTTGTTGAGGTCGCCAACGGGTGTGTTGCATAAGAAATGAGCGATGTGATGTATGACAAGATGCTCTGAAGAAAATATGACAATGAACTGCCTCATGTCATGAAGGCGTTAAAAAAGATGCAAGAGAATACCTTCCAATGGAATGGTGAGCTGTACAAGAGGTTTGGGGATTCTACAGTGAACTTCTTATGACCCTCAACCTGTCCTAGCATTATCATAAGCGCACATAAGGAAGTTGAAAATGGAGTGCGCAAGACTTTAGAATTGTTGCAGCTTCAGTTTAGGAAAGCATGAACTTTGATGTTCTTGAAACTATATCCTTCTGCTACCAGTGCCAAGTGGAAAAGCCGTTTCACCAGAAGACCTCGTATCAGTTAGTGAAACTGCATTTTGCATGGCAGATGGTTTCCATTGATGTCATTAGCCCCTGCCAACAGGAGCTAACCATTCCAAATACATTCTGGTAGCAATTGCCACTTGACCAGGTAGGTTGAAGCATGGGTGATACGGGATTTATTGGTGGTCACAGTGGCAATTTCATAATGGAATGTATAATCCAGCAACATGACTGCCTTTAGTTCCTTCTTACCAATAACAGAACTAACATAACTTCCCACATCCTTCCTGAAGCTGAACTAGCTTATGACCATCCATGGGGTCTAATGGCCCTATACTACCCTGAGTCTAATTGGATGGTTGAGCGAAATAATGGGACTTCAGTGAGCATACACCATAAACGGTAGTGAAATGACCTTCAGATTAAAGTTCCTTCTGTCCACTGCCATCATTGCTTATAAAATCAGCTATCATTCTGCTATAGTAAGAGTCCCTTTTGAATTGTTTATGGATTACACCCTGATCTTCTACCGCTGCTCTAATCCTGCATAGAAGATACTGGCGGAATGGATCCCCAACATTATTTGATGACCTTAGCTGCTATGTAATCAAATTGCACACTGAAGTGTACTCGTTTAGCATAGCCAAGAAGATTAAGAATCAGGCTGCTGATCAGGTATGGTGTAGTGGGCTAGCTCAGTTCAATGATGGGGACATGCTTCTAATCCATAACCATCATGGGTTTGGTCAGAAGCACAAATTGGCTAGTATTTGGATTGGTCCATTTTAGTTATCCAGAAAACCAAGTGTCAACGCCTATGCCATCAAGGACCCCGCAAGCGGTCCTATTATCATAAAGTGCACACAAAGTTCCATTGAGCATATAAACAATAGGAGAATTTTTGTCCAGTCAAGGAGGGGAATATCATAATTCTGATATGACTGTATATAAGCCCTAAGTCATTACGGCGGAATGATGAGATTCGCTAAACCAAGTAATTTTTAATATGAAGAAGTTTCCTTGACATAATGCTATAAGGCAATACCGAGCCTTGAACAAATAATTAGTAGATTGCCTCTAAATTATGCGATAGAGTGATGTGATGACAATGAATAATGAGTAGATCTCCTCAAACTAAGGCGATAGTGAATTTAATAGATAGTAAACTCTGCCAGAACTAATGATAATATGGCGTAATGAATAATCTAAGCAAAAAGTATTGTTATCAACTGAAGTCGCTGATATATAAGCAATATGTGAAGATTTAAGGAGGAGAATTGTTAGTAGTAGAGAGCGAGTGAAACAGTGAGGATCCGCTGTAGATATTATAATAAATAAAAGAGAGTCATTGAGGAAATTGCTCCATATTAATAAGATTATTACGTTGTTTTGAGGATGACATTATTCATATTATCAGTCCTATTGCTCAGTGGGCGTAACCCCGTCAAATCCCTTCAGCGTGTCTTCAATATACCATTAATTTATAACAGTCTGCAACATGGTCAACCTCAGCATTGGGAGGAGGTCAAACAAACGCTTATTGAAGAGTTTGGCTCCAGGAAGAGTTTACAAAGGCGAAAACATGCCTTTATGTGCCTCAGCCTAAAAAAAAGATAATTGCTTGCCACATTTTTGATCAATTTTATGCTGAAGCTCAGCCCTTGGTGCTCACAAAAATGCTACCTTTTGATGATGCTATTGCGGCCATTATAACTGGCCTAGCTTCTCGCCCTACTATAGCCTAATATCTTATCCCCATTAAGCGTCACCTCCAGACTATCCAAGATATCAAGGAGGCTCTTCTGGAGGTTGCAGATATCTATAACGCTGAAGCTACTTCAGGCGTTGGGTCAAATCCCTTGGTTTGGACCATTGAGGAGTTCTCACCTGAAGCCCCAACAAATAGGCTATGTGACCTCTATTCTGGTTACCACCTCAAGGCCAGCACCTGCAGTGCGGCTCAAAACTGATTATCCTCTGCTCTGCAAACCTGAAGTTCCTAATCTAGCAAGTCAGAATGTATCTTCGTCAATGGGGCAGCGTACCCTGCCCCCCCACTTTGTTGCCAAGATCATCTTTTGCCATCCAAACAACCTGTCCAAGTGGTCCAAAAGCCTAAACCCCTTTCTTAGGTGACATGCGTTCCCACCAACAATGGGTTTAAGGACCAGGTCACGAAAGCTAAATCACCTGTTTCTGCAAGGCTCACAGTCGCTGATCAACCCAAAGCTGGCGTAGTTAAAGCATCCTCCTCCACGACGCTATCTCCTCTAGACAATTCTAATCCAAATTCTGTAGTCATGAGGAAGCCCAAACCCCTACTTTGAAGGTTTAAAATCGAGCCATGACAATTCCAAAGGCTCCCCCCAAAATTAATAATGTGGAGGAGCAACCCCAGGACCTATCCTTCTATAAGGGATTCCCTGAACCTACCTCACACTCTATGGGCTCCCTAAAATGCATTGATAACCCATATGATGATGAATCTGAAGGGGGTTATTAGATGTGAGTCATTATGTTTTAGGAGCCCAAGTTAAAGTGGAGGTACACGACAGGTTGAACCCTGAGAGAGTGGGTATGGCTAGGATACCCCGCTGAACTTATCTTTATCAAGTGCTGAGGGGTCTGGAGGTTATTGCCACTGCTAGTGACGCGGCCAGCTCATCGCCTCACTTCTCCAATCCACCCAGAGTGTACAAAACATACTGTCTATCCAAGAGAAATACCCTGAGACTTCCTAATGACTTGCTTCTACTCTCTGTAAAAAGGAGGCATAACTCTTTCCACAACTTGGGTGGAACAAAACAAAAGTGGAGGTTGTCATTAATGGGAAATGGGTCACATCTATCCTTGACACTGGATCCCCATTCAATGTTGTGTCATTAAAACTCATAAAAAAGATTAAGCTGGCCCCTACCTTGACTACACCCAAGAGTTTGGTACTGCTGGTCCCTTCAACACATGTGCTATTAAGGCATACTCTTCTTTGCCCATCTGATTTGGGAAACTCATTTTGTCGGTTCCTGCAGTGGCCTTGGCTAAAATACCTATGATATACGTATTGGTACTCAGTTTATGCTGGAATAAGAAGAGATCATTAACTTGAATCAGGGTTATCTTTCCCTGCTTAATCACGAAGTTTTTCTGATCCTGACTCATGATGAGCTAAATGAAAAAGGAGTATGCTTGCAAGTCGAGTATCCTTCTTCTGCCTTATCCCAGCGCTACACCACAGCAGGACGGAATAAAAAAATGTTGTCCAAATCAGTGGATGCTCTAGAGGGTATCCCTTTTTATGCAGCCGAAGAGGTAGTAATTAAGGCTGGTGAACAAGGGTAGTTGACACGAAGATTACCAATAAAGTCCCCCACAACTGGATATTGCAACTAATCAGCATTGTTTGAGTTAGCCCTCTTGATTTTAGAGCTTTTCCAGGCGTGCTAGACCCAACTTATCAGCGACCAATCAATCTCCTGTTGGGGAATCTCACTAAGAAGGACATGGTCTTCAAGAAGCATCAGGAGATCGAAAGCGGCCTGCTGGTCCCTAACAATGGCATTAATTAAATGCACTGTATTGGGTTTATGGCGGATATGGGCCTACCTTCTGGTCAATCGTTATGTACTCTGCCCACTGCATAAATCCCTGAAGATATAAACCCTGAAGAGCTTAATAAAGTTTATATTTTATTGGAGACCTATAGCGACATCTTCTCTAAATCTGAAACTAACTATGTGCACATGAAGGGTTGGACGCATACCATTAACGTTGGGGATGCACATCCCATCCAATCTAAACCCTACTGTAGATCAAAAGTTGAGGTGGTACAGATGCATATCGATCTTAAACAATTGTTGAACGCTGGGTTTCTGGTGCCGTCCAAAAGCCCTTGGTCGTCCTCCACTTCTACTGATAAAAAAGAAAAATGGAGATCATTGGGTAGTTATGGACTATTGTAAAAAAATAACTATAAAAAGAAGGATAGTTATACTATCTCCCAAATTGACGATGCCCTAGATCAATTATCTGGCTTTAACTTCTTTTCACCCATTGACCTGACTAGCAGTTATTGGCAAATGGACCTCTCTCCCTAAGATCAGGTTTATGCGCTTTTATTTGCAGTGAGGTTCTCTTCCAACCTACTGACTACCTTAAAGGTTATGCAACGCCCCCACAACTTTCAAGCGAGCCATGGACCACATCTTGCAGGATCTGAAGTTAAGTTGCATCATTATTTATCTTAATGATATTAGGGTGTTCTCAAAAACCTTCAAACATCTTGATCACCTGAAGGCATTGTTTCAGCGCCTACGTGAGACCAACATCAAGTAAAAACCCTCCAAGTGCACATTTTTCCAGAGGAAATTAGATTTTCTTGGACACGCCATTGCATAAGAAGGGATTCAACCCCTCTAAGATAAGGTTGAGGCCATATCCAAAATGCCTGCTCCCCAAAACCCTGCGCAATATCCAGGTATTCTTGGTTATGATGGGCCATTACCACCAATTTATCACCAGTTCGCCCTACTAAGTGAGCCTCTTGTCCGGTTATTGACTAAGAATGTCCCTTTTCATTGACGATCTGAACACCAGGCTGCCTTTGAGACACTAAAGCAGTTATTTCAAAAGCGTCCAATCCTGCACCATCCTGAATATGGTAAACATTTCCTCTTGTTTACCAATGTTTCTGACTACACTGTTGGTCCATTCTAGCTCAATTGGATGCTAATAGCGTGGATCGCCCCATCTCCTATTTCAGTAAGAAGTTATCTAAGGCTGTACATAACTATAGCGTCATTGAGAAGGAGTGCCTCGCGGTCCTGCTGGCTGTAAAATACTACTGCCCTTTCTTATATGGTACTTCTTTCACTGTGGTCACTGACCACGTCTCCCTGAAGTGGTTACAAATATGAAGGATCCCACTGGGCGGTTGGCTCTCTGGACCTTAAAACTTCAGCATTATGATATAAAGATTGAGCACCAAGCTGAAATCCGTCATATGAACGTTAATGGTTTGACTTGGTTGCCTTTCCTTCACCTGGACAATAGTGAAGCTGAGAGGCTACACGACCTCCTTATGACCCCCAACGCCTTGGAAGATGAGGATGAACCCTACAGTAAAACAATAGCTCGACATCCAAAATACCAAGGTGGAAAGCGGGATGCTGTATAAGAAATAAGGGTGAATTGGTTGCCCTGTCTCCGACAATCAGAGCAAGTATTCGTGATCTTGGAGTCCCATACCATTCTAGGGAATAGCAGAGTACAGAAAACCTATGAGTAGGTTGAAGAGAGATATTACTGGGAGGGCATCATGGAGATAATAACTGAAGTCCTGTATTCATGTCTGACCTGGAAGAAGCAATCCAGCTACAAGACCGGGTATCAGTATCAAACGCATTACGCCTCAACAACCCTTTAACACCATAGTCTAGATGTGAAAGTCCTCTACCTTAGACTACTAGAGGAAACTGGTACATCTTAGTGGGCATAGACCACTTTATCAAGTGGGTTGAGGCTGTGCTCTTCCTATCAAACTGCAAAATCCATGGCCACGTTCCTTCATCAATATTTATTTCCTTGCCATAATTTTCCCCAGGTCCTTCTCTGTGACAATGGAAAAATTTTACCTCTAGAGTGCTGAAGATCCTCGTTACATCCATGGGAACACAATAGCATTTACTCAGCCTCCTATAACCCCTTCACCAATGGTACCGTGGAAAGAGCTAATGGGACCCTGATCTCTATTTTACAAAAAATGATCACTTTTGACCCTCTTCACTGGGATCTTTTACTTACCAGTGCCATCATGGCTTATCATATCAGTTATTACCAGATCAAAAAATATTGCCAATACAAGTGTTGTATGGTCAAGAACCCATGGTGCCTGCGTTACTTTCCAAAGATATTTCCTCCAATAAGACTGAGCCTGAGCAAGCTATGATGAAGTAAGCCCAGCACATCATTCAGTTCCAATCAGAGGCGATGACCAACTTGACAAGTACTGTCACCAAATAGGGTCAAGCCACAAACGAGCTCCAGCCCCCTCTACCTTCCAAGTGCCAGACTTGGTGTTATACTACCACAACAGAATCACTCCAAGAAGTGAGAAGCCCAGTTCTATCTGGGAAGGCCCATTTAAAGTCATTTATAAGCGAGGTGATGAGTACTCTATCAAATTTCCTGGCTACCGGAGTAATTGTGAAGCGTGTCCATGGCTGGTTCTGCACCTTTAACCTCTCATAACACTCTTAAATGGGTAATGTTGGACAATTACAAGTCCGATTATGTAATAAGAGTGTTTCAGTTCAAAAGTAGGATGAGAACAATGATGAAATCGGCCAAAAAGACTCTGGAAAATTTTTGGTGGAACACTTTGAATCAGGGAGATACCTTTGATTAATCAACCTCGGCCAAATATCATTAGTTTAGGTAGTCATATTGCTCTGACCATGAAGCAGAATCAGGGGACTCCATCTGAGGTTCCTCCCCATCCTGTTAACTATTTAGTTCAATCACCTATTCATGGAACACCCCCTTTTATAGCCTTTGAGGGGGTCCCAGCAGGTGTAAACTTTTTACCAATAATGATAGGTTCATATATAAAATTTTTACCTAACAGACTGGTCCTACCTACTATTGACCCTTCCAAGGAGCCCGATGAAACAAAGTGAGTTTTGAGAGATCTGATAAGTCAAAACCTCATATTTCCTAATTTGGATACTTGTGGCTTATAGTGAATTTCTTAACCGTCTCACTTTGAACATCAGATCGTTTATATACTAAACAGTGACATAGTAATAGGGTTCTTTTTGTTACCCCTCCGCTTAACAAAATAAAACCTTTAAGACCCCAATTTTTTCTAGTACTAAAAATATTTATTTTATATAAGTGGTTTATACAAATCCCCTCAAGAAACTATCCTTAGCAGTTGAGAATAATATCTCTCTACAAATAATATTGTTGGAACTCAGGTATAAAAACACAATAGCAAGCTTACCATTCGCCTGAATCCCACCAATGCTCACCATCACCTTGGTTTCATGGTTGGCCATCTGTCGCCATCTTCCTCCAGTGCTGGCTACTCACAATTGGGACCCAAGGTAAAAACTAGGTCTGGAGAGTGGAGATAAGAATTGGTAAAGGAAAAAATGAGTTTAGAATTATGTAATGAATATGTCAGAAAATCGCTTTTATCAAACAGTGGGCTCCGCTAGTGTGCCAGGCCAACCAGTATAGAGACTAGCTGACCCTTGCTGTTTCGCCTTCATTGAAGTACCAACCCCCTACATGTCCACGTCTAACCCACCAATACAGCAGACCAAAGACTTTGCCTTAGCCCCGTGGTCCCTCTTGGGTGTGCCCAGCAAGTCCATCCCCCATCCTGGGCAGCCATGGCACTCTCGTGCTGCACCACCCTCATGACCTATCACCAGCTCCTCTTAGGTGTGCCACGGTGAGTCCATCTCCCATCCTGGGTGGCTATGGCACTCCCGCGCTGCATCACCCTCATGGATGACGGCCATCTGCACATAATTATTGGTGGCTGGTTGGCCAGGTTCCCATCATTTCCTCATGTGGCTTAGGTATGGGAGCTGGCAGCGTCAGCCACTCCAAGCATGTCACCCTGCGCCTACTTTGGCGATCTCCAGTCCCACCCCTATCCACTTTAGTGGCTCTTGCTACTTCAAATAAATAGAAAGTGGGCGAAAGAGAGATCTTTATTTGGAGGGAAAAACAACTATTTTTACTCTAGGCACTGTGCATATGAAATTCCTAGCCATCCAAGCCGGAACCTTAACCAATTGCAGTCATCCATGGTAATGATTCTCTCCTATTCCACTCATTCCAATCACTGAATATTAGGTTGACTCATCCTTGTAACAATTTGCCAGTCAGTTGTATATAAATTACTCATATAAAATAGATAATGATTATCCTTGGAATAAGTCGCTGGCACTCCACATTAGGCAGCGAATTCATGATCAGAAAATTAAAAATTTACTTTGGCTTTCTGCAAGAAAATCCCATGATTGTCTTCACATGGCAGCAGGCATTAAGATAAAATTCGCCAAACTCGGATATAAGGCAGCAAAATTATTGTCAGATGGTTGTAGATGAATAAACCAGCTTCCCGCCAGAAATTCCAACAATCACCCACTACTTTGTAGTCAGCGCTGAACTAGGAATCTGCCAAACTTAACCAATTAATAATATTATAACTTTAAATAATATTAAATAGACGATTAGCCAACAATCATGCCTGACTAACTGACACCCCTAATTCTGATATTAATGGGAGGAATACATCTGGTCAATTATCCAAAAAATAGAACCACCTAGATCTCTGTTCGCCAGATGCCTTATGTTCAGTGGAGTAAATTGACGCAAAAAGAGGTCTTACATACAAATTGGACCACCAATGTAAGCTGTTAAAGTTGTATAATATCACCCTTCTTTACCCTCAAAACTATGGAAATCTCAAATGTGAAATTGACATTGAGCATAAAGATTTTATTACATAAAGTTTAAATGATTACTGATTAAAAATTCTTTAGAGTGGTTGTCAGCCTCAAACACCCAAAAATCAAAAATCAATCTTGCAAATTTCATCTGATTGACTGAACCATTCGGATTGACCAGATTATAAGTTCTATAATGCCTCAAGTCTAATATTACATGTTTTTAAAGTAAAAACACTATGTGGCGAACTGTTTCATCATAAGGGGAGCCAGGCAGCACCTACATTCTTATAAAGTAGTCCGTTACCAATTTGGGTTTGGGCCATAATTTTCATTTTTACTCTTTACACTGGAGTCTCTAAATCCTGTGCTTCTCAATCTATAAGTTCTTTACACATTTTTTTAAATGTTTATAAGGGTAATATTGGAAAGCAATACAGTTCATCGACATTTTGGTGTATAGAACCTGCCCAATGAACGATTAAGAAGTAATATCCTTGTGATTTAAGGGCCCAGCGCATGAGTCGGCAATCTGGGTCCTCCATCTGTTGCAACTATTAAAGTGATGCATGAGTTAGTTAAAATTGTAAAATGCACTTCTAGAGGTAGGCTAGAACTTCTTTATGGCCAAAAGTACCGCTAAGCATTCCCTTTCAATAAAGCTATAATTCCACTCTGTCTTGGTTGTAGCTTTACTGAAGCAAGATACAAGGTGATCACCTGATTTGAATTGAATTGTGCAAAAATAGCTCCAAACGCAACGTTGTTAGCATCTATAAACAAAAGAAATGCTTGTCAAACTCAAGGTGGACCATAACTGGGGTATTTATAAAGTCTTTCAAAGAGTCAGAAAGCCTGTCACTGTGATACTTTCCAGTGAAATGGAACTTCCTTAGGAAGTAAATAGATGAAAGGTTATGCAAGTTCAGTGAAATGAGGGATGAATTGTCAGATGTAGCCAAACATTTCCCTTAAAACTTGCACATTCCTAAAACTATATGGGTAAGACATGTTTTGGATGGCGTCAATTTTTATCAGGAAACAATAGAAATACCCTCATAAGTAACTATATGTCTGTGGAACTCCATCTTACGCTGAAATAAACTGTATTTGGCTGGCTTCAATTTGATAGCAGCAGCTCAATCAATCAAAGACCTCTATAAGTTGCTTTAAGTTATCATTGAAGGCTCATGAGAATACCATAATATCGTCCAGGTAGACCAATATGCATGAAATTTTCAGTTTTTATAGCATACTATCCAGGGCCCGCTGAAACGTTGCAGAGGTGTTGCACAACCCCTGAGGCATGCGAGTAGGCTCAAACAGGCCTTTTCTTGTAATGAGCACACATTTCTCCCTGTCTTCCAGAGCCATATCAATCTACCAGTATCAGCTATCAAGATCCATAGTCAGGGAGTACTGGATCAGCTAAGAGGTTGAGAGAATAGTCAATTATAGACAATTGATAGCTGTTTTTTCATGTGGTCATATTCATTTTTTGGTAGTACATTAAGGTATGACGGCTGCCATCTTTCTTGCAATTCAGCAGCTGGGGAAGCTCAAGGACTCTGAGAGCTTTAAGAGGCCAACGTCCAGAAGTTGTTTAATTTTCTGAGTGACTTGGGCCTCTTAAAACTTGAATTTCTGATAATTTAATCCTGGATGAGCCAGGAATCTCTAGTATGAACTATGTGTTGAACCTTTTTCACTAACCTGAAGTCATCAGGGCCTTTGTAAAAGTTATTAGCGTACTCCTTTATTTTGATGAAATGGCCATAGGCCGTTGATCACTAGATAAGGTTCCACTAAAATTAAAATTTACTTGCGCATTTATTATGCCTCTTTATGTCCTAGATCAGCAAATGGTCCACAGGTAAAGACAGAGTTAACATGTTTTATAGGTTAGGTACAAGATATGTGACTGGGTGAGTCCATGTAATTATCAATGACTTATCAGTAAGATTTACCAAAGGTATGTTAATGGTCTCCTAATACATAGGAGCAAGTATGCCAGGGCAGCCAAGGGTCTCAAATTAATGGATTAAATTCCCCTTAAATATCCAAAATATGCGCATGAGGTACATTTACTTGGATTCCTGTTTCCTTTAAGACTTGAGATTTGGGGGGTATATCATTTATATTAATAGAAAAATGGATATTCCTTCTGAAGCATCCAACACAGGGGGTGGAAAAGTAACCTTAGGTTCTATCACTAAATATTCCAGTCTCTCTAGGGACTTGGAATGTTCTAGCATGCATCTCTTAGGTTTCTTTCTTCCCTTCTTCTAAGGAGATTTATGATAATAAGTGGAACCTGGTAACCTAAGTTGGAGAGATACATATCCTTGAAGCTAATTTGAGAATTAAAATTGACCAAGTGTTGATTCCTACTAAGCAGGTCATAGGTATTGTTGTAAAATACTATGGAAGAAGCCAACACTACTAAACACTTAAATCATATGGGCAAGAAAAACTAAACTCTGAAGGATTTTGTGCATTTAGACAGGCAGTCCCATATTCTAGAGAATGGTCACGATCAGAAGACCTTTATTTGCTTCATCAAATGGGATTAGATGACATTAAGAAGTGATCCAGTGGCAATAAAGGCCATAACTTTCAACTCTTGTACTATTACCTCCAAGTGGCTGACTTCTGAACCAAAATGTGGTATGAGGTATATGAGATTCACAACAGAATAAGAAGAAAATAAGCTTTATTCCCTATAAGACTGTCAGGGACATTGAGTGAGTTAGGAGAAGACGTGACAAAACATTTAGGGTGGAGAATTAAAAGCGGATTGTTGAGGCGCAGGTTCATCAGCATAGGGAGCCTTGCGCCCTAGGCTGACGCCTCTTTTTCCGCCTTATCATATTTTTCTCTCAACATTAGTTTCCTGGCGGTTATGAAAATGCAGTAAGGACAGGAAATCTGTTTGATTTAGATTTAGGATTTCTACCTTCAACATGAATATTAGGTCTTGCTCCTTTGATCAAATTAATAAGGTTGTTTTCAGACTCATGTACTTCCATAATGGCCTCCTTGATGTTGAGGATTATTTTGAACTGCTTTTTAATGGCTGGTAAATGGAGCATAAAATTTATGTGAGAGGAGAAAGTGGACACCCCAACAGAAATCACATTGTATAAAAGACTCAGTTACAAGAGAGCAGGGCTTGATCCTCAAAATAGCAATGGTTAGCAAATCTTATATAGGATTCTTTTTCTATCTTATACATATAAAAGCCTACTTGCAGTTTGGCAGAGTAAAATTAATCCAAATTATTTTAAAAATGGCGTCTTTAATCTGATACTAAGAAGTTTATTTTTTAAATTTGGGCATGATGATTTTATGGGCACTACTGTCAAGGAAGACTTGGATGTGCTGCATCTTTTGCCATTCAAAGAATAATTTCATAGCGCTCTTGTAGACAAAAAAGAAAAGTTACGATTCTCTATTCCTGGAAATAATTCTTCTTAAAAGTGGGCTTAAAAGAGGTAACTAGATCAGATATAGCATGGATAGCAGGGGTCAAAGATCTACCAATTTTTGAAGGTTTAGTCTAAAAAAGGATCTGCTATGCGAATTAGCCATCTGCCGCTGGAAGATGTGGATATCTTATTGTACGTGATGGCACAAGTTCTCCACTTGATCAATACTAGCTTTAGAGAAGAGAAGTTTGTTAAATCCGTTGATTCTCAGAAGCTTGTTCAGCAATCTGTTGTAAAGACACTGGATGTTGGGCTTCCAAGCTCTGAATAGAAGAGTTAAGGCGTTCAATCTTGTCTTCCATGGCGGCTTGACTAGCCTTCTGTTAGGAAGCCACATCAGAACAAGCTAGTTGAAGTGTATTAACCTTTTCATTAGTAGCATACTGAGTTAGATTAAAATGAGATGATTTCCTTTACATCCATCAAGCCTTCTTAAGCTACTCCCCATAATTATCGCTCCATTTGGCAATGCGTTCCTTGCGGTTCTCATCTTTTACTGACGCGGGTCTAGAAATTCTGGGCATCTATGGCCTTCCAGACCCCTAGGACCTTTGGCCTCTAGGATCTTTATTCCTTGCGGCCCTTCAGGCCCAATTGGGCGGTAGGACAATGACGACAATTGTTTACTGTAATGATTGAGCGTGGTCCACTTTTATAAGCTGTAAAATTAACCTGTTAAGTTTTAATTTGATCTTTGTAGAGCTACCATTGTTCAGATAATTCAGTAAAAAAATCAGTCACAATCAGGTTAACTTGATTGTTTATTGGAAAAGTAGCATTAGTGAGCTTCTGTGAAATCACATCATGCAAGTATCTACCAATTTAATGATCAATCTGGATAAGACGATTTTGTAGCTCAGTAGCCTTTTTTTTAATCGTCTAGAATAGCCTCACAGTTTTCATAAGCAAAGTTAGAGTCAGTCTCAAATATTTTAGGGACTGAAAGTGAAGTTAGTGGCTGTGGCTAAATGGTCTATGAATATACATGTGATTCAACACTAACATTTTTAGTTGATGATAAAAAGCCAGGTGAACAAATAGCCAGAGATAAGCCTCAGTTTTAGTAACTTCTACTGCCATATTTTGGAGGATAGCTAAGGTGTAAAAAGGCTAAAATTAATATCAACCTGGGTAGAGTGAGTTCTATTTGATCGTTGACCAGGTTCCAGAGCTCCTTAAATTACTACTACTGTTTGAGCGACCTCAGCTGGTTGTATTTAGTAGGTTGCTTCATAAGGGTCCAGAATGTTGAAGTCCATGGGTACATTAAATAGTAAAGCTCTCACGCTGTAAAAGGTATATCTTGTCAGTCAGAGCAGACCCACCTTGTCATACTCAATTCTCTTGTTGAGGGTTATTTCTTCTCAGAGAAGATCAATCTTGAGGCGGTATTTCTTCTCCTGGTTGCCTCAGAAGGACCTGGAAAGAAGCACCAGTTTCAGAAAATCAAATTTTAGTTGCCAGTTTCTTTAAAGGACAAACAATTATGAGTCCAATTAAATTTAGAATTTTCTCCATGAGATATTCTTCACTAGGAACTATTCACTTTGAGGTAAATAAAAGCAAAACAGTATAGTCACCATACTTTATTTAATTTAAATGAGTGAACATATAAAGTCTTTGATGGGTTGAAGTCTTAGTTTGAGTATTAAACTTCAAAATTATAAAAACTTTCCCAAAGACTTGAAGGAGCCAAAGCTTTAAATTAAATAGGGGAGGACGCTTTTGTCACTCTCTAATTAGGTTTCAGCACATTTTGGCCCTTTGACTCCTTTAGGACAGAGTTTGCAATTTATGGTTTCATCAATTGGCATCTTCTATAGGTCTGAGGAAGTTTCATGTAAAGTTTGATTATTGTACAAACTGACTTAATCTCAAGCTTTTCCATCACAAGTTGAACATGAAGACCTTCAGTTTGTAGAACTAGTTGTACTTAGAGGACAATAGAAGCAGTGACTCAAAGAAGATCACAACAATGTCAGACATTTTGACAGGTATGCTAATTGGTTCACCTCTTTGCCTTGTGTTAAGATTTGCTCATGTTTGGGTAAAGCCTAGACTTTAGGTTATCAAGATATTTATTTTTAGCTTAATTATATTTATAGACTATTACTAAAATCTTTATAAGACATAAAACTAAAATCCTTTTCTTAACTTTAGATATAAAGTAATGAACAGTTTATAATGATAGACAAATTTGTGACCAAATTAATTCAAGATAAACCTCATCTCTAAAATGCACTAACTTAGGTATTAACTGGACAATCCCAATTATGATTTATTTCACTTAGTCGCCTTAACTGCTAACCTAACATCATATTATGCTTTGTTATCTGCTAGCTTTCCAGTAACAGTAATGGACACCACTCAACTGGTATATGAGAAAAAAATACACCTATGATGAATTCTGAACTATTTTAACTCTAAATATGGACTGTGCTATTATCTGTTATATTACTAAAGCTACTTTCAGGTTCTCACTTGAAATGCATCTATTCCTCATCATAACCTTGAATCTCTTATGCTATTTTAATAGTATTAGCTTTTTACTTAAAAGTAGTTTTTGCTACATATTTCTATATATAGTAAGAGTCATTTAAGTGAGGGTTGAAGGCGAGTCAGTAAGGCATACTACTACCAACATGAAGTTTGCAGGTTTGATTACCACCCTCTGCACATCGATTATGGTGCTAGTTGAAGGAATCTATTGGCGGTTAGTAGGTCTAATGAGTTGTAAATCTTACCCATGATGTAACCAGAAACATTGAGTCTTAATCCAGAGGTGGAAAAACTATTTTTGATGGAATTGCCTCTGCTCAGTTTATATGTCAATGTTCATTTCTTAATTCAGTAAGGTCCATCCCCTGGTCAGCTTGCCTTATTAAACAAAAAGTCGTTTAAGCCATTTCTGGAGTATAGTTTTATTAATAACAAAAATTGTATGAATCAAGTATTGTGTATCACTACTATATGATACTTAGAAGAATAAAACCTTTTAGGGTGCAGAGATTTAGCTACTAAAAAATGTCTGAGAATTTCCAAGGAAAAAACTTAACTTGTGCAAGAGTGTGCGTTTGCCGCACACTACACCTTTTATTAAAGCTCATTCTTATATTATTGTTGCAAACTATGTGACCACCTGTCAAGACTTTATTATTATATCCACAGATTTAAAATTCCAAAAATCACTCAATTTATAGCAACACAAGTGTTAAAATAAATTTTGGGCTCTATTTTGTGGGATTTCTCACTATCAAACCAATTAGTCAAATATTGGTTACTACCCAATATTACACCAAATAACAGTTAGCAAGTAATTTTAATGCGCAATGCAAACACTACACCAAGGTTTTTGTATGAAGATATCTTTAATATATATTCCCATGTACCATACAAGCAGACAATGAATTATGCTTAACAAAAAAATTAGTAAATAGATGATGAGCCAAGTATATACATGACACTCAAACCATATCCTAAACCCTTTAGATGTAATGAGTTGAGAGAGACGCTAATCTAGAGCTCAATTAATGCACTTGATCAAGGCATTACTATGAGTTTGGGAATTGGCCAGGATGACTTGCCCAATTTTGTACCTTATAATACAAAAATCCAAAGTACCACTTACCAAATTTCATATAATAAAGAGCTGTAAAATTCAACAAAACTACTTTCAGGCTTTCCTAAATTATGGATGAAGTTTCAACTTATGGTTTTGAAACATATTAGTTTATATACAAAATCCATATATCTAATATTGTAGCGATTTGTGGCATGTTAGACCTAGTTACCTAAGATCTAATATTTATTTACAAGTAGTAGGCAATCCATATCAAGTATGGCAGTAAAAACATACTTATTTTATACATAATCAAATAATGAGCTAAATTGGGCCACCAAGAAAGCGGACTGCTGACTGTTGGTATTAATCACCACTCTTTCCACTTTATTGTCTACTTTACACAAAAAGAAAATTTTATTTCAGAATGAATCCTAAATCCATACTTGGACCCCGGCTATCAATCAGCATATTTAATTATTCTTTACCAGTACTAAAGTATTACTTAACTTAAATAATAAAAACATTTCACTCACTTATATTTAGCTTATTTAATAGTTATCTTTGAACTACTAAATCTCCTTGTAATAGGGTAAGTTCCCTTTTATCATATGAAACCTCTGAACCTGTTTTCAAGGCAAATCCCCAATCAATTTTAAAGGAACCTCTGAACCTATCAATGATATTGGGGTACTAATATTTAATTTTTTTTAGTACTAGATGGTCCCAACCCAAGGGGAGGATTCATCGATGTAGGGTACTAATATTTAATAAAAACCCGTTAAACCTATAAAGGCTATCTTAGGTAAAAAACTTATCATATTAGCAACAAAGACATATAAACCTTTAGTAATTAAGTGTGTCTTTTACAAAAAGACTCCTACTCGTGCTTTGAGGGTTAGGCTTTTGACAACTTGCTACTGAAAATAATAGCGGCCTGACAAAATTGGTACTTTATATTAAGTCCCTTCCAAGCTACACCTAATATCATATTGGTACTAGGATATACAAAAAATATGGCATTTGACCCTTATGTGGTCTTTTAATATGCTACAATGGACCAGTACCGGAATTTTCAGGAGTTGTCATTTCTTTTGCAACAAAAAATTAACAATCTCACTGAGGACTTGGCAAATCTGTTACATCTCAACTTAGGTTCTCATGGCTAGATGCGCGCTTACTAGTTTTCTAAGGAAACAATTTGGATTATTCTTGAAGCTAATAGAAAAGCCTTAGAATTATGACAATAAATAAAATTAATTACAAGCAATTTTCAATCATGCAATGTTGCACCGCCTTAAGAAAAATACACAGTGCTTCTGACCTATGCAGGAAGCAAATAGATATAATTTACTGTCTAATGATATAAAAGATAATTTGGTAATATATCTAAGCAAAATAAACCTGTCTATGACAACTACTAAATAATAATACAACAATCAAGATAAGTTGAGATGCTCTACAATGCTTACCGCTATCTTGATGATGGCCTTTAACTAGTTGAAACCAATGCCTCCATCATTTTTGTTGCATTTTATCATAAAAGCTCTCTGAAATACCAAAATAATGCTAAGATTGACCGAGTCAAGACCTCAGATACCATGTCACATTTCTTCATTGATACTTTCCAGACCCATTATTATTTATAGTAAATAAGGCTTAAAATAATCTAGGCACTTCTGTTAAAGTCTTACAATCAAACCCTTAGCACATCCCAAGTGACTCAAGATGGCTTGCAAAGCCACTGATGGACTGTCAACTAAAGTCTCAATAACGTTGACCCTTTAGTTAATGAAACTAAATTTATTATTAATGGGGTCGTCCAAGTAAAAATCCAAGCTAAATCATTGCTTAAACGTATCAGCCAAGCCAATAATAAACCATCATGAAATAATAGGGTAGACTAAAAAATCTAAAATAAAGCCATATTACTACAAAAAGATGGAAACTTGTCTGGTATAAATTTGTCCTCATATCATAATATATATCTGAACATCCTGATTTGAAACTCAAAGCTAACTAAAAAGAGGATCTGACCCTAAAACCTTCAAATACCATATTGAGTTTTCTTATAATAAGCTGGTAGAGAATTTTTAGTCCGCTAAACTATCCACCTACTTCAAATTCTACTGCGTTTAACCTCTTTCTTCCAGTCTATCAAGCTACCAAAATCCCCTGAGCTAAAACTCACCGACCCCCAAGAATCTTTTATTATCAAACAACAATGACTGCTGGGCAACCTTCCCTTAGCCTTCTACAATAACTCATAACGAATACAGTTTGATTTTATCATTTATTAAAGAATTTTATGGTAAATAACGTGGCCATTACCAGTATAAAATGTACATTGTTGATAAGACGTTCAAACTTTAGCCTGCATTTTTTATTAAATGAGAAAGATGGGGCTTATATATGATAATGAAATCTGTGGCTCAATTTGGCTAAGCATGGTGCAGCCCCTCCTGAACATTTTTGTCACTTTACTTGGCACTAAATATATATATATATATGAGGTGGGTCAACCTTAAGACAAATATAACACCAAGAATTTTTCTAGCCAGTACAGATTTCAAACTCAAAACCTGCACTAGGATGGAAGCAGATTTAACTGCCCAGCTAACCACCCATTTTGCTTGGCACTAGAACTGCTTTAGTTTTATTACTTCACGGCCTGCCTCACCCATAAACCGGTGTACAATGCTGTTAAGAATCCTCTGACTAGCAATGATGCAAAAACTATAAAAGCTCAATCCAAAACCTTTTGCTAATTTCTGTTTTGGGAGTCTGCAAAGGATCCAAAGGCCTCCGCCTTCTAGAGCCTGGCATTTTTCATGTAAGTTTTCTTGAAAACTTATACTTATTGTGGTAGAGCTCAGTTTACCACTAATCCAAAATATATTTTCCTTCTACTGCAAGACACTTCTTGTGCCATGTCTTAAAACATAATTAATGGTATGAAATGTTGAGACAAAAATGAAGTTGCTAAGTATAAGAGATTGAGTTTGCAGCCATTCCTGACCCTTAACATACCTTAAACCAACATTGCTTAAAGGCAAGCATGCATAAGTTGGTATCAAGGGGTCACAATATAAAGTTGGAATCATTACATCTACAGTTAGAAACTACGAGTTATGTTGTTGATTAAAATGAGTTAAGTGCATTAGTTTCAAAGTGGGGGTTTATAAAACACTTGAGATAGAATATTATAAAAAGGGGTTTTCTTTTTGCATTTTAATACCTGGGTTTAAGCATATTCCCATTATAGAACTGCCATTGATATTTTCTTTATTTATTATCTAAGTTGGCCTAGTGCCATGACAAAACAAAACTGCCCTATTCCCCCAGTTTTTTTAGCGTTGTTTTTCTAGACCAACATCATCATTATTTGCCTTCCTACTAAACATAACTCTATATATAATTATCAAATGTGATTTTTGGCGTCTTGGCCACTACCTCCTTATGGAGGTATCTCGTTTTTAGGTTAATTTATACCTTGGAAAATTAAATGCTGATCTGATTTCGCCATTGATGGAGTCTGGATCATATAAAACAATGCACCACAGGATCTAGACCATACTTATAGTTTATCATATATTTCTCCTGGGAGACTTACCAAGTGGGAAAATCTTATTCTACCTAGTTTTTTGCATTATTGTTATATTGTTACTATTTAGCAATCTGGAACAGGCACCATACTCAGTGTCCTGTATCTTTATGTTAAATAGTTTGTTACCTAGTGATTGGGCTTGGGTACCCCATCACCTCTCTGGGAACAAGGGATTTACAGACAATCTCCTCACATCTTGAGTGCCTTGAAGATAATGCATGATTATAAAATTTTTTAGAATTCACCTATTCTAAAATGACTATAACCACCTTATTTCAATGACGGTTTCACTGCAATAGTTTTACTTGATGATTGAGCAACTTTACAGCCAAGAAATCCTCAGCTTCTTTCATAATAAAGGTCCAATGATCTCAGAATGTATATCCATAACTTCAAGAGATAAAAGAGATTGCTGTCTTAAGTTTTGCAATCCACAAAAAAAGATATTCCTATGCTGCACCAGGCTGACAATATGGTGATTGTTGACAATATCTCAACTGACATCATCAACTTACCCCTTAATGTAAGTTTACAAGCAGCTGCATCCTGAGCATGCGCAGCTAAGCAACTATACCTCAGGGGAAACCAGTATCATTGGAATACCTAATGCCCATAACCATACCCTGGCCTCTCTTAGCCTGGATGTACTGTCAAATGCTCAATCCTGAGTCACATGGGGATTGCCCACACTCAGTCCTTTGTCCTAAGATCGTGGTCAATATGCTGCTCTTGAGAAATTTCCTCGCAGCTTAGGGTATTAAAAAGTAGTTGGGCAACCCATATAAAATGTGTTTCATTTTAGGCTTTCCGCGAAGGTCAACAAACCAGGCGGTGCCTACTTCCCTTTTCAGGTAGTAAAGCAATTAAGTTTAAGAAAAATCCTTAATTGCGCCACTTCAATAAACCACTGCCTAGTATTTGGCATCTTGAAAGATTAAGCTCTTGTGTAGAGAAATCCATTAACTATACCAAAACGGGTAAAGTACTTCAAGTAAGTTCCCTAAATCGCCGCCCATTTCCCTTGATATCACAAAAATTAGAAAATTCCAACAGATTTTTTTACAAAATTTTAGATATAATTACTTGATTTGAAATTATTGTCAGAAACTGACTTAATTTCACACTACATTTAATATTTACATGATATCACTTTATGATGTTTAGAAAATTTGCTTATAATTGAACGCCAGAATTTCAAGGATGGAGCACGCCTTATCTTTAAGAAATTTTATTAGAAGTTTTAAGAAAGCTAGATTTAGGAGCAGCCAAAAATGGCGTGCCCCATAACCTCTCCCACCCATAGTCCTTTTGACAATTTGCATAATGACCCTCTTCTACCAAGCAAGTACCCAGTAATCTGAAACATGAGAAAAAGTCCAATCCATGAGCTGCAGAATCCAAAAACAGACCACCAACTGTAAAACACCTTTACCTATTTATTTGCTAGTGCTCTCACAAGTAAGGGCACTGGAAAATCTTGTACCAAGTCTTCACATGCTTTAATAAAAACTTATACCTCCTGTTGTTTTCATTTTCCATCTTTTTATCAAATTTAGCATCATGGCTCCCATCAAGGCCATTTTAGTGCAGCTGCATAGATAGCTTTCCCTTGTCAACTAGAGAGCTTCTCAGCCACACTAACAAAAGTTTTATTTGGCACTAGGTGGTCCCAACCTGAGGGGATATCAATTTTAGTTCAGGATCATGCCTGATCTTCTAGGAGCTTGGGTAGGGAAATGGTGGATGGATTAAAAAATGGATGGGGTAATCCGCCAAAGATTCAAGCATTAATTTGGATGGATCTTCTGGAAGTTGGTGATGCAGCGGAAATTCTCAGGGCCATCTTTAGTGCACCTAAAATGAGTTAATATGTGAGGCAGTGTCCACAGAAGAGAGTTGAAAGCAGCGTAGAGGTACAAATTACTGATAGTCCATTTCATGAACTCAAATTCCAGAATTCAGATGGATCTGGGGCAATTGTGGAACAAGCGGTTAAACATTATATCTTGAACTAAGTGCCCAAGCCAGGGTTCTTCTCAAAGGATTTTGCGGATTTTTTGCCCATAAAAAGGGACGATGTGGGGCAGGTAAAGAATGAATATATGCGAGTTTTGATCAGTTTGTGCATTGTGAGCAGCTCTTGTGTTGTAAAGTGGGACCAGTATGATTCCCTTTCCTCTACCAAAAGCGTAGAACTTTCCAAAATGTGTTTGACATCTTCGCTTACAGAAACAGGTGGTTAACAACCCACCAGAGCAGCTTGAGATTGCATCTGAAAGCGTGAGGTAGAAGTTCAATGAGACAATGATAAATTTGAGGTCTCTCCAATGGGTTAAGGGGGAGGAGACTATTTTCATTGTGGACAAGGTGTAGCGGCAAGGGATGAGGCCAGGCTCACTCCTTTTGTACAGTAAAGCGTAGTAGACTCTTGCACTTAGTCTTGAAGGCCAGAAGTTCCTGATTTCAGTATGATCTCAAGGACGGTTTGAGGTGGTGGCCCAGGTGGTTTGTGAACCATTCTCCTATGGCCGTTGGTGAAGCTCAATGGAGTCCTACTGTGGCCACCAATGACTGGCATAGGGTCAGAGCCCACTGTGGCTTTGTTGTCATGTCTAACAGATGCTGGATTTAGGAGCCCTGTGAGTATTGATGTGGCGTGGGTCCTCATGTACAGAAGTCCCAGGCCACCTTCTCTTCAGGGTCAGGAAATCGTTGTCAGAGTGGTGCGCGGGTATTTGGATCCTCATATCTAGCATCAAAAAGAACATTCATTTTGTGAGTAGAAGCTGTCGTTGAAAGGGCATATATGGGCAACAAATCATACCTTCAACAGCAGAAACACGTTTGCCATCAGGGCCCAACCTTGGGTGATAAGCTAGATGTTCCAGCTAGCTACATGAGAATTTTTTTTCTAATATTCGCTCCTCATTATCCTTTATTGTAACCCCTTGAGATGTGGTGAGGAAACCTAGGTGATGGAAGGTGTCATAGGTGGATTAAGGCCAAAAGTGGATAAAGGGAGGGGGCAACGACTTGTATTATTGTAATTTTTGATGTGCTGACTTTCACGTTGGACGCCTTAGAATATCAGTTGAGACGATAAATGATAAGGAACAGGTTTTTATAGCATCCAACTTCCACTACATATTGTCAGCAAGACTATGGCGTGGGTTGGGACTTTTTGGGCACTTGGATACCCACAAGTTGCTAGTGGAGTAGGGCCAGGAGGGGGTCAAGGGCTATATAAAAAACAGCATCAGGCTCAAATGGTTCCCTTGGTTAATGTCTTACTCGACCAGTACTGCAGCTATATAGTCTATCAGTGACAATAATCTTGTGTGCAGCTGGTCATTGAGCGCTTAAATCCACCTCCTAGCCTGAGGTGCGATGTGGAGGCGGAATAGGGAGGCGTCAAGATAGCGCCAATTCACTTAATTGTACGCCTTTTCCATATTGAGAAATGCAATAAAACCAAGGATTTATGGCAATTGGTAGAAAGAGTCGCGAGGAGTTCATTTTGATTGCTCCATGGTAATCATCTGGGATGAACCCATGATGAGCCAGGTTGAGGCAGGGCACCGCCCACTTTATCACGTAATTCGTTATAAGTTTAATAAAGAGTTTATGGTCAGTGTTTAAGAGTGAAATTTAACGCCAGTATAGAGTTCCTCATGGTCAGCTTTATTATGTATGAGGGTCATTATTGAGCTCCTTGAGTCAGTAAGTACTCCCCCTTCTTCCAGAAGGGCTGAGAAAGTGGGATGGAGGGCCTTCATGGCTGCAACGAGGTCCACTAGGTACACCTCAAAATGGATGCCATCTGTACCAGGGGCCTTTAGGCTTGGAGCATCAATAAGAATTACCATTATTTCATGTGGTGTGAGCGGACAAGGAGTTCATCAAACGCTGAGGGATCAGCTGGTGGTGCTGGAGCCCATTCAATGAATTTGCAAGCATTCACCAAGTACACCTTGAAAGACTGGAAAAGAGCTGTTTAGTACTGGTGAATCTCGGTGGTGATCTCCACCTTATCCACGGTTAGTTTATTTCCCACCTCCAGGGTTGTAAATACTAAGCCTTCAAATGGATCTTCTGTTTCTGGTAGAATGAGTGGGTGGGGTGTTCCCAGTGTGTAGTATTGCGAAAACATTAATTCACCATCCATTTTTCTTGGGTAGTTAGTCAATGCAGTACGCCTCCTGTGCAGCTTCCCATGCCTCCAACCATTGGGGACAAGAAGTAGGCTGACAATTTCTTTACAGATCCCTATTCTGGATTCAGCTCATCTGACCTTGTGCAAGACATGGTCATCAGGGTTTTTTTCGAAGTTGTATGCAACTCTCAAGATCTTAGACTTTGTCTCCACTCATATGTTAATGAGTGCACAGACAGGGTGATAAGGTCGATACTGGTTTGTGAATGGCTAAAATCAGTTTATCATGTATGATAGGGTTGTTCAGGGTTGGCAAAGCAATACAAGGCCAAAAGTGGTGTTATGGCCTGAGGGTGGTCGTGAGGACCACCCTTAAGAGATCTATGGTCGCTAATGGTGTTATCACGCGTCATGGTAATAAAACTCAACCAATCAGTATGGGTCTAATCAAGGCCATGTTTATTTAGGACGCGTATCTGAACTTCAGCTCTTCATACTGGAGCCGAGTCATGCATCCAAGTCCTGATGCAGAGGGGTGGACATCAGTTTTTCGCTGGTTTGGACGAAGTCAAGGAGTTGTGTGGTTCCCCAACAATCTTGTCTGGCTAGTGGGATGGTGTTCTAGATGTGACCCAGCGTGGTGTTGAAAAACCCATCAGCAACGTGCTGTAGAAATCTGGAGGCGTGTGAGCTCTTCTAATAGCTAATCCTTCTCCTGGCCTTCATCTAGCAGGTATATGCTCATGGTGAAGAAGAAGAAGTCAGGGGTGGACAACTTGCCAAAATTAAGTGGTTGTCTGGATGTTTTAAAAATTGGTGAGCTTTCACCTAAAGGATTCATGATAGTAGGCTACATAGTTTTTCCAACATAAATTACCTCCAAACTGTTCGTTCCATGCATTTTCTGAAGGAGGATGTGGGGCTCTTAGATGGCTGCAATATCCACACGAGTTGACCTGAGGGTGTGAAGTAGGTGGGCTCTCTGCTTGTAATCATGCAACCCATTGGTATTTATGTACCATAGCGTGAGGGTTCCCCCAAGAGCCTCATAGGTTCCCCCTCCAAATACTGGGAGGGTGCAAGCGCTTATACCTGCACCCATTAGCGGCTTGTTTTTATATCTGAGCTTGCCTCTTAGTGGCGATCTGAGTGGAGCGACAAGGGGTGGTTTTTTGGGTGGAGGGGGTCAAGGATCCAGTGAGCCAACCAAGTATGCCACCCTCACTATTTTCTTGGATGGGCCCCTCAAGTGCTCCCTGGGATCCTCCATCTTGGCACATTTGAGCTGTCTGAGTCCCTATCCACATCTTCCAACACTAAAAGGGAGGTCTGAGATGCAATATGAATGGTTGATGGGGGGCATACTGGGTTGGGAAGTTTGCCTTGAGCAGGGGTGCTCCAGGTGACCTCTGTAAGTGGGGGGCTTTTGTTGCCTGGAATTTGCGGGTAGCTCTATCCAAGTTAATTGGGGAAAATCCGCTGAGGGTTTTTTCCGCTGGGTTGATATCCGCTGGAACAGGTGAGGGGTTCAAAGGCTTGCACTTTGTTTGTGCTGGTAGTGGGAGTGATAGAATGGAAAGTGTCTGTTGCAATTTTAACCAAATGGAATCTTCCAATGATTTATTGTTATTTGGGATGAAATGGCCAATCACAGTGGAATGGCTCATTGACCGAAAGTTGTGGTATTCAATACAATTGTTGGTTAGTTGCTCCCCAATTTGGGTTTAGCCAGAATTAGTACTCCGCCGAGTTGGGAAGTTAGGTTTGAGTGGGGCCAATTGGTGGCTCCAAATTGGTATAAGGATCGCTGGTGACTAATAGATAAGGATGATCCAATTAGTATCAATTTAGTATATGTCAGTGGAATCTGTGTTTGATGACAACTGCCATTTGTGGACCATTGTGGAAATTTCTGGCAGAAAGCCAATGTATTTGCTATTAAATCTTCTAACTATAATTTTGCATTAATCGGAGTACCAGTGATTTGTGCTGAGGATGCAAATTTTAATCAAAATTAAATGTTGGGTGATCTGAAAATTATGAGTTTGAGCTGGCTGAGGTTGTTTCTGGCATCTCGTATCTATTTAATTAACTATTGCCTGAATAAGGTGATTCCCAATCAATTGACTGAGATGAGTTAAAACGTGATGTCAGTGGGATGCTAAGATATTCCAAGTTAAGCGAGTGACCAAAGTGGTTTCTGGAACTTAATAAATAACTTGAAGGTCAAATCCAAATTTGACGTTTATTTGTACTAATCAACTATATGGTTCACCGTGACCTAAGGCCAAGGATAAGCAAAGACTAATAATTTGGACATCTGGAAGGATGGGGTGAGAGGGTCAACGCCAGGGAAGAGAGTAGCGCAGCAGAAGGCTGAAAGAGTGGTTGGCTGGAAGAACCAGCGGCAAGCCAATAGGTCAGCAGTGGGCGCAGTAACCCTTTTGTAAATAGTATAAATACCTGGCGCTTCCCTCTCAATAAAATCTTCCTTTGTCTAATATACCTTTTGATTTAAGTTTATATTTATTTCGTTGGTTAAGTATTAGGATTTGGGTTCCACAAATGATGTGGTTGACACGCCAAGGGGTCAGCTGGTATTGCTGGATCCATCGCCTAAGGAGAGATGACAAGGGCTGACCAGTCTTTATACTGTTTGGCCTGCCAACTAGCAGAGCCCACAGTCAATTTACTGACAGTGTCCCTACCAAGAGAGGGGCTATGGCTCCAAGAGGATATTGCTAAAATGTTAGTTGCACATTTTCAACCAATTTATGAGGGTGATTGGAGAAAGCTTCTTTACCAGAACCCAATAGTTTGGTGAGGGATTGCTGCTACCGCTTCATGAGGCCTCTTCTGGCCCACATTGGGGGCTGGATTTTGTTTACAAGGATTGTCTCTGGTTGTGTCAGCTGTTGTTAAGGTGCATCAGGGCATTGCATCACGAGAAACAGGGCTGTTCTTGATCAGGATCTACAAAGAAAATCTCAGGAAAATTAAGTGACCTCAAAACATGTTATGATCTCAATGTTCAGGGCTACAGTGTGTTTCAGAATAAATGACACTCTGGTGACACAAGCAGTTGAGTCAGAGCGTAGTATGCTGGCATGCTGAAGTCCATTGATAGGACTGTGCCAAATCATATAAGCCTCAATGGAGAGCAAGATTCAATAACTCTGAGTTGACCATGCTCAACAGGTTCAAAAAAATGTCTCCCAGGAGATCTTCTCAAGGGTTGATCTAGTTCTGGTGATGCTTAGGGATACATGAGTGATGGTTATGGAGGCAGCCGCGGCTTTGTCCACAACTACTGGGTTTGTGAAACCCACATCAGATATAGTGTCCTTCCACCATTTTGTGGATAGTGGTGTTAACAGAGAAGGCCTTTGTTATCGCCCTGAAGTAGCTGAGATAGTCCTGGGATTAGGACTCAATGGGGTTGTGGTCATAATATATACAAACCACTTGAGCTAGATGGAGCGAAGGAGGGTTTTTTGGCTTTTGTCTGGCCCATCTCTTCTTGACCTTCACCACAAATGCAGCTTAATTAGGTTCAGTGGTTGGCTTAGCAGTGTCAGTCGCTTCTGCCAGGCCACAGTGGCATTTTGGCATTCTTGTTTCTAGTCAGTGCTGACACCACAGGTGACACAAGGAGAGGTGCTGGATGTAGTCTCTGGGTTCAATAGGGTCTGCTCCTTAGCAGGGTTGACACCCCTGACACCGCATGGCCTGGGACCATACACAGAGGATCTGGATTCTCTGGAATTTTGCAGCTATCAATTTTCTGGGCTCCTAAAACCAGGCCTTGGGTCATGGTGGGTTGGTTGTTAGATTTCTATTCATATTGATTGGCTTTAATTGAATGGTTCAAGATTGTCATTGGACCAATCAATGTGAATAGCAGTCGTATATTTGACCTGGTATGCCTCTTGGGAGGGTCTTGCTGATTGGCTAAATCCTTGGTTTGATTGTAGTGAGTGTTGAAAATTCACCTGAGTGACTAATTCTAATCAAGAACGGGATCAATATCTTGGTTTAATAAGATTAAAAAAATCATCAGAGATATCTGATTCTAATCTATATTGACAATTGACCCTTTGGAGTTATCAGCCTCATCTGACTGAAGGTACTAAGCATTACCAAAGGTGCTAAGCATTCTGAAGGGTCTAAGCCCTCTACAAGAAGGTCAATCCCATCTAATAAAAATCTTAACAGATCTGACAATCATAAATATTAAATAATCTATTAGCATTATCATTCCTCTAAAAAAAGATCTTACCCATTTGAAGCACGAAGATCCTTATAAAGTCCTACTTAAATCACTCCTATAACTATCTCTAAATTTTAACTAATAAAGGTACCACTTATTTTTCCTCTTGAAGCTATATTTTGGTCCTTTAACGAAGATCAGTAATTCTTGTGAAATTTAATGTTGCAATGAAACTAATAATTTCATTACTTTATTTGATTATATTCTCTAGAGCCAAGAAAGTAAATTTTTAGCCTTCATAGCGCCTGCATATTCTAATTTCTTGCAAAATTCCAATACTGGTGCTTTCTACCAGGTCTGCTTCTGAGGCTACCTGGTGAAAACATATTTTTACATCGATGAAAACTTCTAAAAAAGATAGTCCCTTATCAGAGGATCAATGAGTATCACGTAATGGGTACATACCAACAGGCAGGAGATGCCTTCTGCATATATTAGTGATCTTCATTTTCAAGATTCTATGGATTTGGCCATTGAGGGCCCTGACCATACCAGTTATCAATTTCAACCTGAAGATGTGGATAAAGTAGATAAAGTCTTAATAAGGGGTGGTGCTTTCTACAAGGTGAAAGTAGTATTCACTCTTATTTATTTATTTATTTATTTATTTATGAGTGAGCTATGGAAGGAGCATCTGATCCTAAAACGTTTGTCATATTACTTCTTGTTTAAGTTAATTCTACAAGAAATCATGGGTTTTCATTTAAGGTTTGCCATACTTGGGTTCAAGTGAAAACTACCTTATTAAGGAATTGGGAAGTGAAAAAATTATGTATAATTAAAAGAGAGCCTTCTTGAGCATCCAAGTTAAGCAAGGAGAGTCAATTCAGGAATTTGAAAATCAAATATTACCATGACGCCCAGACTCTCACTACTTGTGATATTATTGCTTTAGATGATGTTATTTCTGCTGTGATGAGCGCTTTTGCTTCTCATAATCAAGTGTTACTACATTTAAAGTCTCTTAAAGGCAATTTCTGGTCTATTCTTGACATAAAAGAGGCGTTGATAGAGCCTTAATGGTGTGGTGCACCCATCTACAGTTAATAACCTTTGCACCTATGTTTATGCGGTGCCTCCTAGACTCAAACTTAAAGATAAGAAGGATCCTTGCAGCTATTGCGGACTAGTTGTTCATATGGAACAACAATGTTGGAAGAAACAAGCTTTATGAGTTGAAAAAGGAGTCATAATAGGACAAGAGGCTCCCTGTGCTGACCTTCTTCTTGTGCTTCAATCTCAAAATTCTAATACTTCTAAGGATTGTTATGTGATATCTGCTCCAGGTGAACTTGATATCCCTGATGATTTATTCAAAAAAGATACTGTTTCTTCTTGTGTTTCTGTTTCATTTTCTACTTCAATTTGACCAATAAGTCCATCTATGTTTTCAATCACACAGTTGGTAATTATGTGGCTTGTGTGGAAGTTGTAGTAACAAAATAAAAGTTTTTAGCCATTATTGACTTTGGGTCTCTCATAAATGTGATCTCGTCATGGCTTATAAAAAATCAATATCGGGCTGGATCTGAACCACACTCAAGAAATTGAACTGCGGTCTTTTGTATACTAAATACATAGGAGCTCATTCTTCCCTTCCAATGTGCTTTGGTAAATTAGTTATTTTGGCCCCTGCAGTAGTGTTGGACAATAGCTTTATGAATAGCTTTTGTGAATCAAAATTCCTGATTGATTTTGATGCAATAATTAATCATAATGATAATTATCTTTCTTTAATTAGATATCAATTAGATAAGTCCGTAGGAACGTCCTCTCTGTTTGGACTGGGTGGCTTTCCTGTTTCCATAAAAAAAGGGTGCAAAAAGGCCAGCTGCCTCTCTCATCACACAGGGCAACCTTGCCCATGTGGTAGATGAGCGATGGATAACAGCCTATCATTTAAGGATCCTGCCACCAGTCCCCATATTGACTTTGAATGAAATAATACAACGAATCAAGGGAAGTTGTGCTGAGCTTTTGGATAGCTGACATCATTTTGGGAGAAGAGGTTTAACAAATTGAGGGCAATGAGCCTTTGGCATCAAAACCTGAGAGCCCACGCCCATGGCAACAAAAGCCTGATGGGCGCACAATTTTAAATAATGAAGTATCAAGAGTAAAATTGTCAGAAAAACTTGATGGCATCAGGCCATTGTGAAACGCTGACGCCAGTATAAAAGTATTTCGCAGTATCAGAACCCCCATCCTACAGTTCTCGTCAGGTCCAACAGATGCTGGAGCAACTGGATGCGGGTGGGTTGGTCATCATGAACAACTCCTGACCTCATGGAACTACCCCTACATGGGGTGACCTTGCGAGGTTCCCATTGCCTATTGGTTGGGATGCTGTCACTCTAGTCATCAAACCCAAAGAAAATCGGCAATTTCAATGTCCATGATGAATTGACAGCAACTTGGCCTGCCGCTAACAATTTCAAAGTCATTTTGAATTAAATCATTCCCCCCACTCAAAGTTCATCAGGTTAGGCGATCTTTGTGGTCCCCAATCCCCAGTTTTACTAAGCTATTCCTCAAATCATTTTCTATTTAAGCAGTCATAACACACTGAGAAAATTGATGTATGATTTTCCAAAAATTAAATTTAATAAAATTCTGTACCCAAAAAATAGTCCTTTTTATTTATGATGAAATCAAACCACCTATTCCAATCCCAATTCTCCCAACAACCAAAACTGTGGACCCTGAGGCCATAACAGCCTGGTTTGTCACTGGGTTGTTTCTCACAATTGCGACCTTGTGGCATTTTCTGGTCAATTTTCACATTTCACAATTTAAAGTCATTCAGGTAGCAGCACTTCTAAAATTTGGGCTTGCCTTCTGGGTGTTTGGGAATCTAGGCTAGCAGGCTGGTATAAACTTTATCTGCTTCCATTATGACATAATCAACCATCCATTGTTTATTGTCATTTCCTCCCTCCTCGTTGAGATGAACGATGCAGTGGTCACCATCAGTCTCATGAATATTGTCGCAAATCTGATATGACTGGATGATAGCCCCAGTCGTCATGGCGAAATGAATAGGAATCCTCCAGAATTGAACTGGTCATGGTAATTGAAGCTGCAAATTGAGGCAATATTAGTATATTGGGAAATCACCTTAAATTAGATGATTATGAAATCAACAAATGAAGAATTGATGGAGCCAATAAGATATGGCGAATTAATTTACTAAGCCATACAAGTTGTAGCATCTAAAGTCGCTACAAAATATAGACAAGACGAGATGATCAAGAGGTGTTGTTGTTAGATAGGTTGAAGGTCAGCGGACTTAGAGGAAGCCGCTATATTATTAAGACTAAATAAAGGAGTAGCGGGAGCTAGTGCTCCATATTATTTTGTAAGTTTATTTTGTGTTAAAAGGGCAACGATCATCATATCATTGTTCCTACTTTCTCAGTGGGTTGGACCCTGTGCAGGTCCATCGGCGTATCTCTTGGATATCGCCAATTTTACAACAGTGGTGCTCACTACAGGGGGCCCATTGAACAATTACAATATGATAAAAACTCAGTCGCCAGCCATGTTGCCTCAAGTTGCCTATGTGGAGTTGAAACTGGCTGGATGCTGTGCTTAAAAAATAAGATGAGCTGCTCCAGGATGTCTACTGCAATAAGCTGCCACCATTTGATCACGATGGGAATATTTATGGGTACTTTAAGCAATTTGAGATTGCAACTGAAGGAGTTTCAGATCAACAAAGAGCAAAAGTATTAATTTCTTCCTTAGATGTTGGAAGTGCTGACCAAGTCGTCTGTTATCTTCCAAGCAGCTCCCTTATATACCAAGAAGTCAAAGCCATGGTGCTGCGGTTGTTTGGTGGAACCGCTAAGATGTCGCAGTGGAAGGCTGAATTTTTAACCATTAAGTTTCAGCGGGATGAAATCCTTACCGCGTTTGCTGAGCAATTTATGGCAGAAGCTCACGTGTTAATTGGGGCTGGAGTTTTATCTGAAGCAGAAGTGTATATTTCTATGACTTCTGCTGTGAAGCCATACCGTGAGTTACATAACGTTATGGCCACCCTGTTGGATGAAGATGTACCTTTGCTTAAACTTGTTTAGTTTTTGCACCATATCTCAGCCAACTTCCCTCCACCTAATGCCGAGTGGAGTCCTTCTGCTGCAACAGCTGAATCATCATATTTGGGGAACACTGGCAGTCCAGTGCAGAATTCACCAGGTTATCATCAGCAGTTAAACGTCTGACCCATTCCTGCTTATCATCCCTGGGCCAACTATCTCCCTAGACCTGTATATGCTGATCACTCCCAGCTTAACTCTCGTCGTGGTTTGTATTGCATTAATCAGGGACATGAGCCCTATGGGGTTAGTTGTTTTAAATGCAGTCATAAGGGGCATCTGGCACGATGGTGCCCTAATCAACTGGTCTCTTGTGTATGATTATAACAATACGATCAGGGAAAAGTCAGAGTGGAGTAGAGAAGGGACTCTCTATCTCTGCTATACCAAACCAAGACATCCCACCTAAACCCAACGTAGATTGTATAGCAGAAGTTTCCTTGCACAATGAGTCAGATTTATATCAGCAGCTGGTTGGAGGGGTGAATACTTTGACACAAGTGCAGTCTGCAGTTATGGCAGAAGAGGGGTCTCAGTTGCAGGCTGAGCCATATGCTTGCCAGATGTTTGACCAAGTTTCATCTGAAAAGTTGGACCCCACCTCTGATGCCCCTTTCTTGCAAGCGGTAAGCATCACTCGTCCAGTCAACACTATTATCACGCAATACCCCAGCATTGGTGAGGGATTATGGGTTTTCTTGAAAACAGAGATGCCAAAAAATCTACGTTACAAAAAGTCAAGATGCATCTTACTCCAAATGTACTTACTGTGACCTGGTTGTAGCTAAGACCCGTGTCTGTGCCATCATAAATACAGGTGCCCCTGTCAATATAGTCTCCACCAAGTTGGTGGCCAAATTATCATTAAACTGGATATGGATCATCGGGTGGTATATGGAACTGCTGGAGCGGATAACACAGTCTCTAAGGGAGCATACAGCGCGCTTCCATTTTGGTTTGGGTCTATTGTAGTGGTAGCCCTAGATATTGTGTTACCAAATAGCCATTATGATCTGCTGATTGGAACTGCCTTCTTGAGACACTATGGGGCTGTTATTGATATGACAAATGAGACATTTGAAATACCAAGTCAGCAAATCCCAATTTACTTTACCTCTAGAGGAGTACCAAATGACCCAGTGCATATGGGGAATATTAATCTAGCTTATAGCGATGGAATCATTCCAGTGCGCTACCATCAATTAAAGGGCAAAACCCGAGCCCTTCCTTAAAAGATATATGAATATCAAGGGCTGCCGCTCAGAGCTGCTGGACCTATATCTATTCCATCATATCAAGCTATAGTGAACACTGACTTGGTAATTGAAATTCCAAATGGACTCTATGGGGAGGTCATTGGGCCATATCAGCAATCACGGCTTGAGCCCCACGTGGCTCCAGGTATTATTTTACCAGGGCAAGGGGAGATCAATGTTTTGCTTGCAAATCTACAAATGGTTCCACTGCAAATCCGCCGCCACCAAATAGTGGCATATTTACACTTAGTCCCTGTTGAGGAGGTTCATTCAGTTCATGATTTTGGGTCACTAGAGGAATTTGGTTTGCCGTCCTCACTGCAGCTTAGTGTAATGGCGGTTGCTTCAAGTGATGAATTAATGGGGCTGTCAGAATCACAGAAGGATAGGGCAATTGCTTTATTTCAAAAATACAAAGAAAATTTTCTGTCGATGACTATATTTAGGGTGTGCTCAAGGAGTGGTCCATTGATTGGACAGCGGCAATCATCCTCTGATATGGTCTCAGCTGATCTGCCATTCTCAGGCAGCGGAAGATGTGGTTACTGAGGAAATTGACAAGTTATCACAACAAGGGATGCTTGAGCCATCCAAGAGCCCGTGGGCTTTGCCTGTTTTTATTGTAAAAAAGAAGGATGGCACCAACCGCATAGTAATAGACTACTGGAAGCTCTTCAGCATCACTAAAAAGGACTCCTATCCCTTACCATGGATTGACGATGCTTTAGATCGGCTAGGGGGAGCTCGTTTCTTCTTAGCTATGGACCTGATCTCAGGCTACTGGCAAATCAAGTTGCCACCGGCGGAGCAGGAGAAGTGTGCTGTAATCACATCCAAAGGGCTTTTCCAACCAGCCCGGATGCCACAAGGGCTGTGTAATGCCCCAGCTACGTTCCAACGGGCAATGGACACTATGCTTGGGGACCTAAAATTATCATGTGTCCTTGTATACCTTAACAATATTAATGTTTTTTTCTGAACCTTCTCCAAACACCTCGACCATTTAGAAGCTGTATTCTGCCAGCTCGCTTAGGCCAACATCAAGATCAAACCCCAGAAATGTCACTTCTTCAAGGACCAGCTAGAGTACCTGGGATTTGTGGTTGATGCCATAGGGCTGAGACCTCAACCAGCCAAAGCGGAAGCCATTCAAAAAATTACTCTACTTAACGGTAAGCAAGATATACAGGTCTTTTTGGGAATGGTCGGATATTACCAGCAGTTCATCCCTAATTTCAGCTGTATTGGGGGCCCACTATTTGAGTTATTAATGAAAGACATCACTTTTAGATGGATGAAACGACAGCAACATGCTTTTTTTACACTTTGTACTGCACTGATCAGTGCGCCAGTGTTATGTTATCCTAATTTAGACAAAGAATTCATCATTAAGATGGATGCATCCCTTTCTGCTGTAGGGGCAGTCCAATCCCAAAAAGATGAAGAAGGAGAGGAACACCATGTAGCATATTGCAGTTGTAACTTAACAACCATGAGCGCAATTATACCATCACTGAGCGGGAGTACTTAGTGGTGATCTATTCCTATAAGCAATTCCGGGTGTATCCGCATGGAGTGAAATTCAAAGTTGTAATGGATCATGCCTCACTACGCTGATTACAAAATCTGAAAGAACCGGAAGGGCGCCTGGCTCAATGGGCTCTTAGATTATAAGCATACAACTTCAAAATTCTTCATCAACCTGGAGTAAAACACCAGAATGCCAATTATTTATTGAGATTGCCAACAATTGCAGTTACGGTGGATGTAAGTGATATAATGTTTGACAAAATGATCTACGGAAAATATGATGATGAACCACCCCAAGTGATCAAAGCATAAAACGAAATGAGAGCGAATACCTTCCAATGGAATAGGGAACTATATAAGCGGATTGGCAATTCCATGGTGAATTTCCATGACCCTCAGCCTGGTCAGGAATTATTATGAGCGCTCACAAGGCAGTCAGACATGGGGGGTGCGTAAGACAATGGAGTTGTTGCGCCCTCAGTACTATTGGGAAAGCATGAACTTCAATGTGCTTGAAACCATTTCCTGTTGTCATCAATGCCAAGTGGAGAAGCCATTCTGCCGTAAGACTTCATATCAGGTAGTGAAACCATATTTTGCTTGGCATACTGTGTCCTTGGATGTTGTTGGTCCCTTGCCAACAGGAGCTAACTGGTGTAAGTATATCCTTTGGCTATTGACCAAATGACCTGGTGGGTTGAAGCAAGAGCAATACGAGATTTAGGGGCAGTTACAGTGGCCAAGTTCATGATGGAGTGTCTTATTCAGCGACATGGATGCCCTAAGTTTATTCTCACTGACAACGAAACTAACTTCACCTCACACATCCTCCCCAAACTGAATGAGCTCATGGGAATCTGCGGGGTTCTAATGACCCCATACTACCCCAAATCTAACAGAATGGTCGAATGAGTGAATGGGACTCTGGTTAATATCCTATGCAAATTAGTAATGGATCGACCATCTGATTGGACATCCCTTCTTTCCACTGCTGTGTTTGCTTATAATATCAGTTACCATTCCGCCACGTGGAAAAGCCCATTCCAACTGCTTTATGGCTGACACCCAGCTCTTCTGGCGTTACTTTATTTTTGTGTAGAAGACACAGGTGGAATGGAACCCCACTGTTATTTGACTAACCTTGCAAACATTCTGATCAAATTACAGACTGAAGCATATTCCTTCAGCTTAGCAAAAAAGATTAGGACTCAGGCTGCTGATCAAGTATGTCATAGCAGGTTATTGCAGTTCAAGGAAGGTGATATGATTCTCTTCCATGACCAACATGGTTTTGGCCGAAAACACAAGTTTGCCAGCATCTGTATTGGGACATTCGAAGTTATTGAAAAGACAGGTGTGGATGCATATACTATCAAGGACCCCACTAGCAGTTGAATCATCAACCAAGTGCATGCCAAGTTCCTCCATGTGTATAGGCAATAGAAGCCTTATCATCCAGTCAAAGGGTGGGTAATGTCGTGATTCTGATATGACTGGACAATAGCCCCAGTCATCATGGTGAAATAAATAGGAATCCACTGGAATCAAACTGGTCATGGTAATTGAAGCTGCAAATTGAGGCAATATTAGTATATTGGGAAATCACCTTAAATTAGATGATTATGAAATCAACAAATGAAGAATTGATGGAGCCAATAAGATATGGCGAATTAAATTACTAAGCCATACAAGTTGTAGCATCCAAAGTCGCTACAATATATAGGCAAGACGAGATGATCAAGAGGGGTTGTTGTTAAATAGGTTCAAGGTCAGCGGACTTAGAGGAAGCCGCTATTTTATTAAGATTAAATAAAGGAGTAGTGGGAGATAGTGCTCCATATTATTTTGCAAGTTTATTTTGTGTTAAAAGAGCAACGTTCATCAAATCGTTGTTCTTACTTGCTCAGTGGGTTGGACCCTGTGCAAATCTGTCAGCGTATCTCTTGGATATTGCCAATTTTACAACAAATAAGAATTCAGTAATCTGCCTTTGGTTAATTGTCAGGTCAATAGCAAATGTTGTAAGCAGTTCCAAGATGGCTTTGAAGGAATGACTTTATAGCAATTTATTCCATCACCCCCTCTTTCCACTTGAACCAAACTCAAAATGGTTTTGTTTCTGACGTTGAACAAGTATTCCTCTTGGTTGCGAGTCCCAACGCCATCTCTGAGTTCAAGTTGGTGTATTCTGGCTCACCTGTCTTTGTAATTTCTCCAGTGTCAGCAGAAAAGAACATATCCGCTAATAGACAAAAATACCGCCTACTTTTTTCAGTTAAGATTAATATTGTGGCTCATCAGGCGTCCCACAATGATTTAGTTGATACTGGAGATGTGGGTACCTTCATGAGTCTTGAGTTGGCTCACCAGATTGACCTTGACCTGGACTTGTGTCCTTCAGAAATGGTCGCTTTATCAGTGTCAGAATAGGGTAGCTGAGGATAGTAGTTTCTCCAAAGCGTACCAAAATGGATGGTATAAAACGTTCTGCAGAGAGTCAATAGTGGGGAGAGCCGGGATTCCTAAATGTAGGGGCCAGTGAATTGCTATAAACTTTGGAATAGGTGATGAGGGACCTATTGTAATAAAACTGGTGATTGTGATGCTGATGGCGGGAGAAGAACCTGCTAAACAGAGTCTCTAGAAATAAGCAAAATCAAGAACGTACTGGAGATAAAAAAAGTATCTATATTTAGTTAAAGGAGTGGATATTTATAGGATGTGCCTTCGTCCTATTTCTTTCAGAGTAATGACGTCCTCCACCAGCAAGATCTTCAGCACCCTGACTCTGATCAGGTGGGGAGTCAACGGCAGTCTTGCCTTTGCCCAATTTGTTAGATTGTGGAGAATAGTGCTCTGATGAGGTGAGGGGAATTTTTGGGAAGGTATTGGAGGAAGGGAAATTTGAATTAAGCTGAGTGGGAGCAGGTCGAATCCCAACAACGCCCCCTCAAGATCTTGTTCAGTGGGATGGTACTTGTGCAGAAAACGGCTATGGAAGCGATTAACTACTGTACTAGTACCAATAGCAGCAATAGAGTATTTGGGCCCCCTGCGGTGTATTACCCGTTAAGGGCCAGACCAAGTGGTGGCAAGTTTGTGATTCCTACCCCATAGAGATGGTGGTAGAGTAAGACTAAGATTCTAAAGAATATTCAGGGGGCGTAGATCTGCGCTCATTAGCTTAAACCTTTACCTAAAATTGGTAGTTTTTTAGATTCATTAGCCATAGCTTGGAGACGTGTGATCTCATCAGCTAACCATCAAAGGGTAAGCTCTACATTGTTTAGATTAGCTGATTTGAGGATAGGATGAATGCTGGAAGGTAACAGCGGCTCAGGCCCATATAGGGCTTGGAATGGGGACATCTTAAATATTCTGTGGTAGCTAACATAATAGGACAACAAAGCGCTAGGGAGAAAATCATTCCAATGCACAGGGTCATAAGCGGCCAGCTTCCTTAGAATGGGAATTAAGGTGCCATTAGCATGCTCTACTGTGCCATTGGTGGCAGGGTGATATGATGTCGTGAATAGGCACTTTATACTTAGCAGAGAATTTAAATATCCGAACTATAGAGTTAAAATTCGTGCCATTGTCTGATAAGAGTACCCACGGGCAACCATGATGGGAGAATACTTGCAATATAAGAAAAGGGCAGTAGCATGAAGAACTGAAGTGGCCTCAACCCACTTTGTTAGGTGATCGATGGCAAGGATGATATAGCAAAGGCCATAGATAGCCACAGGCAATGGCCCTAAGACATCAATGCTAACAGTATCAAAAGGGGCCCCAGGGCTACAAGCTTGAATTCAAGGCACAGATTGGGCTTATCCTGAGAGTGGCAGGTTAAACAAATTTCTAAAACATCATAATTTACTTGTCCATATTCTCCCAAAAGCATTTGGGTTATAGCCACTCAAGGATTTTCTTTATAGTCCCATGCCTAAGGGTTTTATGGGCCTCCCTGATAGTCTCATTACAAATTGAAGGGTAGAGATAGGGCAGAAAAATGGTGACAACCTATTTTACTAAATCTCCATTGACAACTTTATTGTTAGCAGCCATCTTCTTTAATCGGTCTTGAACGTCTGGAGAATCTTGAGGCCACAACCCAGGGTGAGGGAGAAGCTCATAGAGTCAATCCTCTTCTGGGATAATTACATATAGAATAGGGAGGCGGTATAATCCATCTGCAATTTGAAGAATGGCGCTGGCTTGATGAACTTTAAAAATCATAAGTTTGGAGCCCAAGGGTTAAGCGAGTACCTCCCATCAGGGCCTTTCATTTTACAAAGCCAACGGAGGAAGAATGATTGGTAAAAATTTAGAATGTTTACCATACAAATAGGGGCGGAAGTGCTTGTATGCAAGTAAAACCGCCAGGCACTCACGTTCAATTACCAAGTAATTCCGCTCTGATTTGGTTACCGTCTTGCTAAAATAAGCAAACAGATGGTCAACTTTGTCTTTGTCTAACGGGGAAAGGATAGCGCCCACATTTGTGTCACTAGCATCAGTGAAGAGAACAAAAGGTTGCTCAAAGTTTGGATGTATTAAGACGGGGGCTGATAATAAGGCAGTGCGTAGGGAATTAAAAGACTAAGCTGCTCAGGGCCCCAAAAGAAGGGCACATTTCTGTTTATGAGTTCAACTAAGGGCTCTGCAAGTTCAGCGAAGTGAGAGATAAACTGGCGGTAGTAGCCCACCATTCTCAAGAAGACTTGGATGTCTCATAAATTTTTTGGAGCGGGCATGCATTTGATGGCAGAGACCTTATCTTGGATGAGGAGGTTACCTTTCCGCATTACCTTGTGCCCTGAAAATTCCATTTCTCGTTCAAAAAATTCACATTTTAGAAGGTTTCAGTTTCAAGGAGGCCTCACGTAGCCACTGGAACAATTGTTGAAGTTGATTGAGATGAGCAGTAAGAGTTCAGGAGAAGACAGTGACATCATCGAGGTAGACTAACACACACATGAGTTTAAGGCCTGAAAACAACTAGTCAATAGCCCGTTGGAAGGTGGCAAGGGCGTTAAGTAACCCCTGCAGCATGCGGGTGGGCTCAAACGACCCCTCATGAGAGACAAGGGCACACTTGGCATGACCTTCAGCTGAGATATCAACCTGCAAGTAGACACTGGCTATGCCCATCGCAGAAAAATATTGTAAGGCAGATAAGGATCGTAAAGAGTCATCAATACAGGGTAAAGTTTAGCTGTCCTTACACATAATATAATTAAACCATCAATAGTCCATAACAAATATGGTGTCTCCCATCCTTTTTCTTAATCAATAAGAGAGGGGAGGACCAGTGACTACGTGAGGGTTGAAGGAGGCCAACATCAAGCAATTGCTTTAATTTGAGGGTAACCTGGGCTTCTTCAGTTTTTGATTTTTGATAAGGTCAGGAGTGGAAAGGAGCAGATTCTCCAGTATCAACCTGGTGTTGTACGCCACGAATATGGCCATAATTGTGGGGGCCGGAGGAGAAAATATCCAAATAATCATCAATTAAAGCTTCTGCAACCGATTTTGCTCAGCCAAAAAATCAGAACTAATTTGCACTGGCACTGCAGCAATGACAGGGGCTCCTCTAAATCAAAGTCACAAAGGGTCTCAACGCCATGAACCCCCATCACCTGGTCATAAGGCAAGAGGCAAACATTTGAGATTAGTTGATTCAGCTCAATGACTTTAGGAGACCAAGAGAGGTTGGCTAGAAGAAAGGTAACAGTGCCTTGTAAGCAGGATCTAAAACCCCTAGACAGGGGAGAGCTTTGAATACATATGGGCTAGGTAAACTAGAAATTTCAAGAAAGATATTGAGAGGATGAGCCAACTGAATTTCAGTGTCCACCAGGAGTTGGGCCTTCGGAGGTATGGTAATGACGTGGGGAGAGTGTAAAGGCATCTACTCCTCAGCCTCAACCATGGGAGAGGGAAACTTAACTTTGGACCCCAACACACGATATTCTAAACGCTCAACAGAATCAGAATACTTGAGCAGGCACGTCCTCAACTTCCTCTTCCCTTTTTCCTTAAGACAGAAGTTAAAAGTAATGGAACTCAGTATCCTAATATTGAAATAAAGTTATTCTTTAAGTTAATAATAGCAGCATGTTTCATAAGGTTTCCAGTGCCTAATAGGAGGCCGTAGCTATTATTATCCAGGGCCACAGCAAGGACTGAGAGTTGTAGACCACTTAGCTTCTGGGGCAATTGAGAGTAAGCACCTATACCTCAAGCATATGCGGTAATAGCTGTCCTTTATTCTAACGAATGGTTAAGATAAGGATAAATCTTAATTTTAATAATTAGTCAAGGATAGATAATGTTAAAAGGAGAGCCAGAGCAACAATAGTGAGAACTTTCACTTTGTAGCCCCGCTTCAATATGGGTTACCATCATTCCCCACTCAGCTGGGATAGAGTATATAGCTGCTGGGACCAGCTTAGAAAGAGGATAAGAGGAAATATCGCTAGGTTATTATCAACATAAAAGCTCAATATGAGTTTCCTCTTCAGGAGCACTATGGCCAACAAGGTCAGAAGAAATGGTATGAACCAATTTGTTTTAAGGTGAAGTAAAGTCATCAGCTTAAGGAGCCTCTCGCCCTATGCTGACCCCTCTTTTGCTTTTTTTATCAGCAATTTTAGTCCAACAATGCTGAATGGTGTGGTTGTGACAGCCACAATTGGTGCAGTTGGGTTGAGCTCAATTTTTTCCAGACTCATTGGTGTTCAACACATGAATTTGAGGACGTGAGGCTGAAGCGGAAGAAGAAGTGGCAGTAACCACAGAGGCGGGAATCTCAAGGAGGGCATCCTTGATATCTAAGATAGAAGTGAAGTTTTTTACTGAAGTCATGCGGAGATGGAGCTGCGGGTTGAACTCTAAGACGGACAGGATGGCAACAACTGCATCATCAAGTGAAAGGCGTTTATTGGTCACCAACGATTGAGCTTCAGCATAGAACTGAGCAGCAAACTCTGTGGGGGATTCGCCACATCTTAACTTAATACTCATAAAGGCCTGTTTCTGTTTTGCCAAGGTAAGATCACTACCAAATTTCTTAATAAGCGCAGCCTTAACCTCGGTCCAAATATGGCATCACATTAGGTGGGGTACCATGATTCCTTGAGCGGATCTACTAAGGCAAGAGGGTAAGTATTTAACTTTCTGACGGTCAGGAGCTTCCTCCATCGCGCTCTCAAAAATAGTAGAAATGAAGCAATACTTCCTTCCCCAGGGGCGAACTTGTCTCTAAAAGAAGGTTTAAAAGTAGTTCCTGCAGGAGCCAAAATTATATTACCGCCCACTGGGCTAGTTCGATTTTTAAGTAGCTATTATTTGGAAGGAGGCACAGGGTTTCGATTTAAATCAGCTTGTTGTCAAAAACTGTTCAGAATATCTTGAAGAGCCCCAATTTGGGCAATTAGGGAATTAGTAGAAGTTTTTTGTTGAAGTTCATTTTTAATGATTCCATTTTGACACGTTAATTTTGAATTAGGGATCAGAGCTCATGATTGTCTTGATCCAACCTAATGATTTTTTCTTTTTAATGAGTTAAATCTGAGGTGAGGGAATCATAAGGATGATGAGTGTTGTCTAATCCTTCCTTAATCGCATCAACAGTAAGATTTGGATTAATAAGTTCTCCAGAGCAATATAGACAACAGCTTTGAGCAATATTTTAAAGTTCTTATTCTAGAACGTGAAGGCAGCTGTTTAAGGAAGGATCCTCTCGAGGGGAAGGTAAATGCACAGTCAGCCCAGAAGGGACAAGGGGCCCAGGTTGTTCAGGAGGGCCAGGAGGGCCAGGGGGCCTCGAGGACCAGGATGACCATAACCAGGGGGCCAGTTGGCCCAGGTGGCCCTTAATCCCCATCAAGATCAGGTGGCCCCATCATCCCTGCGGGACCAACTAATCCCCACTCCCTGGGGGGCCTGTGGACTTACAAGGCCAGGATGTCCTGGAGTTCCATACATGCCTGAGCTTTTAAACGCTAGTTGGAGCACTGTTTCAATCTGGTTCATTCGTTCTAAAGTTTGTTTGATAGAAGTATAAGTTGTCCTGAGAGATTGGTTGTTGATTGTTGCAACTGACTCTCAATAATAATGGTGGTTCCAGTAAATTTGGCAGCTACTTCCTCATAAAGAAGGTTAGCTAAAAACACTTCCAGTTGAGAGAGCTGGGTTTGAATAGAGATAAGCTGGTTGCAGTTCTCAAGAATGGCCTCACAGTTATCTTTTATAATCGCAGAAGCTGAGTTGTAGAATTCTAAAAAAGTAGTGTAACTCTTGTGACAAGGTAAATTGTCTCAAGATTTCCTGATAGTGAATTACCATCATTTGAACTAAATGGTGAATGTCTGGGTGACAAACCGGCGCTTATATCGCTCAGTGCAAGATATTCCTACCTCAGAGCTCGTTAAGTCAGCAGATTCATAGAGCTCACATGTTAATGGGAACTGCAGATGCTTGGTTGTGATGGTAGCGATCTCCAGGGAAAAGAGCACCTAAAAGTAATTGATTTAAATATCATAAACACCAGTATTCTGAAAGCAATAGTTTTGGGGATTAAGGGTCAGAAAAGAGATATCAAGCATAGCAGGAAATTGCACAAGATTGGTTTGTTGTTCTCAGGGTTACAGTTTCCATTGTAATTTACCCATTGAGTGATGCAGGATATATCAGTAATAGGCCAAGTAGAGTCTTGGTGGGGATCATCCATTGTGAATATATTTATTCACCAGGTAGCTTGGGAGAGTACCTGGCAGAAAGCACCAATTTTTTGTTGGGATAGATTAGCTTAGGGTAGTCATTCCTCCAAAGCGTACCAAAATAGATGGTATTGATTGTTTTACAGAGAATCGATAGTGGGGAGAGCTGTGGATCCTAGACATATAGGCTGGTGAATTGCTGCAAGCATAGGTAAGGTGATGAGGGACCTATTGTAATAGAACCGGTAATTGTGATGCCAATGACCAAGGAGCTCGCTAAACAGAGTCTCTAGAATTAAATGAAATCAAGAAGAGCTGGAGGTAAAAACATATCTTTATTCAGTTAAAGGAGCATATATCTAAAAGGATGTGTCTTCATCATATTTCTTTCATGGTAACGACGTCCTCCACTGGCAAGATCTTCAGCACCCTGAGTTTGATCAGGTGGGGAGTTAACAGAAGGCTTGCCTTAGACGAATTTTTTAGATTTCAGAGAGTAGTGCTCTAATGGGGTGAGGGTAATTTTTGGAGAGGTATTGGAGGTAGGGAAATTTGATTAGGCTGAGTGAGAGCAAGTCAAATCCCAACACACTGTCGTTATAAACTTTCCACTAGGTTTATCTTCCAGGTTGGTGTTGTCCAGTATTATTTTAAACAACAGAATCCATGACACCAAATCTCAATATGGGACCCATAAAATAATTAAAGCTAGGGGATGGAAGGTGAGTCAGTAGGACATACAGCTACCAACCTGAAGGTTGCAGGTTTGATTCCCACCCTTTGCACATCAATTGGGATGCCAGTTGAAGGAAGCTATTGGCAGTTAGTAGGTCTAATAACACGAAAACCTTATCCATGATGTAACCAGAAAAATCCAAGTTCTGATCTGGAGGTGGAAAAACTTTCTATGACGGAGTTGATACTGCTCAGGTTTCATTTTGATACTTTCTTTCTCTATTTCAGTAATGTCCATTCCCTGGTCAGCTTTCCTCAAATAAAGATAAAAAATATGAAATAATTAAAACTCTAAAGGATTCAATATTTCATATTTTTATATATCAAGACTTGCTATTTTCATTTATAGTCTATTCATTGGGAATTATACTAATATTTCTTATGATTGATATGTACTGAACATTTTTCAGCTAAATGTCCATTGCTGGGCTTAGTTCATAGAGGTCTTTCAGGGATACTATTATTATTGTGCCTGTTACAATTAGTATTATTAACCATCACTTTATATTTACCTACTTTTATATCTTGATAATACTTAGATAAAAGGGTTTGATTGAGTTTTTTGATCCTGCGGCCCAAGTTGTGTGTAGTTGCTGAAGTTTTATTAAAATAATGTTAGCACCCTTGGCCACATCCATCAGATAATGGTAGATATGGCAGAAAATTAAGTCCTCACTCCACCTGGTACAACTAAACCCTTAGTATCTCAATTACCATGTCCTGCGACCCTGGTTTTTGTATTGGCCACCCTTTATTATCTACTAGTTATTACCTGCCCCAAACCAGCGTAAAACTTGTCATTAATTAGGCTTACCATTATATTCATTGGCCTTTCTGCCAGAGTTATTACTCTAGTAGCTTACTACTGTTATTATGGTTATTACAAAGAAATTAATGACATAATGGGCTTTTATTTTATCACTAGGTTATTGCCCTTAAATTCCATTTTGTTGTTCCGCTGGAAAATTATTTCACCAATGGGAATGAAGAATGATAGGGAGCGTATCAGAATGGAATTACAATTTGAGGGGGATTAGTTCTTTATTTTACGGATGGTAAATACTAACATGAGCAGTAGATAATAAAAGTTGCAAATCCACATAGCCACTAGAAGTAGTAAATACTACAGTGTGCTTCTCTTTTAAGTCTAATAAAGAATATGACAAAAAAGTTTTCTTTGTGTTTCTTTTTCAAATCTTTGTCATCATACTTTGACTTGTTTTTGTGTGTTAGTTAGCCTGTGCAATTGATTTATGATGTCCCTGCACCGATATCACCAATGTTGTTCATTACAGGGGCAATGCATTTGTTGTTATGTACAATTTTTATTCCTTATGTAAAAGTAGGAATATTTTTTCTGCTTTTATAGTATGACATATTCCACTGACGCGGCCGCCCCTAAGGGCAAGCGTAATTTTGGTCAACCTTCTGTTTTCCATAGTGATGAAATGGTTAGCCTTCAGCGCTGAGGCTTAAAAATTTTGTTAACTCAGGATCACCAAGTTTCCAATCTTGTAACTAATCCAAGTGATCTTCAGCGCTGATTTGATGGCTTTGAGCAGAATTTAATAAGGCTACTGGCTCCATCTCCGCTCATGACAGTGATATTAAATCTATGCATACTTAGGTCCACTTCCAAGGGCAAAAGTTACAAAATTTAAAAAATACCTTTTAATGGCCAACCAGTAACTTGAAATGGTTGAGCAAAAGTTCATGGTGGAACACTGACATTTGTCAGGGGTGATAAATCAGCTTCATCATGAATTTACTTCTTGTTGTGTTAATTCTTCAGTTCCTTCTAACTTGCAATTTATACTTAGGGCAATGAGGCACAGGTTGCGCCTAAACACCTTATCAGTCTAACCATGTTATCATCTTCAGATATATCTGATCTTAGTGAACTTTTGGTAGTTTCTCTGAAAAATCTCTTTTTCTGACATCTATACTGTCAATAATGGCTCCCTTGGTGGCCTCTGCTCACCCTAGGCAGCCTACAGTTCCAAATGTTAAAAAAAAGTTTTACTCTCACTCCTCTTTCTTTTAACCCTGAAGTTCAATTGGAATCTTATAGTCTCAATGCCCATGTTTACAGAGAATCAAGCTTCAGTTAATCTGATTAATTTACCTAAATTTGACAAGAGTGTAGATATGCACAGTTTTATTAATCTCTCTTTAGATTATTGAGGATGGAGCGTCTGAGACCACTAAGTTGGCAGTAGAAATGAATTTTCTGGACTCCAAAAGTCAGGAGTTAAATGTGCCAGAATTTAAAAAGTCAGTGTGACCTACCTTAATACCAAGGACCTCCTTATCGAGGAGTTTAGTGTCTCATAAAAGATGACTACTCAAAAGAGGAATTAATTTATCCCTTAACAAAAGGATCTCTAAAAGTTTTGCCAAGTGATTTTCTATGGAGGTGCAGACATTATCTGGGGCCAATGTAGTAACTATGTTGATGCCCATTTTGCTCTTCACCATGCCTGAAAGCCCTACATGGAATTGTTTGTGTTTTGATACCAGTTTTTAATGAGTAGAATGATATTAATCATAAGGTGATTTATCTCTATTGATGTGCTGCTATTTTTAAGGTGCCTACAAAATAATTGGAAGCCTTATGGCCCACAACTTAGGTCCATTTCCCCAAAGTTTAAATTAACTAGCCTTATGGCCCTCATTCCAGAAGGCATGATATAAAGCAGATTACCTGTTGTCATTGTAAAACAAGGGGAAACATACCAATCATTGCCTTAATCTGTGTTTTTAAACCAAAGTTTCATTCATTGAGCTCTGTGATGGAGGAGGACCTGATAAAAGACAATGCGGAGTAGAACCAGGATTTTCTACCTCCACCACCTCCATAAAATCCTAGTTAGAAAAAATCTCTGGAATTATGCTCAATTACGCCATTGTCCATCAAAGACGCCCCACCTTTAGCGTTGCATCAAGTAATAGTGGGTGATATGGTAGCAGTTACCACCCACTCACTAAAAGAACGCAAGTCTGAGTTGGCATTAGAAGTAGTAGGGAAGCCTTACGCTCAATATCTAGAACATAAAAAGGCTTTTGGTCACCGTGGTTATATCCCAAAGTTAAGTGGAGTTCAGTTGGTCATACCTTTTTATACTTTAAGCTAATTAAGCCTGCTTTTATGTGCTGAGCTCCAATATATATGCAAGCGGACACTCTATATTTTAAATTTATCAATGCAGCTGATCCTTATGCTGATGAATGCATTTACAATGTACTAATGTAGATAAAATCAAAGTAAGAGCTATTTTGGACAGTGGGGCACCAATTAACATCATGACACTAAACTGGTAAAGAAACATGATCTGGTGCCAGATATCACCATCTCAAAGTTTATGTTAACGCAGGGCCTCAGATGGTCAATTTAGTTGGAGCGTATAAACCTCTGCTGTCGCAGTTTGGTTCACTAGTGATATTGGCTTTATCTATAGTGTTATCCATTCAAGGTAAAAACCTTACTCATTGGAAAGTCTTTTATAAGGACTTATGGTACTTATGCTGATTTTTTAGAGAACTTTAGAAATCTAGGACAACGCCTTCCGCTGTACTACAATTAGTGAACTGAGGGCTCTGCACCTTGGAATCAGGGAGTTGTTAACCTTACATATATAAGGATGGAATAGTGCCAAAGAGGGTATCAATAGATTCTTGGCTGCACTTGGCAATTGCTTACTCAAATCATAAAATCAAGTGCATTCCGCTGAGGGATGAATGTGATCTAACCATTCCATTGTGACATCAACTTATAATGGAAACTGAAATTAACCTAGAAATTTCCAAAAGGTTATATGACAAAATTTACGCCATTTTGTCACTTTAATTTTGAACCTGTCACTGCACCCAGGATTGTTCTTCCTGACTAAGGCGAAATTTAGGTTTACTGTCTTAACTATATAAGTACCTTAAAAAGTAAAGCAAAATCAGGTTGTTACTTTTGTGCATCTTTTATCAGTTGAAGAAAGTACAGTATAGTTATTGTTTTTGTTAACTTCAAGGAACTGAGCCTTGGTGGCAATGCAGACAATTATGCATGTGCACTGTTATCTTGTGAAAGCCTCTCTGGGTAAATGGAGGATGATAAGGTCCAAGCTTTGGCTTTGTGAAAAGCATAATTTTCTTTTTGCCAAAGACTATTCTGATTTAAGTTGTGCACACAATGTGGTTTACCAGAATGATACTTTAAATCAACTGCTGATTTACCTTCAGCCTATTAATCAATTAAAATTGGTGGGTAAAGAGGTAAATAAGGAGATTAATAAATTTGTGTGCAGGGGTTGTTGGTGCCTTCCAAGAGTCCTTGGGCCTCCCCATTTTTAGCTATAAAGAAGAAGTACATATATAACTTGGTAGTAATTAACTACAGGAGCTTATTAGTATTTTATTTAACTGAGGCAAGCTGACCAGGGGACAGGCATTACCAAAAGAGAAATGACATGAAACTTGAACAGGGTTAACTCCATTGAAGAAAGTTTTTCCACCTCCAGATTGGGACTCAAATTTTTCTGGTTACGTCATGGGTAAGGTTTTCGTGTTATTAGACCTACTAACCGCCAATAGCTTCCTTTGGCTGGCACCCCGATTGATGTGCGAAGGGCAGGAATCAAACCCACAACCTTCAGGTTGGTAGCCATATGCCCTACTGACTCGCCTTCCACCCCCCAGCTTATTAGTATTACTAAAAAGGATTACTATCCTTTACCAAGAATTTATGATGTGCTGGACTGCATGGGCGGTGCCAGATACTTTTCAGCCATGAATCTAATTTCATACTATTTGCAGGTTGAGCTGCTAATTCTGAGCAGGAAAAGTGTGCTATTATTTTGGATCAGGGCTTGTATTATCCGTTCTTATGCTACAAGGGTTGTACAATGCCCTTGTGACTTTCCATTAAGCCATGGATAATATTTTAGGTGATTAAAAAATCTCTGTGTGCTAGTTTATCTGGATAGTATAAATTTAATTTTCAAAAACATATATTGAACATTTGCAACTTTTAAAATTAATTTTACTGCTGTCTTTACAAGGCTGATCTTAAAATTAAGCCACTTGAGTGTACCTTTTTTCCTCAATCAGCTGGAATATCTGGGGTTTTCATTGATAAGCATGGTTTTTGGGCACACCAGCAGCAAAGGTTGAAGCTATTAAATGAATGGCATGACCAAGCAGTAAGCGCGACATCCATTTATATTTTGGGATTGTCAGTACTATCACCAGTTTGTGGAACTTTAAACAAAACAAGTAAACAATTAATACACCTTCTCAAAAATGGGGTACAATTTAAGTGGACTGGGAAATGCCAGCTGGCCTTTGACAAGTGTTAAAATCTGAGGTTCCGCTAATACTAGTCTCCAGAGATTAACTGCACAGGTTCTTTTATTATGTGCACTATCCGCGTTGATTGATATTAATATAGATATATTAAGATAATAGTATGGAGAATATTATCTGTAACTGAAAATAGATAACCAGGTTGATAGGTGGTCCAACGCTAAACTTGGAATGTCCCTCTTGATGCTGATTATAGTGACAAATAGGAACTTCTTCCCTCTTCCGGTGGAACTTACTCTAACTCTAGATTTAGAGGTTCTTGGCTTTGGTTCCCATCAAACTGAGTTTTTGTGTAAGGATAGTGTCTATAACTCTCCTGTTCCCAGCGTGGTAGTGCACGGTGCACAGGGCCAACGCCATGGGACTAATCGTTAGTAATAAAGCTACTAGAGCCCATCAGAGGGTGCTTGAGCTGTGATAACCTAGGTTGTGGGTGGTTATCAGTAGGGGTAATAACCTAAATGGAAATAAACAATAAGGCGGGAGTGAACTCAAAGTGGGGTTTATACCCAAGAGGTGCTCTGAGTGGGAGTGTAGAGGAGGCACAGGTTGGAGGGAACCTGGGCAGCCCAACGGTGCATTAGAGGAGAGATTTATTGTTGTTAAAATTAAATAGCTAACGTTGCATGAGACCTCCCCAAAGAGGTCTGCGCACAGGTTTGTTCAAGATAACATATATAAAAATATACTAGTGAAAGGTTTTATTATAAGGGAAGTCGACTAACAAGAGATATTGGTCTCAAAAAATGGATTAAAGGGAATTTAGGGGGAAAGATCAATTGTTGGAAGTGGTGCTAAGCTGAGGTGCACCATTAAGTGCACGCTTCCATTAAGCAGTAAAATATACTTGGTAATCGACTGAACTAGGTTTATCAATTGTAGGAGAGGTTGACCTGAGCTGAGAATTTTGAAACCAAATGGGTTTTGAGACACCATACACCAAGAAATTGAATCAAACCATTTTTGTTGATAAAAAGCTAGTTCATTTTAACGCACCTGCTGTTATACAGGGCTGAACTTCTCTTGCATCCCTAGGACCAACCTGTGCATACCTCGCCTTCACCCAACATATATCCTAGGTATGCTTGAGGTCAGGGTGCCTGCCAACTTTACCTTCTTGGCCTCCTGACATGCAGCTTTGTCCTTGGTATTTGTCCCCATAATTATGTCATCTTCAAGCCATGACAATACCTTCTCATCCTTTTGGGGCTTTACCCCCCCCCCTCCAGGGGCTTGCACCAGGAAAGGTTCTTGTGGGCTGGGGCCAACTTTATAGTGGCAACGGTTTGCTTTAACTGAGGTCCAGCGGCCTGGGGAAAACGCTTGTGGAAAATGTTGATCAGATCTTGGACATCTTCACAGTCACGCGCTGGTACTCAACTGTTTTCCGCTGCATTGAATCCCTTCCAGGATACCAGGTACTCAAGCCTTCTTTTACTCAGCAGGATACTACTATTTCCTCCACTTCCCACTCTGGCTCCCCATCCACAAGATAAGCCTTGGGAGTCTCTGGTGGGGGCCCTCAAACGACGACAATTTGCTCTGATGAAAGACAGAAAAGATTAAAAAATTAAGAGGGAAGGTCTAACTGGTATGAGGCGTGGCCCACCTTTTCTAACAACGCGGTAAGTAAAAATCCTCTTTAGTCCCAGCTTTTTGCATGGCTGCTTGATAGGGATGTTTCTAGCATCAAGCATCACGAGATCCCCTTCTTTGTACGCTGGACCCACTTATCTCTTTCCATCAGCGTCCTCCTTATATACTTGAATCGCTGGCTTTAAACTTTTAGAAACTCCCTGGTGTAATCTCTTGATAGTCTTAGCAAAGTCCACCACCGCTTCAACTCTAGATTTACAGCTGGGCTCCATGTTGAAGGCGGGGTTAAACCCATGGTTGGCGAAAAATGATGAACAACCAATAGACGCATGTAACGGGTTATAGCTAAAATGGGCCAAAGGAAGGTGAGAAACCCAATCTAAATGATCTACGGCAGTGTAACACCTCAAAAACCGTTTTAAGAACTAATTTACTCGTTAAGTCTGCCCATCTGATTGGGGTGATAGTCAGTTCAACGGCAGGGGCAAATCTGAAGAGTCTTACACAGCTTTTCCCAAAAGACAGAGGTAAATTAGGGTCCCTGATCACTAATTATTTCTTGGGGGACCCCGTGAAGTGCAAATACATGAGTGACAAAGAGCCTAGCCATCTCAGCTGTAGTTATTGTAGTTCTGCAAGGAATAAAGTGGGCGAAATCATTAAAACGGTCCACCACTACCATGATGGCATCATGCCCATAAGAAATAGGTAGTTCCACAATAAAGTCCACCGATAGGGAAGTTCAGGGCCCTTCAGCCTATTTAACTGGTACCAACAGCCCTGTTAGTGGTTGTCAATTTGGTTTCAATTGATTGCAGATCAGGCACTCTTTATAGTACCTATCCACATGAGCGGGTAAGTCCTTCCAATTTTATGTGTGTCAAATTAGCTCCAAAGTCACCATCTTTTCCAGGATGACTAACGGTGATTCCATCATGATAGTCCCAGATGCTTTTTTAGGTGAAGTGGTCCAGCGGGAACCCATAGGCGCCCCTGAAACTACATTATCTCATCCTTTAAGTGATAACCCCTGGTTATATCCTCCTGATTCAGCGCGCTCTTAGCAAGGACCATAGTATATTCAGCTGACAACGACTGAGAAAGGACTACCTTTCTGAACATACTGTATTTCTCTGCATTTCCCAGAGGAGCATGCGCTGGCCTGTTGGCCGTGGGAGAGGGAAGTTGAGATACAATTTTACCCGGTGGAATCATCAACTGGGTATTATGAACCTTTACCTCCTTTGGATTTGGAGCTCTTTCAGGATTGCGACTCAAAGCATCCACCAATCCATTCTCCTTGCCCTTAGTAAAATTATAAGAAAATGCAAATTGGGCAAGGGTCTCATGCCAACAGGTCTGCCATGGAATTAAGACATGAGGTGCGCAGTAGTACAGCAAGGCACGGTGATCTGTACGTACATGGAAAGGTTGGGAAGAGCCACTCAGGTGATGACGCCAATAAGTCAACGCCTCCACTGCTGCTAATAGCTCTGTCATGATTGGCATAGTTTAACTCAGGCAGAAACTTTTTCTAGAAAAAATATCCCAACGGATGCTCTATTCCAGCTTCGCCCTTTTGTAATAAGGCAGCCACTATGGAGAAGTTGGAGCATCAGTAGAAACAATGAACTCCTTTTCAGGATCTACATGGCGAAGGACAAACTCTGACAACGGGGTGCACTTTATGCTTGGAAAGTATCCTCTAAAACGGGGACCACTGAAGCACTTTTGCCCCACTTACCTTATAGAGGGGCGCCGTTACCTCAGAAAGATTTGGTGTGAACTTCCTGAGGAACGTACACTTCCCCAAAAAACTCCTCAATTCCTTGACCAAAGTTGGGGTGGGCCACTCACAAACCGCTTTCTCCTTGTCTGGAGTTATCATGTGTCCTTGGTCAAACATGACGTTGCCTAGAAAGGTGACCCGGGACTTTAAAATTCCCACTTATTGATTTTCAGCGTAAGGTTGGCAGCTTTCAAAAGCTCCACCACTTGCCAAAGGTGTAATACATGGGATTCATGATCAGGGGAAAACATCAAAATATTATCCATTTAAGCATCTGCACATACCCCAGCAGGTCCTCCAAAGCTTATCAATATGGCGTTGAAAGATAGCAGGGGCATTCTTAAGCCCAAAGGGCATAACCCAAAATTGGAAAAGCTCTTTTCAGGACGGAATGTAGTAGCCACTTCTGGCCCTTCTTAATCCAGATCTGATTAAACGCATTTAGGCAATCCAGTTTGAAGAATACTTTCACCTTATCCACATAGCGTTCAATTTGTGAAACCAAAGGGATGTGATGTAAATCTAGTACAGTAACATTGTTTAGGTTCTTATAATCTATGCAAGGGCGTAAAGTAACATTGGCATTCTCCACAAAGAGAAGTGGGGAGCATACTGTGGAGTTACGCTGAAAAATCGTGCCTTTTGGATAACTGCTCCTTAATCTACGCATCTAATGCTGCTTCCTTCTGTACGGTCAAAGGGTAAATAGGGGAAGATATACTCACCAGATCAACAGTGAGCCTGAGCTCGCAATCAAACTCTTAATGAGCAGGGAACTCATTGGCTGAAGCTGCATCAGATGAAGATTTCAGACTCTCCAAACAGGAAGGTAAAGGTACCTCCAGTGAGGGCTTCAACAAGGGTATGAGACTGAGAGTGTAAATATAGGCCAATGGGGCAAATCGCCCTGGAAGTTAGCCTCAGATAATGGAATAATTAAGGTACGACCATTCTTTACTAATAGGAATAGGGTATTGTCTCTCAAGTTGGTCCTGAGGTCAAACTTTCGCCACCAATCTACTCCCAAAATAATGGAGTACAAAATGTTTTTATTTGCTTGGAAAAGGTCCATCAAAAGATACTTGCCCATTATATTGTCCACTAACCCTAGTACCTTCAGGGTGGAAATACCTTGAGAAGCCCCTTCTGTAACCATACCACCTGGCAAGTGACTAAGCTCAAGGTATTCGGCTAGGTCTTGGTCAATGAAATTTTCATGGGCTTCAGTATCCACCAAGACAGTAGTTCTAATATTACCTGAAGGGGATGAAAGGGTAGCAGTCAACAAAAAAATATCCAGAATGTCTTTATTAAAAGCAGACAACGCCTATACTTCACCACTAAACTCTTCTTCAGGGTCTAACATGCCCTCAGGGTACATCTCTGCATCAAAGGATGGAGAGGGATATTTGGCCACTATTACTATTGAGGTCACATATCTCACCATATCTTCAGCAACTGCATAAACGTTTTTATATTGTAATTGTAACTTCTTCTCCACCTCCTGGGTTCTGCGGATCATAGTTGTGGTCAAGCATGGGTTCACAGGGTGATCTGATATACTGAAATGGGGTCCATATATGAGCCATAAGAGAATAACTATGGTTTGGTTGTATATATGGTAACGTTATTATAAAATGCATTTTTGATGCGAACAATCATATTCCCATTTTATATTTATTTGAGGCAAGCTGACCAGGGGATGTACATTACTGAAACTAAAACTAACTAAAAACTAAAATAACTACTTGGTTTAAACAAAACGCCCTAATGAGCGGATTGAGTGAAACGCATCAAAAAACTAACAACCAGGTGGACAGCGGAAACCGCTTATCCCTCCATGGTGGAAGGGGATGGGGGGTCAGGGGGCTCATCTTTGACAGCAGTTTCAGCAGCAGCTTCTTCCCCCCATAGTAGGGTGCATGTCATGGCTGACAGTAATGGCGTTGGGGCATCTGCGGCATGGGGTTTGATATCTCTGATAATTGGGATTTCATGGAAATTGCCAGCTAGATAAATGGCACTGAGATATTAGGTTAAAGCTTTTTCAGCTTTGATGCGGGCATCTGGGAGTTTAACGAATGTGACAATGTTGGTTTGGGTTATTTTTGCTTTTGGATTCTGTGTTATAGTTGCCACGTTCTGGATAGCATCATTTACATTTTTGTGTAGCTGGTTCACTGTGATTTTACTTTTAGGGTTAAGGTTGTGGGGATAACAGGAGGTTGAATTCATCCTGTGAGCATTGCTACTGATTTAGCGATGGCTTTATGCATGGGACGACAATCTGGTGTTGCAGCTGCTTCAACTGCAAGCTGGTGATCACTGCAAAAAACGATTTAGCATTTGTCTGTGGGTTATATAGTCGAGGGGGGTATCTGGCATCACTTTTGCATTAAAAAAACACTCAATTTGCAGTGATGGTTCTTCAATGAACTTACCTGATTTGTCAATTTCAGCCAATAATTCCAATGGATTTTGGTTGAATTGGATTGGGAAATCAGCGTACGGTTAAGGTTTGGTTGATTCAAATGAGGAAGCATGGGATTGAACTGGGATCCAATCTGATGCTTGATTGGAGGAATTCTTTGTGGCATTGGGGTGAGGAGGAGGCTGATTGGTGGCTGCAGGTGCAGCTGCAGCAACCAGCTTTGGGGGTGGGGGTGGTAGGATTGTGCCCCATACTGGATTTTGTACATGGTGGGCAGCGGATTGGAGGTTGTCAGATTGGCCATCTGATCTGTCAGAAGTGGTTAAGGAGGGGCACTTGCGTTTCAAGTGGTCCAACTCGAAACATGACAGACAGATCGTCCGCCTGCCCTCAATGTGGGCTAAAAATGGATGGTCAGGCGCTGAGGAAATAATGGTGCGTGGCAAAATTTACACAGCGATTTTGTTAAATTCAGGGCTGATTGTGGCATATGCCTGAGGACCAGTGAGTTGTGTGGCCCCATTTGGGACCACAAATTGTAAGATGCGGTTGGAACCATAGGCTGCAAACCGTCCATCAGCTCCTGGTGGAGCACTTCAGGGGGGAGGTGGGTGGTCAAATCAGCAAACTGAACCACCAAGGTGGTGTCCACTGGGAGCTGAGTCCAAGTTGTGGGGAGAGGGGTTCCCTGGAATACCAGGGGCACAGTTGCTGTAGTGGCAGCATCAGCTTTGCAGGTGAAGCTGAGGTCAAAATACCCCTTGTAGGGGCGGAAATCTATAAATCTGGCGGGTGTCATCACCACCTGTGTCATTTTGATAATGGCTTGGTCGTGGTATGGAATTAGTTTCCCATATTTGACCCTTAGGCTGTAGCGCATGTTGCTCCAGGGGAACACTAGGGGGCAGCAAGGTACTGCTTAGGTAAGAGCAAGGTGGGCGTCAAGGTCCTTGGGTGGAACAAATCATCCCATGGATTTAGAATGACTGGGTGAACCAGTCCTAGCGCGTTTTCCTGCCAGATGGAAAATGGCGGGGGCATTTCGCCGCTGCCCCACGCTGGAGAAGCCAGTGGAGAATCCAAGGTCATTGGAGTGAAACTACATTGGGCAAATTTGATTTGTTTTATTAATTTATGTAATTTTGCTTGGAAAGTTACGCCAAGCGGAAAGACCATATTCCCATTTTAGCAACAGTTTTTTCAACGTCTTATAAGTCCATCACCCCCAGGTGCACCATTGAGGATACCGCCTGCATTGTCTTAGAGGTGCTAAAGGAAAACCCAGTTTATTTGAATCATTTTTATTATTTTCAGTGGAAAGTCAGGGAATTTTGACTCTCAGACCACAAAGCATCTGTATCCATCAGGTACAAGCAAGAAGGGTGGGTACTTTTCAGTCAGAGATAGCAAAAATAACGCCAAGATTCTCCAATCTTCGGAAAAAAGTATAAACAGTGGTGAGCCCCATCAGGGCTGTGGCCAGCAGCTGGCGCACTCTTTTTGCACTTTTTAAAAGTCCCACACGGAAAGGTTTGTACATGTAAAAGAAAGTGGTTTGTAAGCTAATGTAAATAGAGTTCTATATCTCTCCTGTTTTCAGCATGGTAGTGCACGGTGCACAGGGCCAACGCCATGGAACTAGTTGTTAGTAATAAAGTTACTAGAGCCCAGAAGAGGGTGCTTGAGCTGTAATAACCTAGGTCTTGGGTGGTTATCACTAGGGGTAAGAACCTAAATGGAATTAACAACAAGATGGGAGTGAACTCAAAGTGGGGTTCATACCCAAGCGGTGCTCTGAGTGGGAGTGTAGAGGAGGCACAGGTTGGAGGGAACCTGGGCAGCCCAACGGTGCATTAGAGTAGAGATTTATTGTTGTTAAAATTAAATATCTAATGTTGCGTGAGACCTCCTCAAAGAGGTCTGCGCACAGGTTTGTCCAAGATAACATATATAAAAATATACTAGTGAAAGGTTTTTATTATAAGGGAAGTCGACCAACAAGAGAGATTGGTCTCAAGAAAAAGGATTTAAGGGAATTTGGGAACAATCAATAATTGGAAGTGGTGCTAAGCTGAGGTGCACCAATAAGCACATGCTTCCATCAGGCAGTGACTATACTTGGTAATTGACTGAACTTGGGTTATTGATTGTAGGAGAGGCCAGCCTGAGCTGAAAATTCTGAAAACAGAATGTGTTTCAAGACCCCATTCGCAGAGAAACTGAAGCAAACCATTTATGTTAATCAAAAAGCCAGTTTGTTTTAACGCACCTGCTGTTATACAGGGCTGAACTTCTCTTGCATCCCTAGGACCAACCTGTGCATACCTCGCCTTCACCTAGCATTAATCCAAGATATGCTTGAAATCAGGGAGGCCTTCCAACTTCATCTTCTTGGCCTCCTGACATGCAACTTTGTCCTTGGTATTTGTCACCATAATTATGTCATCTTCAAGCCATGACACTGTGGAGATCTGATTTTCTTCTAAGGATATCTGATCCATACTCTATCACGCAAAAATGTTAACAATTAATGTATTAAAGCACTAATAAACAGCATACGAGAACTAGAACTAGATTTTATCTCATTTATTGTTATAAAAACTAGGAAATTTATAGGGAAATTTGGCGCCCAACTCATCTGTTGACGCCTCAGTATTGAAATGCAGTCACTGCCATTTAATTTCCCTTTGAGGTCTCTTCCAGTGCTGGCCTTCTATTTAGGCTAAGGATTTCTCTGTTGGACATCTCAGAAACCTAAAATGGAAAGAGCAAGAGAAAGTCTCTTGGACTTTTCCGCTTAATCATATAAAACCAACAACAATTGGCTAGCGACCTGCTTAGGTAATGGAACTCTTTACCCATTATGTTAAGTTGCAAACCAACTGTATAATTTGCTAGTTGCAGGAGGCATCTCTCACATAACAATTTCTTAAATAAATCCGCAATTGGTTAGTGATAAAACTCGACAAATCCCAAAACAGCACATCCAATAGTTAATCAATGATTAATTATAAGTTGAATCAATTTCGTTGGCAACACTGCTGACAGGATCTTTAGCACTAACACGGATTGACTTTGGTTGATCTGAACCTGGATCATACCCTAAAGTCCGTTGTCATTATTAAACTGATAGTAATATCATATGATATCAAATTAGTCCACTAGTTATACTTATGCCCTAGAGGACCAGCAGATTCTTAAACCTAGGAAGCGGGAAATGTGGTCAAAATCCCAACAACAAGTTAAGGCTGAGCCTTACTTAAGCGCCAACACTTGTGTACCCCAACTTTAATAAGGTGTATATTATTCAAACGAATGCATCCCTCACTGCCATAGGGGCAGTGTTATCCCAGTTTGATGATAGGGGTAGAACACCCCATTGCTTACTGCAGCTGAACGCTGTTTATATGTCAGTGAATGATGGGATTCAAGCTATTTTGTTAGATTCAAAAGTAAGATAATTCGCAACTTAAAAATGTAGTTCAACCGCCATGGAAGATACTAAAACTGGTGCAAACAATGAACAACTAAATTGTAAGAATTCCCGCTGCACCCATAAAATAGATTGGCTTATTCACCCCTTTTTGATCAGAAAAGGAGGGAGTGGTCCTAAGCTTTTCTGTTAAAAAGCAAACTTTGGGAAACCCTTGATGAATGTTAGGTTTCTTCTGAGGCTCCTGTCTCAATCTCATAAAAAGTCAAGGAGTATAAAAGAATGATTCTGCTGCTAATATCGATTTGCTAAAATATTATGTCAAGGAAATTTAGAAACTATAAAACCAAATATGAGCACAAATGAGTGGATCAAGACCAATATATATATAATAGCTCCAACACAGAAATTATCTTTTATAAACCCCTCAGAGGATAATAAAAATTTTTCAAGAAAATCTGCGAGATATGCAATGATGCTGAAACCCCAACTAAAGAGAAAAAGCTCTTCAGCAGGATCTGCAAAATGGGGCTCCCTCAATGTGCTAGTGGAGCCATGGTGCAAAAGTCCTGGCGTTTTGGAGAAGATTTGCGCGTCCATTTTAAGTAATATTACAAAATCCCTATTTTCAATTCCCTTCAATTACAAGAAACCAGTGCTCTGTTGATGGTATAGTGCTTCGTTATTTCTTTATATCCTTAATAAACCTTTAATTTCACCAAAATTATTCTAAAAATTTTAGTAGTTTTTAACTATTCTGACTGTACCAAAGGAACCACCCCAAATAATGGAGGGCCCGCACTCATTTGTATCAGTAATGATCATGGCTGGAATGTTAGATTTCTGCAATAGCTTTCTTCAGTGCAGAAACCTCTGGGAGTTGTCCCCTACGAGTTTTGAATGATACCCCTTCTTAGGAGAGCGCATATCTAAAGTATCAAGATGAGCAGAATGATCAATCATTTGATCTAATCCACCACTATTATGAAGAAAATAAAATGCCAATTTAGAGGACGCTACTTGAGGGGATAGTTTTGGGATTGAACCCTACAAAACAATTGTCACCTCTCGTTATCAAGCGTGTTTCCAAATTAGTCAGGAGTAAGGCCCAAATACAAATCACAGATGGGCGGAATAGCCTCATTCTGATGACCCTTGAAACTTGACTTCAATGCATGAAGCGTGGCCAATGTTGTTACCAGTGCTCAGAATATTGGTCAGGGTGGGAATGATGTTCATAGATCAATAAATATCCACATCTGTCCCCATGTGGTTCTTTTCACGTATCATTGTGTGGAGATGCCTTGTGAACTGTGGATTGTATTGTGGGTATTGGAGTGCCCATGATGGAAACCAAGTCTTTCCTTGGCATGTCAGTTGTCTTATATAATAGCCCAGCCAAATAGCACCACTGTCATTTCATTGGCTCAGGATCTGATGAACCTGGGCTCTTCAACAGCTAAACAGAGTTTGTATGGACTCATGCGCGCCCTCCTGACCTGCTGGCCATGGGTGGCGTTAATCAAGGCCATCAAACAAGTACTGCTCAGTTGAAAAACGCTATAAAATCCCCCTCAAGTGAAGAAGCGTGTGACGTAATGGTGATAGGACCCACCCCATACCCTTGGATGAAGTGGCTCACCAATTTCTGGGAGTCCTGGCAGATCTCAAATTGTGAGCACATTTAAATGGAACCGCAGAGGCTTCTGAGGACCAACAAATCTTGGCACGATTAGATGGCTTATAAGGCTAAGGCAAAATCTAGGCCTGCACCCTATTGAACTAAAATTTGCACCTGAGGTACTCACCTCCCTCAATTTTTATGGTTGTCTTATCCATGTTGTCTACTCTGGCATTAAAACAACAACACCTGTTCCAATTACACAAGCCTGAGATGATTTTGTTTTGTAATTATTGATTATTGATTACTATGTATGTTTGTGCGCTGAATCCAAAAAATTGACCTTAGTTTTTTTCCAACATGTCAGAATTTTTTACAAATCACAATTTGCCAAATGTAGTATATGTCAAAAATATCACAAATATGAGTCTTAATGACTGAGTGAAATAAATTTATTTTTATAAAATGTATTATTTTGCAGCTTATAATATGCATAATATAATAGAATATAGAATTATAGAAATATAGAAATATAGAAAAATAAAATCTCATAATTTTATTCATTGTGTTGATGTATTTTTGGAACAGCCATGCTCTTTTTCAGGCTTTTCTGTGCATGTGCTCTTCTGAAATCATCTTGGTGCAACATCCAGCAACAGTCCGCTATTGTTGTAGTATTCCATCTTCCTTGGTAACGCTTTTCCATTTCTTTGATTTCTTGATGAAATCTCTCACCCATCTCTTCACTAACAGCACCCAGATTCTCAGGAAAGTAGTCCAAATGTGAATGTAGGAAATGAAACTTCAAACTCAGGGAACAGCTTACTTTTTTGGTACTTCTGCAGCATGATCTCAATAATGAGCTTGAAATTCAGAACCTTCTTGTTGCCCAGTACTTGTCTACTATTTCTTTAAAGGCGACCCAGGCTTCTTTTTCAGCAACTTCCATTTCTTTTGCAAAATTCCATCTTTGCAAAGTTTTCTAATGTCTGGACCCATAAAGACACCCTCTTTTAGTTTTGCAGATGACAAGGCTGGAAATTTGCTATAAATGTACTGAAAACGTTTACCATCTTTTTGTAAGGCTTTCACAAATTGCTTCATCAAGCCTAATCTAATATGTAGAGGTGGGAAGAGAACTTTGTTGACTCGATTAGAGGTTTTTGGAGCACAAAGTTTACTCCATGTTCCAATGAAGCTCATTGTGGCCAATCTTTCTGTTTCCAATGATTTTCCCTGTCTCTGCTTCCCTTTCACATAAAAGACAAGGAAACGTTAGGCACCCACCTTACTGTCCAAGGATCATTGATATTACTTTGAGATCACCACACATGATCCACATATGATTGTTGTACTTAATTTTCTGGGGAACAATTTTTAAATTGTTGTACCTTTCTTTTGAGTGTACAGAATCCCTATGGTTATTGACGCATACCTGTTCCTGTTGTGAAGCAGGACAATTTTAAAGGTTTGTTTTGAAAAATTGATTAATAGTCTCCAATAAGTGCTTTATATGGAATGTTGAATGTCTTAAACAGTCCAAATACATCATTGCATAATGCTAAGTCTCTTTCTTCTAAAAAGTATGTGTTAAAATTTTTTTCTCTGTACCTGAACCAGAAAAACGAAGTGCCAATTGTGAGAAAATTCTTATCTTTAAGTTGTGAACCAAGAAATTCTGAAGCCTCTTTGGTCAGATTTAAGTTGCAAATCAAAATTGTTCAGTTCAGTTTGTGTAAATGTTTGTGGATCATAAATTGCCAGGTTTATACTCCACTTCACTATCTTAGGTTTCTTCACTTGATTAAATTTCTAAACCATTAATTTCAGGTAAATGTTCTGGTTGCATAGGCACTGGTACATCTGGACCATGAGGGACAGGATGTAAAGCCGATGGTAGATTTGGATAGATGATGTTTTTATTTATACTGAAACGTGAACACCAGTTAAACAAAAGTAACAATCATTACTATTATTATGTGGCTCTTGCCAGACCATTGGAACGCCAAATCTGAAAGCATGTTGTTCACCTTTTGACCACCGTCTCAGTCCTTCAACACACATATAGCAAACATAGTGGGGTGTCCTAGTTTTTTGTTGATCTCCTAGTTTTACACTGAAATATGCGAAATACACTTACTATGCAAACAATATTATATGTCTTATTTGCCTTGACACCATTAACTCACCACAAATTTAGCAAAAGGATTCTGCAGACTTTTTACAGCCTCTTGACATCATTTTAAACACTGTATGTTTGCTTTTTAGCGTATATCTGCTGATACAAACACTTTTGATTGTGGAGGATACATACCAAAGGTTGCTCCAACATTGACCGTTGAGATGTACAACACTTTTAATGATTAAAGTGCTGCCATCTGCTGGTTTATGATGTCAACAATTCATTTTCATCATAAACTGAAAGATGGCAGCATTTCCTATGTATTTAAATTTGACAGTATGTCTTATATTTGTGATATTTTCAATATATGACACATTTGGCTGGTCCAAAAAATGTCAACACAACAACTAAAATTGTGAGTTTTTTACTTTATACATTTATATATTTCTATAGTCTATTATATTTTGTCCATTATAAGCTGCAAACTAATACGTTTTATATGAAAAAACCTATTTTACTCTGTCATTAAGTCTCATATTTGTGATTTTTTTGACATATACTACATTTATAAAGTCTCGATTTTCAAAATATTCTGACGCTATGGAAAGAAAATTAAGTTCATTTTTGGATTCAGAGCACAAACATACGTAGGTATCCATCATCAAAACTTGAAAAACATTATGCAACCAAGTAAATGCAGGCCTGTGTTATTTCAACAACGAGGCCTGTCCATGAGTTTGGATGACCATATTAAGGCCTTCCATCAACTAGTGGAGTTCCTCCAATTTCCTGCGGACATTTCCATGGCTGCGCTCTGAGATTCCCTCAACCAAAGAGCATGATTGCATCTGGCATAGTACAATGTACGCCAAACTTTGAAGGAGCATACAAACTAGTCCAGCAGATTAAGGCAAGCCCAGGAATTTGAACTACCAAAAATTAGCCACCCTAAAGCCACAAGTCCATTACACTAAACTAACCCCATCCACATATAAGGCGGTGTACTTGTATTATTTAATAATGAGGAGAAACCAAGCAACAAAATGGATATGGAACAAGGTCCTAAAAAGTAATAATGCATCCAACACCAGTCTGGCAGATATTGATCAGCAAGACATCCCCTCTCATAAGCCAGAGGTATTGGCCCACTCTCCTTACTCCCCTCTGATGGCGCAGGGAAGAGAGAAAAAGGGGGTTTACCCTTGAGCCACAAAACCCTAGAACACTGTAATAAAAACACCCATTACGACCTTCCCTCTCCTATTCTACAAATCATCCAACCAACGTCCAGATGCCCTAAGTGCTTTCATAATTCAGGACAACCCACACGGACCTAGACTCATGAACTTAGTCAATGATTTATCAGACAGAGCCCCAGGCACTGTATTCATCCCAGTGGACCCAAAGGCACCCGTACTGTCACCCATACCAGGTAGAAACATTTGAACAATTTGAGGAGAATTGCTTCCCATAATTGAAGACCTCAGCCATGTACGCCCACTAATGGATCCAGTAAAACCCACATTGGCCCCACTCTCATATGCTCAGGTGGCAGCACTGCCTTCCCAATTTTTCAACAAATCACAGGATTATTCCATGATTGCAACTTCCACCTCTGGAATATGCGCTTTGAACAGTTTCAATAAATTTGACCATGCTTATTTCTTCTTTGGTTTGGACATTACAATGGGTTCCATATAGACGGTGATGAATATGCTAATTGATACAGGAGAGTCATGGAACTTTTCATTCTTAAAATGGTGTAGTCATTAGATTTGGCAGTTACCATAGGGGCGCCCATCATAAGGTCTTTCAAAGTACCAATAGTCACCCTGCCCCTGTGTGAGCCATTTCATTTTTTAGCCCATGGACATCAGTTTAAGCCAAATTCTCAGTGAATCTGGACCTACTATACTCCATGATCCTGGGGGTATGATGGTGGCTCAATAGCGGTTACCCTTAACCACAGGTGAAATAAGCTCATCTTCTTGACATACTATTTGTTGAGATTGTTAACCAGATTATGGCTCTTTTTTAATATCAGCTATTATGATTTATTAATCAGGCATCGATGTCAATTAATTAATCTAATTTATGGGTTTGACTTTACTTAATTTAATGAATTCAATAATCACCTTATGTCAGGCACCCTTGCTAACTAAATTCAGCTGGTTTGACTTTTGAGTTCAGTGGATCCCAGAGGTTTGAGTTAATTATGTCATGCAACCTTGACTACTTAACCTTGTTCAACTTTCAAGAGTTCAGTGGATCTCAGTGGTTAATTACGAGGCAATTAATTCACCTGACCACTCAATTGGACCTGCTTCTACTTTTGGTTTTTTCAGTCCTAATTTAGCTCATCAAAATGAGTTTCAATATCTAACGATTTCCAAAGCATCTGGATAAATCGTAAATAGATTTTTAAGGATAATTTAATGGTGCAGATTCACGTTATTCTCACCAATCAATTGGGTTGAGCTATTTCAATATAGCATTCGTTTTCAAGAGATTTACCGGTGACTGATGCTGAGAATCAGTCTACTACTAATATTTTGTATTTCATAGGATTTACTGGTGACTAATGCTGAGGATAATTCTAAAACTAATTTGATTTAATAAGATTTACCAGCGACTAATGCCAAGGACCAATCTACAACTAATATTTTATTAAGGATTTCATTGGATAATACCAGGATTTTATATTTATGATTGCCAACTGAAGTTACTGAGGATTTTCATCCTAGGGTTACTTGCAGATGATGCTGAGGATTTCTGGTATATATTTTGATTTACTGGTGAATTACACCGATGGTATTTCATGAGTTTCTGGCGAGTTATGAAAAATATGGTCAAGGTTGGAGCCTTACCAATGTATTATGCCTCATGCTGCCCCAAAATCCAATACAACCTCAGATCATATGAAAGTTAGTTGGGTGGGCTGATCAGATATAAAAGCCTCACCTTTTTATCTAAATAAAGATCTACATTTGCCTATTCTTCTCTTTTTTAGGTAATCTGTTACTAGAAATCCTGGATAGCAAGAGATCCTCAATGAAAAGATGCTGGGTCAAGCATCTAAGGAGTGGTCAGCTCTATCATTCCCCCTGACGCTAATGAACGCAGCGTAGCAAGGGGTCAACAGTCCTCATACTGTTGATCCTGGCACACTAGCCAAGTTTGAGAACCATTGAAAAATGGTGTTTTTAACACTATTAACTGGAAAAATACCTCTACTCCCCATGTTGGCGAAAGAAAATGCTCTAGTGGCATTGCTGGAATACTCTACCTGAATTTCAGTGGTTGATCTACCCATGATGCCCTCAATATTAGAGCCATTTGAAGAAATTTTTATGTGGACAAGGTGAACTGCTTGCCACCCCGCTCCAAGTTTGACATTGACTTCCACCTAACAATGAATCTCATTAAGATCTATTTCCCATTCTAACCGTATACTGCTGCCAAGGATCAGGCATTGGAGTTTATATTGATGAGATGATGATTAAAGAATGGTTAAAAATAAGACCTCACCAGTGTCATCTCTCATGATATTCACCTAAATACCTGATGGCACCTTGCGACTTAGTGTGGATTATGGCCACTTAAATAATGTCACAGTGTCAGATCCATACCCCCCACTGGAGGCCACAATTTTACAAGCGATCATCAAGTCAAAAGTAATTTCAAACTTGGATCTAGTAAATGCCTTCCACCAAGTCTTAGTGAAGGAGGGCCAAGAATGGCTGGCAGCTATCTGCATACTCCATGGCATATACTAGTTAAGTCATGTCATTTGGGCTGAAAAATGCTCCTGCCATTTCTAGATGGTTATTGACTACACGTTAGAAGATCTCCGCTTTACATGTACAATGTCATATATTGACAATATCCTGTTCCAACCCTACATTAGAGCAACATGAGAAAGATTTGGTGTGGCGACGTCCATATTGAAGTGCGCAGACCTTCATAAAAAGCCATCAAAATGTGAATTTTTAAATACAAAGTGCAGTTTCTAGGAACTTGGTACTCTAGGATGATCACACTTTTTTCTCCATCAAAACTGGAAGTGATAAGGATGTGGGAAACTCTTACCACCTAGATTTAACTCCTCGTCTTTCTAAGGTCCATCACTATTTTTGAGAAATTATTTCTAGGAATCTCATAACTAGCCGCCCCTCCACCCACTAACGGGCAAAAACGCGACATTCATCTGTATGGCGGGATACCAGTGGGCCTTTGAAGTCATCAAAGAGATTTTCATCTTGGCGCCAGTTTTTAGATATCCTTATGTAGATAAACCATTTATTGTATCATTTGATGCCTCCAGCACAGCTAATAGAGCAGTATTGCTTCAGGAGCATGATGGTCACAAACATTTGGTGTCATACTTCTATAGGAAATTTATTGGCGCCAACTAATTGTGGGCAATATATGACATTAAGATTAGACGCAGTAGCATGGGCAACGATGCACTGGTGGTACTTGCTACAGGGACAAAGAACACGGTGACAGTGTGCATGGATCACATGTCGCTTATATATTATTGCAAGCCGCAGAAATAAGCACACAGACAAACCAGAACACACCGCTACCTGCTCAACTTCAACATAATATGAGTTCATCAAAAGACATACACACATATTGTCAGACATACTGATAAGGAGCCTGGTATCTTGAGCCTAATCCTGTAGAAGGGGTCAAAATAGTTATGGTGATTCCCCAAACAAGTGCTGCCTGAACCAACAGTGGAACCAGCAACTATCGCTGTCATCAAAATCCTCATAACACCCACAACCCCACCCACCAAGGCCATAACTGAACCCACCAACAGCACCACAGGCCCCGTGCAATGGGACACCTCCAAACCAGACACAACAATAAGTGCCAATGGTTCCCTCCTGGACGCAGTACTAGAGGCACAGTTAGAAACTACGAATGGCAAGTGCTAGGGGACTAAATAAAGACGGGAAAAAGCCCCTCAACTAGGTAAAAAAGAATATAGTGATATTGTCCAAAATTACATATGGGTAATCAAAAGTTTATGTTTGCGAGTCATAAAGGAACATCATGATCCACTGACAATGGGACACCCCAGAGGCAAGAATACTAGAAATTTTACAAAGAGAGCATATGACTGAAACAGATTGATAAAATATGTGCCAGCTTAGATAGAACGTTGTCTAATCTGTGCGCGATCCAAAACTAACAAAACGGGGCAAAATGGTCTTTTACATCCACTGCAACAAGTAGTCAGACTGTGGATATCAGTATCAGTTGACTTTGTAGTCAGCCTGCCCATTTTCAAAGGGGCTCAACGCGATCATGGTAGTTGTGCACAGATTCACAAAACATGGCCTGTTTATCCCAAGATTAGCTACAACCATGGCAGAAGACATGTCCCGTTTATTTGTGACCCACGTCTTTTACCATTTTCGTGGTACTGCAAGATATAATCAGTGATAGAGGACTTCAGTTTACCTCGAATTTCTAGGATGCCTTGTGCGAAACACTGCATATCAAACCATAATAATTGTTGGTTTATCACCCCCAGTCTGATGGACAAACATAGAAGACCAATCAATCACTTGAGAAGTGCCTCCAGTGCTACGCTAATGCTGCTCAGGACACATGGGCAGGTGACCTGGGCTTAGCCCAATATTCAAACGAGAATTGCTGCATACATTTACAGGAATGTTGCCGTTGTATGCCAATTTAGACTACAACCCCATTTTCACAATTGGGCCCCAGATGCACACAAACATCCTTGCAGCAGATACTTTCACAACGCATATCAGAAGATACACCAGCAGGTGCAGAGGCAGATAATGAAAGCCTCTTAGAATCTCATGCAGTTTGCAGATTAAAACATAGAGCATCTAGAATAGCTTTTGGGCAACTTGGTGATGGTGGGCACAAAAATCTTAATCTCAGAGTACTATGTCAGAAACTGGCCTGCAAGAGGAAAGACCATTCCTCATCAAAAAATTTTTGCATAATGGGACTTTCTACATGGTTTTACCATCACACTGGAAAATCTACAAATCTTTCCATGTATCAGCACTGTCACCTTTCAAGGGCGAAAAACTGGCAGATATTGAACCACTGCCGGTAGAGAGAGTACTATAATATGAGGTGAAGAAAAACTGTGTTAAAGAAAGATAAAACGCGTAATCCAATTCCTGGTGGCTTAGAAAGGGTACCCTTCCTATGACAACAGATGGATTCTGGCATGCAATTGTATTAATTGTCATTATTTAATCACTGACTTCCATGCATGAAACCCTGCTGCCCCAGTGCCCACCGCTACAAATCTCAGACCATTGCAGCTAGAAATTTGCCCATACCACACAAGAAATATGCTCTTGTACGGGCTCCAGAGGTAGAAGTAGTCTTTACCCTTTTAAGAAAAGTAATGTAAGGATTCTCGCTGCATTCATAAAATTAGATCAGTCAATTCACCCTTTTCAATTAAAAAGAAATGTTTGGTCCCAAGCTCTTCCATTAAAATAATAGTGGCCTCAGGGCACACCCTTAACAAGAGTTGGATCTTCACTGAGGCACCATATCTTAATCTTTTAACAAGTCAAGGAGCGGAAAAGAATGATTCCTCCACTAAGGTCAATTCAGGCAAAATTTATGTCAAGAAAATTGAGAAAATCTGCGATGAAATCTGAGTGAAATTGGATGGATTGAGACCAAAATTCCATACAATAGCGCCAACACATAAGTTATCTTTTATAAACTCCTCAGAGGATAAGAAAAATTTTTCAAAGAAAATCTGCGAGATATGCAATAATGCTGAAACCCCTAACTAAAGAGAAAAGCTCAGCAGCAGGATCTGAAAAGGGGCTCCCTCAATGTGCTAGTGGAGCCATGGTGCAAAAGTCCTGACGTTGTGAGAAAGATTCACGCGTCATGTTGTAAGAAATATTAAACATTCTCCTCTGCTCAAGCTCCTCCAACCATAAGAACCCAGTGCTCTGCTGATGGTAGAGTGCTGCGCTATTTCGTTATATCCTTAATAAACCTTTAATTACACCAAAATTTCGTTGGATTTTTTTAAGTTTTCAAATATTATGATCGTCCCAAAGAAATCACTATAACTAATGGAGGTCCTGCACTCATTTTTATCAGTTATGAACATGGCTATCATGTTGGTTACTTATGTCATAGCCTCCCTCAGCGTGAAAACCTCTGAGAGTTGTCCCTTATGAGTTTTGTATGTACCCCTGCTCAGGAGAACGAATATCTAGAGTATCAAGGTGGGTGGAACAATCAATCATTCAATCTATTACACCGTGATTATAAAGAAAACAAAAACGCTAATTCAGTGGATGCTACTTGAAGGTATACTATTGTGATTGAACCCAACGAAACAATTGTCACCCCTCATTATCAAGTGCATTCCCAATGAGTCTGGAGTGCATCCCAAATGCAAATTGAGATGAATGGATGAATTTATCATTTGATATAATACACTGCGATTGTAGAGAAAATGGAAATCCTAATTTGGCAGATTCTCTCAAGGGGAAAATATATGGATTAAACTGCTAAATAATTGTCACCCCCATTATTAAGCGCGTGTCCATATGAGTCAGGAGTATGGATTAAATGCAAATAATAGATGGGCAGAACAGCCTCATTTTTCTGACTTGTGTTGATAATTTTCATTCTCAATAATAGGTGACTCTAAGCGCTTTTCTCTCTCGTTGCAATCACTTTTGCAACAGATTTGATTCAAGTCTGACTTTAGTTTGATAATCTCACCAAAGAGATTAGTTTGCACCCATGTTGGGGAGCAGTTGGGCAAGTAAGGTAAAGGGCACAGGTGGTGGCCCCGCGACTTCCACAGTTTGCAAACGCCTTGGTGAATCCAGCAGATTAGACAAAAACAAAAAACTGGCGGTTACCATTTCCCTGGAAATTTTAGCTTGGCAGGCGCGATGCAACCAGTACATCAATACGCCGCACTCTCAACCACTTTCGTTGGTGGAATATGGAGTACAGGTGTTCCTGGATATTCAGCAAATGGCGCTATGGGAAAAGTTTTGTGGGGATGTACACATTCATTTCCTGAACGCGGTGTACGTCGCACCTCATTCCATATCACATGGTTGGCTGGATCTAGGTTTTGAGAGCAAGGAGGCAGCAGACGAAGCTGCTACAGTGCGCGTTGTAATAGACCTCCCTGACAGGCAGCGGGTCATCAAAACAAGTGCACCAGACGGACAAAGTCCAACCAAACTTTTCTTACTTTTGACTTTCTGCCCACTACGGTCAAACGCGCTGTACTAGAACAACACCTGAATGCTGGGCTCACCATATATGGCGAAATACAATCCTTCAAAATGCAACGCTTTATGCTGATGCCACACCTGTGCACTGGAAAAGCTATCGCAGTCCTAACCCCAACTGAGGAGATAGCGAAGGATCTAACCCAGATCCCACACTCCACTTTTGTCAATATTGAGGGGCATACCACCCACCCTTTCTGGGTCACCGTGGACAGCGCACCTCCTAACTGCACCCATTGTGATGCATTTAGCCATAAGGCACACGCCTACCCCTCTAAGGAGGGTATTATATTCTAAGAACATCCCTTGGTGGCCTTGAACAATGGGGAGATTCACTATGAACCAACCACTAATAAAAAGGATTTCCTCCCATGGGGAGCACAAGGCTGCTACTTAGTAGTGCACCCTACATCCCCACAAGCGTGGAAGAAGGCCAAACAGGCCTGCAGGGAGGCGGCCAAGGTCACCTCTGCTATCCCACACTCCCAATGCCAGGAGGACATTGAGACTTTTGTGGCGGAAGCAGCTCATGAATCTCTTGACCAATCAGATTGGGATGCCCAAGCCAATTGGGCCGCCCAAACTGAAGTTCTGATGGGCGATTCAATTTCACCCAACCTATGCGCCCAAGCCTCAATTGGAACCTTTTCAGTCTTAACCTACCTGAAAAAAATTACAAATCAAGCGTTGGTGCACCAAAATTGAGTGCACCATAAAAATCTCGTTCTGCAGCGGGGAAACCAAAAGTGAAGGCAAAAGCCAATGTGAACCCGACTGCCAAAGTTACCCATTCTTCCAACTATATTGCTGCACACACCCGAGGCGCTGAGAAGTGCCATGAATATTATGAGATGGCTGAAAGGCCTGGGTTCCCTTCCCCTTACACCTAAGGTGCAATGGGGGGAGCCTTTACTTTAGGGACGTTGAACATCGCTGGACTCAAGGCCTCGCCGTCCCAGGCTAGGAAACTGAGTTTTTTACAAAATAATTTACCCATGGACATCCTGGCCATCCAGGAGTCCCACTGTCCACGCGGTTCTGAGGACGCATGGAAATCCATGCTCCTCCCCTCCCTTTCCTTCTGGTCCAAGCACTGTGGGGTGCTTGTTCAAAAAAACAATTTTTTCCAATTTTTATCATCTGAATCCTTCCTTAATGGCCAATTCCTCATTGTCAAATTCTCGTGGGCTGACATGGTGCATGCTATCATCAACATTTTCGTCCCAACCTGTGCACAAGAGCGTCAGGAATTTTTCTCGTTGGTCAAATCCCTTCCATTACCCCCTGACCCTTTTGTAGTTGGCGACATGAACTGTTGGTTGAACCCGTCCACCAACTGCTGGCCTTCCTCATCTTCCCCACCACAGGGTCACGTAGAACTACGCGTCCTCAAGGCCACCCTAGGGCTGTTTGACGCGCTGCCACGTCATGCTCCACTGCTCAAAAACATGCCGCGCCTGCACGTCCACAATGGCCAGTTAAGGTCCATGTCCCACATTGACCTTATCCTTGCACCGTTGCAAGTTTATACCCAGATCCCCATTTTCACACATCAAAAATTGAATTCTCTAACCATAGGCTGATCTTGATAACCTTCCACCTACCCAACCCAGCGGCCCAGGCTCCAATATGGTGCAAACTTTTCCCAGATGAACTCATGTCGCCAAGATTTTCCACATGGATGGAATCTGCAAAATTAGCACAGGAGTTTATTGCACCATTTTGCGCTGACCCAATTTCCACCTGGTCAGCCTTCAAAGCGGACACAGTCTGCCAGGATCGCCACCTCTCCTCCTGATGCTCACGCTCCACCTCGACAGTCATCTCACGCGCTCTGGTGGAGCTGGCCCGCCTAGATTCCAACATCCCAGCCAAGGGTTACAGCCCTGCTTGGGGCCATAAGTGGGTGGAAGCAGCCGCCCACCTCAACGCACTTGAGCGGCAACACAAACATTGGGCTTGTGTTCAGTACAGGGCTAAACACATTACAGCGGGTGACACATGCTCCACTTATTTTTTTCAAAAATTCTTTGCAATGCACCAGAGCTTGGCCTGCACACAGGTGTGAAGGCCAAACAATTCCGTCACGGATAAGCTGGCTGAAGTGGTGATCAAGATACAAAAGTATTACTCTGAGTTGTACCATTCTGAACCAATTCTGCCAGCTGAAATGACAAATATTCTCAATAGCGTTCACATCCACACCATTTCCCAATTCCCAGAGTTAATGAATTTGATTACTCTAGATGAACTCTGGTCCACCGTTCGCGGTGCACCAAATTGGAAATGCCCTGGCCCTGATGGCATTCCTTATGAGTTCTATAGGAAGTACTTCAATTATTTGTCCCCACTGTTGCTTGCCTCCCTTAACCAGAGCCTTTTGGAAACGCGCCTCCTACCAGGAGGGCAAGAGGCCTACATCTTTACGCTCTTTAAGAAAGGGGATAAGCTAGACCTGGCCAACTGGCGCCCCATTTCTCTAACAAACTCAGATACAAAAAGTTTAACTAAAATCATGGCTAACCGTCTAGGAATTGTTGCCTCTGCTACTATCTCCATAGAACAATTCGGTTTCATACCCAGAAGGTCGATTTGGGACAGCGTGCACTCTGTGGCTAACGCCTGTCAGTCCACGGCCTCTGGGGCTCTTGTATTTTAGACCAGCAGAAGGCCTATTATAGAGTAAACAGGGAATACCTCAGGGCCTGCTTCCACCAATTCCGCCTACCCCCACGTTTCATCAGTTGGGTGATGCTGATGATGGAATCTGCGACAATGGCAGTGCGTGGCCCTGGCTTTCTCATGGATGTAGTCCACCCTCAAAGGGGCCTACGCCAAGGGGACCCCCTTAGCCACTCTTATATAACTTCAGCCTTGACCCACTTCTTCATAATGTAAATGCCAACCTTACTGGGGTCCATGTGCAAGGCCAAGCCCCAGTCAAGATGTTGGCATTTGCTGATGATTGTGTGGTCGGGGTGTCTAACAATCATGATGCACGCGCGCTTGAAGCTCTTATCCAGGTTTACTCCCGGGTAAGTAATGCTGCACTAAACGCCTCCAAAACAAAAATCATCCTCCTTGGTCAGTATCAAACCCGCTGGGCATCAGCGCCCTGTTTCCAGCCCGACCCATCTGCTAGCACACGCGCTTGCTTACCCTGCCCTTACCACACTGCCCCACTTGTGCTCCCCTTTGTGCCTCGCCCTACCGTTGGGCTAGTCCGCCATTTGGGGGTGTGGTTGGAGGCAGGAGGGTATGCCTCAGCAGTGATGGAAAGCCATATTCTGGACAACGTGACGAAGTGCATCGCCTCCCTCAGAGCCCACCCTACTTCCCTTACTGGCAGGGTTGTACTAGCCAAATCTATGCTCCTCTCAAAAGTTTGGTTTGGGGCCCACGCCATCGCCTTCTCCTCAGGTTTCTTCAAATCTCTGTATGCCCTTCTGCAAGGGTGGCTTTGGTCAGGCCGCCCACCGCCAGTGCGCCTTGAGGTCATGTTTGGCCCTCGCCATAGTGGTGGCATGGGCCTGCTCGACTTTGAGGCCCATGCTGCAAAGATCTTGGGCACCTGGATCGTGGCTGTTACCATCCCTACACTCCCGTCCCAACACTGGTCCCACGCGGCCTGCTCCAACTTCTCCCGCGCCCTGGGCCTTGCCAATCCATCGCACTCTCACTCTTTGATGAAATATCTGGCTTCTAACCCTTTGGCCGCAGGTCCCCATGGAACTGCACCCCACTTCAAATGAATCCTTCTCTCCATGCGGAGCGCTGAGTGGAGAATTTGTATTTGTGGACACACTGCCCAGAGGGGGCGCCCCTCTCCTCAGTTCACACAGGAGGTCCAGGGGCTACCAATTCTGGATAGATTAATACCCACAAGGCCCCATGTCCTATCCAGGGTGGACTACCTGGAAATGATGGACATCCCTTATTCCCTTGAGACCCAGAAGACAATTTGGAAATACGCCCACCACCCTCTGCTGCTGCCTCATATCTTTTCCCATGTGTGGCGCTGCTTGAGGCGGGTGTATCATAATGCTGAGCGCTCTAATGCTTTACACTCATCCTGCGTCGTGTGTGGCCAGTATGGAACGCTGTCTCACCGCCTGGAGAAGCGCCCTACCTCTAAAGCGATATGGCGTGAGGTGCAACGTCTGCTTTTCTAGGATCAGACACATCCCTTCAGTTTGTATAGGGATATGTTTGCTTTATCAATGGCCTCCCCCCTTCCACCCTCCCTCCATGCTCTGGTGGTTTTAATCGCCATGTGGACCATCCACACGATTGTCTTGAATGCCATTGCAGGCTCCACCCCAACCCTCTCAGAAGCTGTCCACTAGTTCCGGTCCCACTTAGTGGACCACTTTCAAGCGTGGTTGTTTGGATACCTCCCACCACGTTGCCGTCAGTTGGTCTCCTCCTGGTTCCCAGTTTGGTTCATCAACTCTGACCCCTTCCTCCACACGTACTCATCATGGCTCTGGCCCCTTTGCACGTTCCCCCTCCTCCCTGTAGTGGCGTTCCCGCTGGCAACAGGAGATAGCATTGCTTCTCTGGGGTGCCCCCCTGAAACTATGTTTCGTTTTCTTTGTGTCTTATTGGAAGTGTCCATCCCCTGGTTGGCCTTCCCCGCAATAAACTAAAATAATAGGTGACTCTATTAGTGTACCAGGATAAACTTTATGAAGACTGCTGGACCTTGATTTTTCACAATCATCAGTGATCTTTCCTAAAGCACCACAGGCAACCCCCTATCCAGTTGAACACCTAGTTCCCCTTACCATATTGACCCCTCTTGGTGGGCAACAGCAGTTATCCCTCATCCTGGGAGGCTTACCCATTGCTCCTCCACCTCATGGTTAATCCCCAATTGTCCATCACTGGCTCCACTGACTGGGCTAGTTCCCAAGGTTTTTCTGCGTTTCCAAGTTGGGAGTTATTTGTGATGACCACTCCAGGTGCTTTATCCCAGCATCTACCTTCTAGGTACCTTCCATTCCTCCTCCAACAGCCAAGCTGAACTAATTCACTTTAAAACTAGCGAGGTAGATGATCAATAATTGGTTAGATAATTGAAGTTTTGATCTGAAAATTTTTTTATTTAGAGGGAGATTATATTAAATAGGCATTACCTTGACCTTCAATATTATCAGCATTAATTGCTGTCTCTTAACCATAAGCACTCTCACTGGTGGTTCCATTAATCAGCCCTCTGGCTGGCAATCACCCTTGCTTAATTTATTTTCTCCACATCCAATATATTAAACATGGAGTCATTTCATGTTCAGGATCAGTTGCTGAGAACATCAAATAAATTTCTTATTGTAATATTCATTCAGCGAATCATCCATCATGCCCAACTTTTAGATCCTCTGGCACTATTGACAGTCAACTGATCATCCTCAACCTAATTCTTCAAATAATCTCAAAATAGTTAAACAATTGAGTCATCCTTGGCCTCAGTCACCATTAATCCCAATACCTGAGATTGAACCCTTGATTTGGCATAAATCTGTTTTATTTAATTATAAATTGATTATACTATCCTCAGTATCAGTCGCTAGTGTCAAATTAGCGGAAAACTCTATCAGGATCCTTTCCTGGAACTCTCAGCGTCAAATTTAGCAATTTTCCAGCTTGGTTAATAATATTAGCAGTTTTTGACATTCTTGGCCTCAGTTGTCATCGTTAAAATCTACCAATTCCCAAATTGGATGATCTCTAATATTTTTGATCCAACAGATCAAGAGAGCTCAACTAACTAAATGGGAAGTACAAATTGGGATCTTATTTTTATTAAATCATATGGTTGAAATTGTAAATAAGTTGGCAATTATCCATAAATTTTTTTTAAACTTTGTATCAACCAATTAATTCAACCCAACCAATATGGGGAACGTAATTTAATTAAATTATTAATTTAAATTATCAAACCTTAGTTAATAAAAGTGGCAACGTTCCTCAATTAATATAAACACTGATTTCTATAATTACAGAGGAATTTATCTGGTTAAAATCCCAACACCCTGGAAGCTTGACTTTAATACGTGAAGCATAATCAAGGTTGTTTCCAGTGTTCAGCTTATGGTTGAGACAAGATTATAAACATAGATTAATACTTTGCGCATTTTCCCCATGTGGTCCTTATTTGCATATTATCATAATGACGATGCCTTGTGGACTGCAGATTCTATTGTGGGTATTGGAGTACCTCAATGGAAGCCAAGTCTTTCCTTGGAACATCCATTGTCTGACATATGTAAGCAACTAAAATCCTGAACCCCTCCTGAATATGCTGGATTATCTGGGAAAGATCTTGCCATATGGAGATCTCATAATTCTGCTACATCATTCAGTAAAGATCATGTCCATTGATAAACATTCAGATACTGCTGCAGAATTTAAGAAAGATTGTGCCATTTGGAAATCGCCATACCCTACACAATCTTAAAACTTCCATAAAAGATCTAAATATCCCTAAATTTTAATCAATAAAGTTATACTTAATCAAATACTTGATTTTTCTTGGCTTTAAATATTGATTGCCTTGCATCAACTAGATATATTTCCTGTAATCTAGTAGAGATTTTTCTTGGAATAAAATGTCTAATCTGCCAAGTGATTGACCTAAAGGCCCAAAGTCTACTAGGAGATTCCACTGGAGCTATAACGACTAATAATTGTGTATCCTTTGAAGGGACTGGACTTTTCAATTTTTAATAAAAAACCTAATACTGGTGCTCTCTGGCAAGGCCCTTATGAGGTTATATATTGAAGATGTACCTTTCCTAGGAATGATCCCAGAAATACTAGTCCTACCAATATGAGGGAAAACATGAGCTTGATCAAAGGGTCATTTTCTGATAGCCAATATACGCCTCTTATGAGCACTTGAGAGCTTGAGTTCAGAGAAATGATAACCCTGACTATTTTAGCCCCTGACGAATACCTTTATCTAATCCTGGCTGCTGAAGTAGCTGAGACCGTAAAAGCATTACTGAGTGGATCCATCACCCCTGGGAGGAGAACCAGTCATAGTCACTTCTCTCAGGTTGCTCCCAATATGATGCATCTATATCACTCTCCCAACCTTCCTAGTAATAACTTAGGATTGGCTCAAACTAAGTCCTATCTCCATCTATTAGTACATCCCGCCATTTATCAACATATACATTTATTTAGTCTTCATCACATGAAAACCCAACGGCAATTTGAACTCTTGTAGCAACTTCACGCTCAACTTCTTAAATTATTGTTTGAAGCAGCTTCCAATTCTGGTTGGTTGATAGTAAAGCCATTTTGGATAGCTAAGAGAGATTGATGAGATAAACGCCACCTATCCCAAATTGACAAAGGAGTTGTACAGTGCCTACTTGGTGAACTTAAATAGCGAATGGCCCATACCAACACTGACTTGGACCAGTGAGTGTAGCGCGCATTGACTGAGCTTATTGGCCACTTTTCTGAAAATTGCTAAATTACTGATTTTCAAATTGCTGCATTAGCTACTTGGATTCAGCAATTATGTGATAGGACCGCCATGCTGTCTATTCAAGAAGCTATTATTCAAAGAGAACTTCTTGGCGCTACTAGTCCTATTGGACATGAAGGGGGCAAGGACCCAAGGGCCTGAAGGCCCTTGCGGACCCCCTGGGACCACCTCGCCTATTGATCCCTCTTTTGGTGAAAACCACTAAGCTCAAATTAAAGCCCTTCAACAACTACTGCTAAAGATGGCTCGATGAGCAATGATAATTATTGAAGGAGAATTTTTAAATGAGTACCTAACACTGATCTCTTTTTATAAAAATTGCTTCCCTACACCAAACCTGTTCTCAATTGATCACCTTACAGAAAAGCAATCAGACCTAAGTGAATGAAAAACTTAGCAAATAAGATTTGAACCTTTTAATAATTGAGATTAAACAAAATACCCTTTTGTTCAAAGTAGAAAGCCAGTCCGCTAATAATGAAAGCCTCCATAGACTCCTAGATACCAAAGCCTCACTCACTCATGTCAACAAAAGTTACCATAATCTCCAGGATAATATAGAAGAGTTCCGTCATCAAGTCAATATGGCCATCCCCCAAACTGACTTAGGAACATCTAATCCAACTGAGTCTGAACGCCCTCCTTCTCCAGCTATCTATGTTCTCTTCTGAACCGGTTTAATTTTTCAACCCCACTTTTAAAGAGAAGTATGTGCCTAGGACTTAAATTATCTAGTCTTAATTCTATGTGTATGAAAATGCAATGGAAATGGTTATAGAGCGCCAAAAGTGCCAACACATAAAACCTGTCTTGATAGTAAGGCCCAAGAGATCATGATGCCATATTTCAAAAAGTATACTATTTGGGGTTGAGATTAAAGATGCCCTTATCAAAGAATTTGAGAATTATATTTCCTTTTCTAAGCAGAAACAGGTTCTAGTGTGGATCCGCCCTATATGGAGAAACATTTATCAAGACTGCTGAAAAGTTTCATCAGGGAGCTCAGTTTTTAATGCCTGCAATTATGTTACTTTGGACAATGTCACCACTGTCATCCTCACCAAGTCTCAACACAGTATGACCCTCATACTACACTTCCACACTGCAAAGAAGTTAAACAAATCAATTCTTGATATTAAGGAATCTATAATGGAGTTGCCTAATCTAAAAGTGCACCAAACACCTAATAAAGGAACCTGGCCCCACATTTATGAGGTAGGATGATTCATAGATCTAAATTTTGACGTGATCCTTGCTCTTATTGTGGAACCTTTAGTCTTCAGGAGGAAACCTGTTAGAATAAAATAACTAATGATGCAGGAAAAGCGAAGTCAGATTAGGGTGTGAGGCCCCCTCTGCTGATGACTCTGCACCTCATCTCACATCTAAAGTTCATTCCCGCTCTGAATGTTATATCATACTCAATCCTAATGAAACAAATGTCCAGACTCATTAATTTTGTATCAAGATATAGCTCCCTTTTACTCTGCTCTTTTCAAATCACTTCCGCTAGAAAATTCAATTTACTCAATTACCCATTTTGGCATTGAGGTTACACGTGTTAAAGTAGTTGTCCATAAGATGTAAATTATGTCCATAGTTAATACTGGGTCGCTGGTTAACGTCATTTACTCTTTATTGGTGATGCAGATAAAAGTCGCGCCAGATAAAAACCACCCCCTGGATTATGGGACCGCAGAGCCCCATCAGACCTGATCTCTGGGGGCCTACTTCTTCTTGCCGCTTTGGTTTAAATCTCTGGTTGTGTCAGCCCCAACGATTGTTCTAGAGAATGATGGTTATGGCCTTCTCATAAGCACATAAAGCTTTATTAAATCAACATCAAATTAGTCATAAGGAAAAATATTTTTCTATACTAGTATATCGCACCTCCCTAATTGCTAAGGATGGCCCTAAAAAGAAAGGAAGAAGAAAACTTAGGAGTAGTTTACTGGAACATTCAAACTTTATTGAGTGCTAGAGTACCGAGTATTCAGTCTAAAAACCAAACTACATCCTTTCAGTGCTGAGGCTCAAGAAGAAATGCCCATATATTTTAACAACAGAGTGTTTTTACACCAAAATCTCATATACTTGTGGTCATGGGTTCCAAGTTACTATCTCGCCAAATCACTTGCTGGAAGTTTGGGGGACTCTAATCCAACCTTCAAGAGCATGTTATCTGCTTTGGGATGCTTGATCCAGATTATTGGGGGTCCTAACCATTTTGATGGCTAATTTTTACTGATCACCAATGCAATTATATCAAAACCAACCTGTTGCTTATGTTTGGACTCCACCAAATGATCAAGTTGCATCTGTTAAAGGGTGCAGAAATTTAAATGATTAGGGATTGATGAGGACACTACCAAAGTTTGCATAGAAGTAAAGATAGGTGACACCATCACCTTTGAGCATCAGCATCAAGCTGTTGCTTTGATCAAAGAGCATGCTGACATATTTTCAAAAGGTTCTGACGACTTTGGGATTATGAAAAGTTCAGCATAGAGTGTTTATGGGCGACTCCCCTCCAATTTGTGCCTGACCTACCAGATTTTAAGGTGGAAGAAGCCCAGGTAATGAAGCTGAAGCAACTCCTAAACGCTGGATTACTCAAGTCCTCACAAAGTCCATGAACCTCGCCATTGCTTCTTATTCAAAGTAAGGATGGTAAGAATTGGGTAGTAATAGTTTACCACTGGTTGAATGCCATTACTTGAAAGCAAGTTTCCCGCTACCCCAAATCAATTATTATGCCTCTTGGCTGGTTCCCAATTTTTCTGTGAAATGGATCTCGCTAATGGATATTGGAAGATTGAGATTGTGCTGAAGTATCAGGAGAAATGTGCCCTTATAGCGAGTTAGGGGTTATTCTAACCTACTCAAATGCCCCAAGCATTATGCAACGCCCCAGCCACCTCTTTAAAGGAGAATGGATGGCTTGATAAAGACTTGAAGGTGTCATACATGTTAGTTTACTTAAATGATGTGACTGTGTTCTTTTGCACCTTTGACCAACGCCTTGCTCAGTTGAAGGAAGTCTTTAATTAACTCTACTCTGCTTTGTTGAAACTAAAACCAGTTAAATACTGTTTTTTCTGAACTGACATGAAATTCCTTGGGCATAAATTTACCCATGAAATTATTTTCCATTACAAGGCAAAGTGGTCACAATTGAGAAAATAACTTAACCATCCAGCTTATGTGATATTCAAATTTTCTTGGGATATCAGTTAGTATTGACAATTTATCCCCCGCAGTGATGATTTTTCCAAACCGTTAATGTATCTGCTCCATAAGAAGGTTCCATTCTAATGAGAAAACTCAACAACAAGCTTTTGACATCTTATGGAAAGCTCTCACAACCGCACCTGTATTGGTACATCCTGAATTTGATAAACCATTAATCCTTTTTACTGGTGCTAGTTATGTGGCTGTTGGGGCCATTCTGGCACAACATGTAAATTAAGTTGATCTTAAGCATACTTATAGTAAAGCATCAACTTAGGCGGAGATGAATTATAGCATAACTGATCATGAATGCATATCTGTTTTACTTGCCATCAAGCATTTTTTTTCCTTTCTTGTATGGTGATTATTTTACAGTTGTCACAGATCATGACTCCCTACAGTTGCTACAAAAGATGAAGGATCCAGATGGACAGCTGGCCCGTTTGACACTTAAGCTCCAGAGCTACAAGTTTTTGATTGTTCATCACATCAGAATGATATATCAAACGCTGACGGATTGTCATAAATATCCATATTGAATTCTATGCCTTTTAGGAATATCAAATTTATGAACTTATTGGTAAAGCTGAGGAATGGAGCTAAAGGTCTCCTGCGGTTCAGCAATGATTGAAGGAGATGATTGTGCAGACTCAGATGGATGATGAATTATTGTATAAACAGGTTGGAACCTCCTTGCTGTCTTATGTCCGACCATTAGAAAGAGAAAAACTTCTCTGGAGGCCTATTCTTCACTTGGTTATGGTGAAATAAGGAAAACCTATCAGTGGCAGTGAGAGCAAGGATACTGTAAAGGTAAATCGAGTCAATCCAAGATGTCATTTATTCTTGTCTTATTTGTGATAGACATAAACCTCCTAATATGACTTATCAAAACCAGATAGTGGTCATACTGCCCCATTTACTACTATCAGCACTGACGTTATTAGTCTGCTACCTACAGCGATATATGGTCATTGGTACATCATACTAGTGGTTGATCATTTCACAAAATGGGTTGAGGCCATCTCAGTTGCCTCACTCACTTCCAAAGTATCCACTTCCTTCTTACTTAAACAGGTCTTCACCCTTTATGGTAGCCCAAAGGTACTATTATCCAATAATGACATCAATTTCATATCTCAAACAATCGCTGAACTTAATTTTTTATGGGCACTTATCACTACTTCACTTCCCCATATCATCCCACTACCATAGGAGAAAAAGAACGGGAAAATAGTACTTTAAATTGTCATCCTCCAAATGATAGCCAATCTGACCCATCTAGGTGGAATGAATACCTTTCAGAAGCTCTATTAATATAGTTTGTGAATTACCATTGAGTTATCCTGATGTCACCTTATCAAAACTCTATATGGCCAAGAGCTGATCTTACCCTTGAATGTTCAGCCTATATTAGGAACCTCAACACCTGAAACTGCCAAGTTAGCAATGCAAAGACTGGCAGATAAATTATTTTGGGTAAAACTTTAGCTGCCAAGTCTATGAGGACAATAAGTAAATAAGAAGCAGATTGAAGCACCGCCTTAAACTACTTTTGCCTGAATACCAGCTATGGGGTCTGGCTCTGTTATACTATAACTAGCCAGGGGGCCAGAATTAAAAACTTGATACTATATGGTCAGGACCTTATTGAGTTATCTATCATCGAGGGACAGAGTATGTGATCACCTCAGTCAAATTGGGCTACATTTTTAATCATGTCCTTGCTAAATTTCTCTGAAGTTAGGTCCCTCCTTGGTAAGATCTTAAGGGGGCATTGTTGGGAATGATGGGATTTGATCTAGTTCAAAAGAAGTTCATTGTGAGATAATTTGCAACTTGAACAATGGAGTTTCACCACAGTGAGAGCTACTCAAACCACTATGAACAATGAGCTCCTAAATAAGCAACTAAAATCATAAATCTCTTCTGATCCACCAGATTATCAGTGGAAGGTCTTGCTATTCAGAAATCTCTCACTTTCCGCCGCGTCATACATGAAATATTGAGTTCATTGGAAACCTCCACATTCCACCACAACGTTCAGGGAGATGGTGCCATTCATAAATCTCTGTACCCTACACAATCCTAACCTCTTACCAAAGTTATAAATATCCCCGATTTTTAACCAATAAAGATTTATTTAATCACATCCTCAATTTTGCCTAATTTTAACAAGAGATTGCCTAGTGTCAACCATAGATATTGCCTGAATTTTATCATAACTTTTCATTGGTAGGGACGTCTATTTCCGTCAAATGAAAACTCCAGGAACCCAAAGTCTACTAGAAGATTCCGCTGGAGCTATAATAACTATTAATTTGTGTAGCCTTCGAAGGACCCAGTCTTCAAATTTTAATAAAACCCTCAATAATATACATTAAAGGGTTTATACCATTACTAAGAATTGTTTAGCTGTCATTTACACTTGTAAACCATTTTGGGCTTACATCCACATAGTGCACTTTAGCACTATTAATTGACCATGCCTCTCTGCGCTATCTAAAAAAACTCAAGGAACAAAAAGGATGGCTGGTGCGCTGAGCTTTAAATAATAAGCCTATGACTTTGAAAGAAAACACTGCCCCAGGGGTAAACACCAAAATGTGAACAGCATCTCTCAGTATCCTATTGGAGCCTTAATGGCTGATCCAGCTGACAAATTATTTGATAAGATGGTAATCAAGCAATATGTAACGAACCTGGAAAGGTTCACTGCTCGTTGGAAAGCTGAGACAGAACACCATTGTATAAAATGGAAAATTGCATAAGGTGATTATCAAACAACCATTTTTAGTTATTAAACCTACTGAGCATTATGAACTGATTATTGCTGCCCATAAGAAAACAGGGCACGGTCACTATAAGAAGACTTTTGTACATTTACAATCCACTTATTAATGGGATTTTGTCTCTTTTAATATTCATGAGACGCTTAGCTGTTGCCAATAATGCCAAGCTGAAGCGCACTACCAAAAAGCTACTTCTTATCAAATAATTAACCCAATTTTGCCTGGCACACCATATATATTGACATTGTGCTATCCTTGGCCACTAGTTGTGGGAAGCTTAAATATATAATCATGGCCATTGATCAACTCACTAAATAGGTGGAAGCCAAAGCAGTTAAGGACCTGGGCTACGACCACCACTGAGCTTTTTCTGGAAAACATAATTTATCAGCATGGTTGCCCCAGTTTATTCTAACAGATAGTGGGACCAACTTTAAGTCCCAAATGATTGCAAAACTCAATGAGGTGATGGGTTTCAGAGGGGTATTGTCTACTCCCTATAACCCTGAGACCAACATCACTGGTGAAATAGTGAACGATATCTCTTGTGGGTATTTTAAATAAATTGGTTATGGGCAAAGCTTCCAGATAGAACCAATTCTTGCCTTTCCACTGTGTTTTCCCATAACATTACTTATCACTAAGAGATGATTTACTTGCCATTTAAGTTATTATATGGTAAGCATCCCACGTTTTTATTCTTATGTCTTAAAGAATTAAGCATGAGCTTCAATTAAGTTATTGAAAATCTCATAAAGATGTCAATTTAGCTGCAGAGCTCTACATACTCCAACGCACTGGCTTGGAAAGCTAGGGCTAGGGTGCGGGATAATGAGGATTTCTGGACGCCACCTATCTTCAGCTTAGGGGATTTGGTCTTGTCTTTATATAACCATGGCTATGGAAAGACTATCAAACTGAAAATATTTGGAAAGGCCTCTTTGAGATTATAGAATAGACCTCTATGGATGTTTACACTCTAAAGGATCCCACTAAGGGCTACTTTATCAATCATGTGCATGTGAAGTTCCTTAAGCACCAATATCAGCCTTCCAGTTTATGGCCATGGGCTCTCAATAGCTCATTGGACTCCCACTCATTTTTGTTCCCTGTTGGCCGTTCAAGTGGGGGGATATGTTGTAATTGGTTTGTACAGTCATCACTTTATATTATTAAACTAAATTTATATTTTACTAAAATCTAAGAAAAAGGGTTATCTGAAATTCCTTGACCCTGTGGACCCTGTTGTGTATGTAGTTACTGAAGTTGTATTAAATTATTGTTGGCACCCTTGGCCGCATCCATTGGATATTGGTATATATGGCTAAAGTTAAAATCCTCACTCCCAACCAGTACAACGCAATCCCTTAATATCTCATTTATTGTGGCCTATAGCCTAATTTTTATAATGGTCACCCTTTATTATTTACTAGTCATTATTTTGCCCCACGCTGGCATAAAACTTGTTGTTAAGTAGGTTTATCACTATCTCTTCAGCTTTCTGACAGATCTTAACTCTAATAGTCTGATTAATGTTATTATGTATATTACCCTAAAATTCCCATCATAGTGACCATGTAATTCCCCTTTAAGTAGTTGCCCAAAATATCTTATTTCCGTTCCACTGTCAAGTTGTTTCATCAATAAGAATGAGAGGAAGAGTTGAGCATATCAGAATGGAACTACAATGTGAGGGGATTGGTTCTTTATATTAGCAGGTGATAAAACCTACCAGGAGCAATAGACAATTCTTTGAAAAGCCCATAGCCACTGTAAGTAGTAAATACGATGATGTGCTTATTTTTTAAGTTTAATAAAGCCTAAAAGTGATACCCAATGCTATTCTTTCTATTTTTAAAATCACTTTCTTCATACAATGACTTGTTTTTGGGTGTTAGTTAAACTGTGCACTTGAGATACAACTCCCCCGCACCACTCAACAGTGTTTATAAAACGTTTAATGCTGAAATGCTGCTATATTGCTGGAGGTTAAGTATTAGAAGTATTATAGCAATCAATTTAGCACATGTATTGAATCTATTGCCACCTTCTTCTGTGTTGGAAAAGAATAATCGTTTTATTTTAGGGTCTCAGGGTATTCAAGTGTGGTAATTCTGGTTGATTTTATTTAATTATACTGGGAGGCTAAACTCTCCAGATTATCACTGGAAAAATTGGGTAGAAGTTGGGCGCCCTCAACTTTTAAGTGATGAGGTCATCATATTCCTCCATAGAAATTTTTAGATCTTTTCATTATTGTTGCTAACCTTATTCAAGCTTCTTTATCTTTGGTTTGTTTGGTAAACTTTGGAGTAGATTAAAGTATTTCCAGTGCTTCGTGTTTACACTTATCTGAAGATATAATTCCATTATAAAGACTGTTTTTTATTGGTTATGTTGTATGTGGGTATATTTGTTGTTGTAATACATGTGTTAAAATTTGAAGTTAGACACTTTGAATAATTATAAGAATCTTCCATTGGTCCATAGGCATATAGAGGTTGACTAAGATTCCTCATTAGGTTAGCTAAAAAATGTATACCATATATAAGATTTTGGAGACCACCATAGGATGGCTGCAAAAGTAATATTTGTATTGCAGCAGTTGAAAAAGTTAGGATTAGTCAGGCATGGAACTTAAAGTTGGGTGCTAAATCTGTCAGCCATCTTTCATCAGGTTGAGTATCTTACATATGAATAGTGGTTTTGGTACCTCCAGAAGTGATATACAAGATCATTAAAGCGGTGCTAACCTTACTCTTTGTAGTTTACCCCTGAATTAACTTAGAAAGTTATTGAATTTATGTTGTCAGGGCATTTATTTGTGATGCAAATCTGGTTAGGAGTTGTTAAATTTTCAGTAGCCGTTTAATATTTTTTATAGTAGCTCACTTCAGCTCCATTTATTAACTGCAATGGTTCCTTGTATGTGCGTTGTATAAAATTGTTGATAATAAATTAAATTAAGCATTATTAGTATTAAGACTATTACTTTAATTGAGATTTTTAGCCAATAAAGTTATCAGGTCCAACGCTAAATTGGTGCTTATCCTAATCTTGAATTCGTTGGGAATTTTGATAGGGACATTTTCCCTATTCAGATAGAACTTTACCTAGGATTAGGTTCAGTGGTTCTTTTGCCTCTTCTGTTGAACTTAACCTAGGGTTAGGTTCAAAGGTTTTTCTTTTTATCACGCAGGTCTTCAGAGATAACAATAAAATAAAAAAATCTCTTATCATTCTAACTATAGTCTCAAGAACAAAACAGATTAAATTATCAAAAAACTTATAAATATCTTTATGTGTAACTATATCTTCTTTAAATAAAAAAAAATAAATGAATTTATAAGAATTTAGCGCCCAACTCTTCTGTTGTCGCTCTAATTGGAATTAGCAGCTGTTGTCAATGAATTAACCCTTCAGGGTCACATGAAATGTTAATCTTCCTCATTATTCTTAAGTGGATTCTCCTGCTGATCTCAGTGTGACCTCTTATGGTTTGAAATGAAACATATATCGCAACGCTTTTGCTCAACCCCATCAAGTGATCCTTATTATGTAACAACTTGCTTATGTAATGGAACTCTTACCCTTAAACCGCAGGTTGCAATCCCTAAAAGGTTAACTTGCAAGTTGCTTTATCGCAGGAAGCATCACATGCCCAGCAGCTCATAAACCCATTATTCAATTGGTGACTAAACCCAACTGACTCCTACAAGTTAATTAAGTTATCATTAATAAAATTAACAAGCTAATCACGTGTTATTGTCAGAGATGATCTCAGACAAAAAATTAGCATTCTGGAAGATCAAAACCTGTCAGATTACTTAATGTTTGCTAAATATATTTCTTTAATCATTAGTTATCGTATATAATCAAAAACTCTCACATTCACTAGTAGGATGAATCCACTAGTGGAAAAGCAGATGTATTATTATCAATTAATCTTGGTAATGTGAGTATATTGAAATTCCAACACATCCCCGCTTGGCCAGATTATCCAGCAATGAAGATTTTTCAGAAGCATACGCCACTTTGATTCTGACTGATTCTTCCAGCATGGTTTAAATTGGAGTTCTCTTGGTACATCTCCTTTCCTTTCTTGATGCGCCTCTGGGTAATCCTTCTACTTAGTGATGTTCCTTTCTGTATCCTCCTTACTGCTGCCTCCACAGAGCGCAGTTCCCATAGTCCCATGCTATGCCATCCTAGTTTGGATGTTCTTGTTAAAAAAGGTCTGGAAAGCATGTTTTCCCCCAGGTCAGGGTTATATGACACTTCATTTTTAATAAATCTTATTGAGCGGCTTCTCTAATTCTTTGGTCCCTGTATTCCTCCAGGGTGGGATTCATTTTTAGGAATTTCTCTACAAATCCAGTTTACCCCATCAAGATTTTGCCAATATGCTCATTTCTTCCAGAGCCCCAGATTACTCATAGCAGACCCAGTTTAGCTCAAGTTGGTCCTACTGATAACATAAAGGAACATCACCAGATGCTTTTTGATGTTGTAAAATAAAAAATGGTATTTAATATTTTTTTGCATTTTTATCTTTTTAAATTTTTTTCTTCATGATTTTTTATCTTATCTTATTTTGGCATTTTTTTATGTTATCCACTCTTTTTTATGGGTCTTACCCTATAGTAGTTAAGAGGTCCATCTTATCATTTCCCCCACTCTGGATCAGCAGTTCATTTTTTGAGCTTAAATTAGCTATATTGGTTCAGAGGTCTTTTTTAAGACTTGACCACCTCTCATGGTTCAAAGGTACCTTCTGGACTTGACCAACACCAGGACTTAACCTATTTTTTGTAGTTTCAGTGTTTCTTTGGGACATTGCAATTTATTATACCGTATATCCAATACTTGGGATATTTAGCATGACTCAGTTCACTATATCACTATCTGTGAGGTTCTTAATCATTTAGGCGTCAGTTGATGACTTTTCAATCGCCTCAAATGAACCTGACCACAAAGATTAGCTTATTTCTTTTTCCAAAACCATGGGTATCACAATAGGCTACCCTATCCCTGTATGGTACTCTTGTTTTTCTGATCAGTTCTTGTCATATATCATCTTTACTTATATACTTTTCTTCAAGATGGTATTAAACTCCTGTGATTGCAGTTTGAACATAATACTTTCCAGTCAGTTAAGGTATTGACCAGTACTCATCATTAATGCTGGTTCTATGGCAGAATGAAATTTTGGTGGTAATTTCGTCCTTTGTCCATATAGTAGTTCAAATGGCGTTTTCCCTGTCACTGTATGATGACTAGTATTGTAGGCGAAGGTAACTGAATTTAGATAAATTCCCAAGCGGAAGTTTTCCCTTTAACCAATTTTCTTAGCATCACAGCTAGTGTTACATTACTCATTCTATCATTCCGTTTGTTTCTGGCTAATATGGAATGGATAACATTCCTCAGATTCCTATCAGTTCATTCAGCCTTGGGATCACATAGGAGGTAAAATTAGTTCCATTGTAAATCAATAAAACTTGCGGGCATCCATGCCAGTACATCACTTGGTCCAGGATGAATCTTGCCACGCTTGTAGAATCCACCTTGCTCAAGGCTTTTGTTTACCCACCTAGTCAGATGGCCTATTTCCACTATTATTTATTTCGCTCCTGTACTGATACTCAGGGGTCTCATCACGTCTATTGACACTGTGTTCCACACAAACCCAAGCATACTAGCTTGTATCCTGTTATACTCTTTTGAGGCTTGTGGAGTTAGCATTTCACACAACAGGCCAGGTAGTCAGCAACATCATAGTTGATTAATTCCCTGTAGTAATACTGGAAAATATAGTCCATGGTTTTTCTTAGGCATCATGGTCAATGACTTTATGTGCAGCTTGGATAATTTCCATTTGTTCTGACGGCTTTGGAAATAAAAATCATTTTCCATCAATCGTTTTGTATGATTGTCTATTCTTCATATTGGTGTCTCCATTGCTTTCTTTAGCGCACCTTGAATTTTTTGGGGCTCATTCCTGATATTGCCTTTAATCATCCTCTGGAACACTCTACCACTTAATGATAGACAGCTTAGATAGCAGGCAATCTTAATAATCTGTCAGCATTTTGATGTGCTGCTCTGGATTGGTTTATTATCTCAAAAGTGCAGGCTTGTAGTTTTAAATTTCCATCATGTTAGTAGCCCATCTGGTTCCTTCAGGTTATGGATCCAGCGTAAAGTCAAGTGGTCAGTCACCACTATAAAGTGTGTTATAGATATACACTCAGAATTGCTTGCATGCATAGATTACCATAAGGCGATCATGCTCAGTCACAGTATAATTTCTTTCTGCTGGCGTTAGTGTTCTTCTCATATAGGCCACCAGATGTTATTCCCCATTGTCATACGCTTGACTTAAATGGCACTGAATGTCATTAACAAAGCATCATTTTGGATGATGAATTCCCAATTGAAATTTGGGTACTTTAAGAGAGGACTGGCCACCAATTATTGCAATACCTCATCAAGAGATTTATGAGCCTCATCAAAACATAAATCGTTTTTTGGATCCTTTAGTAAGTGGAATAATGGCTCCATTACTATAGCAAGATCCTTTATGAGTTTGGTGATAGTAGCCAATCATCCCAAGAGATACTTGAATAACCTGAATGCTCTTATTGATTGAAATTCGTTCAATAGCCATAATATTCCGCAGCTGGGGTTGCAGCCCGCTGGAGATTTATCACAAACCCTTGTACTCTGCTCTTTTATGAGAAAATCACATTTTTCAGTTTGACTTCAAGTTTGCTACACCAGGTGCTTTAACACTTCTTCTAAGTGCTCCAAATAGTCTTTGAAGGTCTTGCTGAATATAATGATATCACTTAGATATACTAAAATACATTATAGCTTTAGATCACTAAGGATAGAGTTCATTGCTCTCTGGAATGTCACTGGAACATTACACAATCCCTGGGGCATTTGAGTAAGCTGGTACAGTCCCTGTGCGGTAACTATTGCAAATTTTTCTTGATCCTTCAATGGCAAATTGATTTGATGATATCCTGAAATCAAGTTTATTGCCAAAAGTACTTATCATCCCCTAGGCAATTGAGCACGTCATCAATCCTTGGCAGTGGATAAGAATCCTTCTTAGTGATTTTATCCAATTGGCAATACTCAATCACTACTTAATTTGATCCATCCTTTTTTAGCAATTAGGATTGGGCTCACCCATAAACTTGATGATGGAATGAGAAGCCCTTGCTTAACTAGCTTGCTGATTTCTTCCCTGACCATATCTTCAGCAGCCCTAGACTGGCAGACAGGTCTCATACTTATCAGTGGGTATTCCCCAGTGTCAACCTTATGTATCACATTTTTGCACATCCCAGGTCATGGTCATCTTAAGCGAATATCTCCTGATATCTCTCAAATAATTGGAGCACGCCTTCTTGTTGCTACTCTGATAATACAGCCAGCTAATCTCAATTAATCAAAATGTTAACGCCTTCAGGAACATCCACTGGTAATCACATCTCGTTTAACATTCTGAAGTCATGGAATTTACTGATCTCTGCCAGAGGTATTAAATGTAGAAATGCAATGACTTGATTTTTCTTTTATTCATTAGTTTTTCTCCCAAATTAGCCAGTAGCAAACTTATTTCTCTATGTCCTGACATAATAGTCCTTGGCACTACCCATGGCTCAATCTTTGATTTTCTCCATGGGATGATGATTTATCCATATAACTGCTCTAGGATTTTGAGTGTTAACCCTGTGTTAACAATTATTTACATTCCCAGTGGTATAGTGTTGATCATTTTCATTCTCAAGAGTATTCTACAATTTTCTAATTCTCCTTTGGAATTTCCCTCCTTTTTCATCCAGCCAACTTTTACTGTATGGTAAAGATGCCATCATTGTAAATTAGGCTTACAAAAGTACTCTTTTTAATCAGAGGCAGTTCTCTTTCCTGCTGATATACCAGGGCAGGGTTTGCCCCAAAATTGTCAGGGTATTTTCCTTGAAATTACATTTCACTCCATACTGTCTTGGGAATTCCATCCCAATAAGTATGTCATAATTCTGATTAGCCAACACTATGGCAGAAGTTGATACCACAAGCAATCCAAACTTGAGTGGCAGCGCATTTTAAACTCCAAGGGTTATTGTAATATCTGGTTTGGCCATTACATATTCCTTCCAGTGTTCTAGATACAGCGAGTCTTCATTTGTTTTACCAATTTAGTTGAAACAATGTTAATGGTGCTCCACTGTCAATTATTTCTTACACTCTCACTCAGTTGACTATGATATTTCATAGGTACACTCAGAGTATTGTAATAAGGTATTTACTGAGAGGGTAGCAGCATCCTTTCACTGCATTGAGAGTATGTGTTAATGGATAGCTATTCAGGGTAAGCTGGGGCCTCCACGTGGCGCAACCAGGGAAAGCCTGCAGAAACTGGGTGAGTAGCTAATACCAGAACCCAAAGAGGCACGTTGGTCAGGTCTTGTAGCGGCCTGAAAGAAGTGTGGGATGGTAATGATGGCTGTGCCAACCTGTTCTTGCGGGTGTCTACCACTCCCTTAGGTGAGAACATGGGAAGGAAGGGGAGTGCAAGTCAGGCAAGGTGCCTGTCAAATGCCTCCCAACGAGCTGGAGTTACGCAGGTGCAGACCCCAGGACAAGGGAGGGGCAATCCTGGGTGGCTGTTCTTCATTGCACCTGCCTACAATTAATGCTGCAGTTTGCCAAGTTGGCCTGAAGCTTGGCTAGCTGCCAGTACAGTTGGCATAAGCCAATTGGTAGCAAAAGTGATCATGTAATAAAGTGATAGCAGATCCAAAAGGACTCCAAGGTTTCCTGGACAAAAAGGGGCTGGATAGCCTAACTCCGCTAAATAGCAAGTGACAATGGGAGGGCTTTGGATTCTCCCCCTCAGGGTCCTTAAACCTGGGGGTCATTGGGTCTTGTCCCCCCAAGGGGGATGAGAGGCATATCGCCTGTCCTGGCTGGTGCAGATGAGTTGCCCAGTACTCAAACTGGGCGGGCATTTGTCAGTTTAGGGGTAATGTGAGCTATTCTCAATCGCATTCAGGCCCACATTTTTAAGTGGTGCTTAGATTTGCGCAGACCTAGTGTGGTGGGGGCAGTACCCCATGCCTTCATCCCACAATAGTTGCCTGCACTAGGAGCCCCTTGGGGCTTTTAAAACTCAAAAAGTGTGTGTTAATTGCACAGACAAATCAGGGAAATATTCATTGATCTACTAATTAGAAGAGATATATTCACCTCATCCAATCTTGTCTTAAGAAATTACTCCAGGTTCTCATAGGATCTAATATTGTCCACTAGTTATTTCTCATATGGCTGTTCCACTTCCTTCATGATTTTAAAGTCAATCCCCTTCTCTTTGGCTTTGGTAATAGCGTTCACAACCAAATTAACAACCTGTTATAGTGGGTCAGGTGTTTTATCATATACAAACAGGTCAGAAATATCTATATTGCCATTCAATATATCTGGAGGAACATGCTTGTCTGTGGTGCCAGATTGTTCTTTGTCTAGACTGTGGGTCCTTTGACGCTTGACTAATTTCCTTTTATTTCACCTGGACTAGAGTAACTTGCTCCTTTGGGTTTCTTGATCCAATGTTAAATGGTTAATATATCCAGGTCTCCCGCATTGATGGCAGCAGATCTGCATTTTTTCCACTCATTTTTGCGCTTCAGGCTTGTCTCCCATAATGACTTGATTTTGTTGCTCCTTATTTGCCTCATCAATTTTCACAGAATTCTGGGCTCTTTTCTGAATAACTTTGAAGGCTTGTTTGGGTGCTTCAAAGGTCGCTCCTAGCATTTTTTATAAGATTCACCATCTGATATGTGAACATCTGAGTCACTAGTACTGAAGCCATTGTTCAGTGCAAATCATGATAGTGCCAAAGTGACGCTTGCATTACTATTCATGAATCAAAATCTGATAGCACTTTTGCACCAGTTAGTATCTGTAATTTCTGGTAGAATTGGTCTGTAAAAGCTGCTAGAGTCTCATCTTTTTGGAATTAGATGCCCATAAATTCTGCTTGTGATTAGACACCCTCTTAGAGCTTCCAAATTCTGATATAATGGTTTCCTTGGCCTCATTATAAGACAATTGTTACCATTCAGATATGGTAACACCAGATTCTGACAATTGTGTTCAGGCAGTGCATGACGGCCACTGCCTTTTGTCAGTCAAAATATCCAAACGTTATCATTTTAAATAATTGGGAAAATTCAGGAGCTTTGTCCTGATGAGCGTGGGTAAATTTCAGTGTACTCCAAATTTATCTGTGGCTCAAGTGGCAGGGGATTCCTGCCAGATGACTTGATTGTCCATAAGATTAACTTTGGGAGTCAACATACAAAATTGCACTGAATGACCCAGGCATATTTTTGGGTTGTGAAATCTTCCTGACTGGAGTTTTGTGTGTGTTGTTGTTGGTGGCTTCTTCCATCTCCATCTGTGCGCAATCACATTTGTGATTCTCCAGTTCCTCTATTTATTTCAATAGTTATTCTATATCTTTGGTAATCAGGCATAAACATTCTCAATCTGCTTCTTGCTTGGCCTTCTGAAATAATACTTCTTTAATTAATTCACCCTCATTTAATTTCTAGGGGATGACTTTTCCATAGAGGTCATTGTTAATTTTTCTAACTTGCTCAACTACTTTCTCTGATTTCATTACCTATTCCTCCAATGTAGTAAAATTAGCCTGTGACATTGAGTTGAGCACATTATTATTAACTGTTTCTAGTTCTCTCCAAAGCTTTCATAGTTCATTCTTATAAGACATGCTTGATATGAATTTCTTAATAAATCTGGCTTAGAACTCAACTATTCCCTGTAGTGAGCACCAAATATTAAATTTTTAGGAGCCATATACTCTTTTAGATAGTAGCTTGCTTCAGCTCTTTTTATCAACTGCACAGGTTCCTTGTATGTGCTTTGTATGAACTGTTGATAACTTAAATTGGGCAGAAATAGTATGAGGACTATTACTTTAGTTGAGATTTTTTTAGCCAAGATTACTAGGTCCAATGCTTGATTGGTGCTTGTCCTAAGCTTTAATTTGTCTGGAATATTGATAGGGACATCTTCCCTCTTCAGATAAAGTTTAACCTAAGATTAGGTTCAGATGTTCTTCTTTTTATCACGCAGAATCTGCAGAGATAATAATAAAATAGACAAAGGATCTCTTATCCTTTCAACTCTAGTCTCAAGAAAAATCAGTCCAAATTAATAAAGTACTTGTAAATATCTTTATCAGTAACTATATTTGCTTTGTTCAAAAAAAACAAGGGAATTTGGTGCCCAACTCTTCTGTTGGTTCCCCAATTGAAAATGGCAGCTGTTGCTGATGGATTAAGCCTCCAGGGTCACACAAAATAATAATATTTTTTATCAGTTTTAAGTAAATTCTCTTGCCAACCTTAGTGTAACCTCTTCTGGGTTAAACAAAAAATGCATCCCAATGCCTTTACTCAACCCCATTGAGTTACTCTTATTATGTAGTAACCTGCTTAGATAATGAGCTCTTACTCATCAACAGCAGGTTGCAATCCCTAAAAGGTTAACTTTCAAGTTGCTTTATCACAGGTGGCATCACTCACCCAGAAACTCATAGACCCCTTAGTTAACTAGTGACTAAACCTGATTGAATCCTAAAAGTTAATTAAGTTATCAATAATGAAATTGACATCCTAAACACTTATTTAATGTTGGGGATCAACCCTAATGAAACTTTAACAACTGGTGGATCAAAACCTTGCAAATTGCTAAATATTCATTTAGGATAATACTTAAAATAATAGTTGTTATATAATTGATAACTCTTGTATCCACTAGTGGGGTGAATTCCCTAGTGGATAAACAGATGTATCATAATTATTTAAGCCGGGTAATGTGAACATATCACAATTTTAACAGGGGTACAATAGAACATAATATAACTTCAATATTAATGTTATTTTCATAGGTTGAGTCATAATTTATGTATGAGATGTATTGACGGTATTAGCTCTCCAGTCAGGCATACTAACAGAAAATATTAAATTATTATCAGGGTATGAAGGTTTGACCACAATCATGGCATTGAGAAAGGTCCCTAATGTTTTTAAGATAAATGAGGAGCTATGACACAACTTGGTATTGCTTTAAGTTACTGATTGAAGCTATTGTCTCAATATATCCTCAAATTAGACCAAAATGGTTCCCACAATGGCATGATATTTGAGCTTAATGCAATAAATTTTTACATATCTGTGTAGTAGAAAAACGGAATTTAATATGTATATCCTTACTACTTCTCCCATGTATCAAAGGAGCCTTTAGCACTATACTATTGATGCACTATATAAACTAGTAGGCTGGGTATCTCTTGGAATCTTTGCATATTGTTAATTCTATAGTATTTTCCCCAAGGATTTAGGCTTTTAACCATTCATCAATTGGTTCATGGTTGAATTTTTTAATAATTGTTGTAATCATAGCCTTTTAAAGGCTAGCGTCATAACTTAATTCACCATTAAACCAACTTTTGATTCTGTTTTGTTCTCAACACAATCACAATTTTATCAGCTATTAGCAATTTTCAGATATCTTGCTGGTGGCAGTTTGGTATGGCTTGCAATTATTGTATATATCAGTATTGATGTGGCTTGGCTGTTGGCTGATATTTTCAGGGAATATTCTGAAATTTCATAGACAGGCAGATATTGAAGAAATTGAAATAAAATAAACTAGTAAATACTTCAGAGCAAAAATATTTATACATATCAAAAAGGAAGCATGTATAAAAACCTGCTTGCAATTTTTTTGAGGATCAAACGGTTTTGGACTTGATAGAGGAGATGTATAAAAATGGAAAATTAAGAATTGTTTCGTGGCACGTTTGATGAAACCTCAATGACATCTCAGCTTTTCGACAATAGTACATAAGATTTTCTACCAAAATTAAGCAATTCTGAATTTTAAATTTTAAACTATTTTCGTTGAGGTCAAAATCTCTCGATCTGGACTTAAACCTTTTGTTTTATAAAATTTGCCTTTGTAAAGCAACAGTGAACCAAACCTAACCTTTTAAAGATGGGAATCATAATAGATAGACAGCTTTTCGAGAATCAGGATATAGAATTTACACAAAAGCTAAAGAGAAAAGAAACTAACGTTGACTTTACTTCTAACCCTGTTTTGACGGGTTTGACTTTTGGAAAGGGCACACTGTTTGTTCACGAAGAGTACGTTTTCACTTGTTTCTGCTAGTTCTTATTTGTTCATAAAGGTGTAACATAAAGTTATAATATAAGGCAGTTTAACCTTTATTAAATCATATATTCTTCAGGTTTCTTGGCTTTTATAGTGAAGAGACGCAAACGGGCTTCAAAATTGATTACAGAAGGGTTGTTTTACACGCTATCGCTATAGACCCTGAGAGCCAACGGAAGGTCTTATATGTTCAGCTTGATACTTGTTTCGAAACAACTAGCTTATCACAGGACAATACTTCGACGATTGAAGAACCTCAAGATCCATATGATACCTTTACGGAAGTCCGTTTCTTATTAAATGATCCCTATAATGGTAACCTTGACTTCACATACAAATTCTTATTTGCACTTAGCGGAGCCTTTATACTCGGCAATAAGTCACTGTCAGTTTTTGCACCCAGATTTTCTTGAAAATGACTCTGATAACGAAGCCGAGAATATCTATGAGGATGCTGAAGATGACGAGAGCGAAAAATGTAACTGAGGAAGCATCAAATCCTGATCAAGAAGTTAGAGAGGTACACTTTTGATGCTACCTTTTGATAGTTTTCTTTTTAACTTTTAAATTAATTAAAAGATCATTGAGACCTTTTTGTCTTGATAAAAGTATACTGAATACTATTTTCAATGACAATATAATACAATATTGGATAAGATTTGCCTCATTTGCTATCTGTTGCATGTTTATTACAGCCTTGAACTACATGTTAAATTTGATATTTTGAGACTTTACTTTTCAAGGCTTATTTTATCCACGCAGGCCAACATAGCTCATCTGGAAAGGGCCCTTGAGCGCGGAATGGCAGAAACAGATCTTCCTGTACAAGAGACTGAAAGCTTGCCGCCCAAGAGCAACGAACTCAATGGAAAGCAACTTAATTCTAAAAGTTGTTAAATTACTTAATTAACTTAAGCAAATTAAAGTGCAAGCCGGTTGTTACTGCTAAAGATTTTAGTACAATTTATAGTATAAAATTAAGAATTCAATATACAAATTTTAATTAAAACTGATAGTTTAAGTACGATTTAGTATTAGTTATGGTTTGCAACGATCTATTAACATCTTACATTCGTTATTATAGAATTTATGAGACACTGCTGATTAATAATATTGATTAGAGCTCTATGTGACTCGTAAACTACCACAACTGCTCATGAAAAGTTTAGCTTAAAATCAGAGAAACTGGACTAAAGTCCAATAATGACTAGAATCTATGCTAAAATAGATATAAATTAAGTCTACTATAGATACAGTTGAACTGACTATATATATATAGGTTTGTGCATATAGTTTAGAAGAAGTTTTAGTTATTTCAAACTAAATAGACCTTGGAATATTGGTATAATAGTACATTTTCATAGGTAGGGGACTTAAGGATCCTTCTTACCGAGGATAATAATTCGTTTAAACTACAGTTTGACTCTGCTTAGCTTTTAATTATTTTACAAAATATTTATAAAACAACTAATCTACGCTCTCACACATGTAAATCTTCTCAAGGAATCTGACCCACAACTATTTAGACTTTTACCCTGCTGATCATAAAACCCCCATCTATCAGCTTTTGAGCGATTATTGATGGGATATAACCCATCTTCCTGACTCTTAGTCTCAGCTATGGACGAATAAAATAGTCTACTTTCCAAGTGAAGTTTTTCTCTATACTATTACAATGGGCCTGAGGCCACTTGCTTAATAAACTGGTAGTTAGGTCTCTGATACAAATGCTTCGCTTAAGGATCTCAAATATCTAGGATAAAGGTAAATAAGATAAACTTATCCCCATTGTTATATAACTTGATATATAGACAAAACGTTTTTTTAGTCTTGGTTTTCACTTGCTTTAAATTATATATTTCAATTTGATAAATAAAGTCACCCCTGGATTAATATTGATCACATTATAAAGAAGTATGGTAAAGATTAATAAGAAAAACTAGAGCAAACGTTATATCCTGCTATAATAAGTCAGTAATCTATTTTCCTATAATTATAACTTATATACTCCAGGTACACAATTTTAAAATGTATAATTAACTATATCCAAGGTTATCAGGTAAAGTATAAATAGGCTTTTAATTGAATCTGCATCCTAATAATTAGACTACCAGCTCAACACACTAGGATTTATCTAAAAGACTATTAATGGTTCAATATTTTTTAAATTGATAGTTGATCATAGGTTATTTTAGCATTGTATGATACATTGTAACTTTCTATTATAAGACATATTCTTATTTTGAATATAAAACTTTTTATAATATATAAATTTCATTTTCTCTAGTTATTTCTAGTAATATAGAAATTCTAAGATGATAAAAACTGTCATGGTTGAATGACATAACAGTTTTTACAGAATATAAAATTAAGCAGATCGTGAAGTGGTTAAGAGGAACAAGCTGATGAACCCGCTGACTGAAGTAAGCCCTGTATTTATACTGGATAAGGGTAAAATATGCCCAAGTTAGTTCTGGGGTGCATGTGATAGTCATGGGGTGTTACATCCTCAGCTTTGCAGTGCACAAGTTATTTTTTATAAAGATGGTATGCTACATTTGTTAGGAAAACAGGGTTTATAAAATCTACTCAGTTTTATCATATTGTCAAATTGGGTAATATCTAATTGCAGTCTATCAACTGAGTTTATGTAAACTTAAGCTATAGTACCACAAAGGATAGTGGCTTTGCTTATTAGTTGGATTTGGTGCAATGCATCTTTAGATGGGAAATAACTCCCCCAATTCCTTATATCTAAAGTTTAATGACCAGCCTTCTTTGTTGGTCAGCTGGTCAAATAAAAACTATATTTGTTTTAAAATTTTTAATGGTCCTGTGGTCTAACCTCTTTGCAGACCTCTTTGAGGAGGTCTCTATCATATCAGCCATTATATTTTGTCTAAGGTAAAAAAGAACTCTGGTGCACATCTGGTAAATTCTGGTCCCCTCAAAATCAAGACATCCAAGCACCCGAAACTGATTTGTACTTAATTATGGACTTCTCCCTGAGGTCCAATTAAGTTATGGCATTTTTATGATATCTAGTTACTTATGCAATCTTATATATGCTGTTTCTGGTCCCCTGAGCACTGGCACCTTTTGAGGTTCACTATTCTCTATTATTCTAGTGACTAGTTCCCTCGTTGTGGGGTTGTGCATTCCACACCACCTCTAAGAAAATGTGAGAATTATAAACACTCTTCTGATATTAGTCAATCAACCTTTTTACTATACATTCATGAGAATAATATGTGTGGGGCTCACCTTGAGTGTTAACTGGGTTTTCTAGATGTTTGTCAAGGTCTCTATATTCTCCCACAGTTTATTTGTTTGGTTTATTGGTAGTGCATCTCACTGTCATTCTCACTACTAGCAACTGGGAAATTCCCACACTTCCTTCTTGTAATTGGTATACTGTTAAAATTTATTAGTTTACTGATTGTTCTTGGTTAACAACCCCTATAAATGTATTAACTAGACAGATTTTAGTTGTGCAATACTCCGTGTTGTTTGATAGTAAAATTTGTTTTGATCATATAGAGACTATTATCTGTAGTTAAAGTAAAGTACTAGAATTCAGCCCAACGCTTGGCTAGTATTTCCTCTCAAATACTTATGATGTCCTTAGTAGGGATTTGTTCCCTGGTACTGCCTAACTTGGTCCACACTCATATCCCTGTTGATGGTTTCTCTCTGTGCCACACAGTTGGCAGCAATTTCAATTCAATTCAGCTTCTTTTCTCTGGATACCCGCTCAGATCCTTACTCCTTATCCTAAAGATTCTCCCAATCAAAGCACACAGCAATAATTTCCCTGAAAAAGAATAGAACTTTAAATGGATTCTGATAATGTATATTAAGATAACAGTAATTACTGGTCAAAGTGTCTTCTGTAAAAGTGTTTTTATTACTGAATTCTTAAGGAAATTTATAGTGAGAATTTGGTGCCCAACCCTTGGTTGTCACCTCCTCAATGAAATGGTAGCCGTTGCTGTTGAATTACCCATCCTTATATCATCAGCGATGGTCTTCCACATCCTGGCTAGGATTCTGTCAATGGACATCCTCAAGACCTAAAATGGAAAGAGTCATAAAACGTGTCCCTAACGTTTTCCTATCAATCCCAGTGAACCAACCATATTTGGCAAGTGACCTGATTAAGTAATGGGACTTGTTACCCATTAAGGCAGGGTGCAAACCAATTGATTGATCTGCTAGTTGCAGGCAGCTACTCGCCTTGCAACTTAATCCTTAAATTAACAGTCAGTCAGTGATGAAACCCAACCAATACTAATCAGTACACCTGATAGTTAATCATCATTCAACTATCAGATGCCCCTATTTTGTCAGCAACTCTGCCCATCGAGATATCAAGCATTCATCTGGATTGATCCCAGATGGATCTGACCCAGGTTAATAGCCTAAAATCCCCAAATATTGTTACCCCAAAATCAGGGTCAAACAATATCCAATTTACTTTGCTATAGGGAATTATCCCTAGCAAACCCTGATAATCTAGTCAGCTGGAAATATGGGAAAAAATCCCAACAAATCCCCCCTCTTGCCTAGATTTCCAGCGAGAAATATATTGGGGCAGGAGAACTTTGCTTTGGACACTTGGTCAAATACTTCATTTGTTCAAGCAGAGTACAATCAATCAGTACTCAGCGCTGCTCGGGATGACCTTTGGCATGCAGCTCTCTTCCTCTTCCTCCTTGCTACCACCTACTCAGAGTGCGGTCCCCACGACCTTCTGTTATGCCAGGCTATCAATTTACTCATGATGATATTAATCCTGGGATCCAGTTCCCCCAGGGCATATGAACCACTGTCATATTCACGATTCTTGTTCTGGCATCCTCAATTTCCTGATTTTCTCCTTGTGCTTGACAGTAGATTCTTGCCATTGATGTTCATTTTGCAGCACAATTAAGAATGCTCATTTATGTTCGCCCTTGTTATTTTCTAATAATAACCTCTTGGCTCATATCATTCTTAATTTTTCTCTGGAGAGCTTATCTCATTAAGTTTGAGATTAATTTCTCCAAAATTAGAGCCTAATTGATTTCAGAGTGCATAATGTTAACTATCATATAAGTCTGGCATTCCCCCTCTCATCCAGCTCATATGTCAACTTCTGAGTCTCAGTATTTTCCATTGCTTTCCAAAGTGCACCTTGGATTTCTTGGGGCTTGTTCCTGATTTCTCCATTGACCATTCTCTGGAATAGCTCATCTGCCTGCTGGTTTACTATCTGGACCATTGGTAACCATGATAAGCCATCCACATTCTGATAAGAAACCATCACTCAGTGGACAATCTCATAATCACAAGCCTGTAGCTTCAGTGCCCATTGGGCCGGTCGTCCTTCTGGTTCTTGTAAATTGTGCATCCAACACAATGAGGATAGTCCATCACCACTTTAAAGTGCGTTCCATGGATGTACACCTGAAACTGTTTACAGGTGTAAATGACCGCAAGTCATAAACACTCAGTTACAGTATAATTCCTCTCAGTGGCTGAGAGTGTTTAGCTCAAATATGCCACCGGATGTTTGTCCCAAGTTCATCTACTTGGCTCAATATGGCGCCAATCACCATCAATGAAGCATTGGTTTGTACTATAAATTCTTGACCAAAATTTTGGATATTTCAAAATTGGAGAATCTATCAATTACTGGAATAACTCAATGAAGAGTTTCATATGCTTCTTCATTCCATATGAACCCCGCTTTGGATCTTTCAACAGATGGAATAGGGGCTCAGCAATTCTTGCAAAATTTCAAATAAATCTTCTATAGTATCTGACCATATTAAGGAACACTTGGATATCTCAGATACTCGCCAGCACAGCCATTCGCTCTATGACTTTGATCTTCTGGGATTGCAGCTGCAGTCTACTAGAGTTGATCATGAATCCCTGATATTCCAACTCTTTATTGAAGAAGAGACACTTCCTTGGCTTAATATTCAGGTTGGCCACGGATAGTCTCTTGAAAACTTCTTCAAGTGGTGCAAATGGTCAATAAATGTCCTACTGAACACATTTATATTGTCCAAGTACACCAGGACGCATGACAACTTCAAGTCATTTAGTATTGCATTCATGGCCCTCTGGAACGTCACAGGCACATTGCACAGACCCTGGGGCATCCTCGTCAGTTGATATAGCCCCAGCACGGTGATAATTGACCATTTTTCTTGGTCTTCTTTTGGCAAATCAATTTGCCAATATACCAATATTAGATCCATTGCGGAGAAGTACTTTGCTTCTCCCAATTGATCTAGCACATCATCAGTTCTTAGTAGTGAGTACAAATCCTTCTTTGTAATCTTGTTCAGCTTCTGATAATTGATCAACACCAAATTAGAGCCATCCTTTTTCTTCAAGATAAGAATTGCACTTTCCCAGGGACTTGACGACAGGACTAGAATCCCATGCTTCACTAGTTTGCTGATTTCTTCCTCCACTACCGCTTCAGCCACTTTTGAACATCAAATAATTCTCATCCTGATTGGCAAATTTTCCCCAGATTTGACCTTGTGGATCACATCTCTTGCGCATCCCAAATCATGGTCATACTGGGCAAATACGTCCTGATACTTTTCAAACAATTTGAGCACCTCCTCCTGCTGATCTTCTGTCAGATCAGAGAGTTGCTCTCGATCTACTGGTAGATTGATACTCTCATTACCCCAGATGTTAATCCCTTTTCATTGAGGGTTCCAAAATTGGGGAATTTTCTCAGTTCAGCCATCAGGATTAGGTGAACAAATGCAACAGAATGATTCTTCTCAATCTTCATCAGTTTTTCGCTTAAATTTACCAGTAGAACTTTTATTTTCCCATGGCCCAGCATTATTATTCCAGGAGCCACCCAAGGCTCTACTCTGGACTTCTTCCAGGGGCTTCTGACCTCCCCATACAGCAGCTCTGTTATCTCTAATGTCAACCCCATGTCAACTATTATTTGTGATCCCAGTGATACGGTTCTCACATTCTTGATCCTCAGTGGAATTCCCCAATTTTCTAGGATTGCCGTTGGCATCTCTCGTCGCTTCTGGCCAACTAGTTGGTATCAAATCAGTACAATGCCATCATTGTATATCAGGTTGATGAAGTTATTTCTCCTATTCAGTGGAGCTTCCCCATCCTTCTGATAGATCAATGGTAACGTCTGACCTAATATGGTCAACATATAATCCTCAAAGTTACATTTAACCCTGTACTTACATATAAATTCCGTCCTGATCAGAATATCATAGTTTTGGTTGGCCAAAACTATTGCTGGAGAAGACACCACTAAGGATCCAAATCAAAGTGGTAGAGCGCTATATGCTCTACATGATATGGTGGTATTTGGCCAAGATGTACAGTACTCTTTCTTGCGTTCCAAATTGGGTGAGTCAATACTCTCTTCACCAACTTAATCAAGGCAATATTAATGGGTGCACCACTGTCAACAACCGCCCTCACCCATACTCAAAACACTAGTATATCTATATACATACACTTGGAGTATTGTAAGGTAGTATTTACTGAGTGTATAGTGACATTATTAGCTGAATCAAGGTTGTTAATTGTTTTCACCAATAAATCATGGAATGATTCCTTGATTGTTTGAAGGGGATTGACAGGTTTGACTCATCTAAATCAAACTTCAGTCAATTATTTGGGATTATCTGCAGCTCAAATCTTGTCTGCCAGTTGTCAGGCATACAGCCAAGAAACTTCTTTGATTCTCTTAAGGTCAATCCCCTTTACCCTGGATTTTGCTACCATGTTGTTGGGATTTTTGCCCATAAACCAGCATGCTAGATTACCTGGTGTCACTAGGTATAAAATTCCCTAATGCGAAGTGAATCAAAAATTAGTTGGCCTGAGTTTTGGAGGAACTACATTTGGGGGATTTTGGAATATTCACCTGGTCATATCCATTGGGGATCAATCCAGATGAATACCTAAGATCTCATTGGGTGGAGTTGCTGACAAAATAGTGGCATCTGATAGTGATTAAATATCAGGTATACCAATTGGGATCAGTCAAGTTTCATCACCAACTGATTGGGAATGGATAGTGAGTTGCAAGGCGAGTGATGCCGCCTGCAACTAGCAAATCAATTGGTTGGTGAAGTTACCTGCTTAATGGATTATAAGTTCCATTTCTAAGCAGGTCACTAGCCAATTATGGTTGGTTTGCTTGGATCGAGAGGAAAACGTTAGGGACACGTTTTCTGGCTCTTTCTTTTTGAGGTCTTGAGGATGTTAATGACGGAATCCTAGCCAAGCTGGGGAAGACCATTACTGCCAAGATGAGGAAGGGTGATTCAATGGCAACGGCTGCTGTTTCATTGAAGAGGTGTCAACTGAGAGTTAGACAGCTTAATCCCCTACTATATAATTCCCTAGAAATTACTATAATATAAAACACACATAAAAACATTATCTATGAAAGCATTATTAGCTACAGTTATATTATCAATTCATTGTATAGTTAGACTATCAGATTCTATTTTGTCATTCTATCTCAAGGATATTATTGCAGAAGGCAATAATTGGAAGACTCTCAGAGAGAAGAGTAAAGATCTGAGTGGGGATCTAGAGACAAAGGAACCACAATCAGGGATAGCTGCTGACTGTGTGTTGGGCTGAGAGAGACTGTCACTGGGGTATCTTAACAAAGATCAGGTGGACAAAAATATAGGGAATGAATCCCTACAAGTACAGCTTACAAAGTATTTAATCGGAAGTACTGGCCAAAGTGTTGGGCTTAATAATAGTTCAATCTCAACTATGGATAATAGTCTCCATACTATAATCAATTAACACATTCTATACAATGCAATGAAGTGCATGAGGAAATTGAACCTGTGCAGTAAAAAAAGGTTACTGGGTTGATGGCTGATAATCAATCAAGAGTAAATTTTTACAAGTTGTTGCTCACTACAGGGTAGTAGAGTAAAGAATCTATTATAATGTCATATAAAGAAGAAATGCGCAAGCTGTGGACAAAGATCACCACTGTGAATCAGAATGCCTTAAATTCAGTGGACCATTGGGAGTTCCCAGCCTTGAAAGAATGAGTCACCAAGGTGGAGGAAGGAGTAGAAAATTTAGCTAACTTCAGGAATGAGTTACTCGGCAAAGTAACCTCGTTGAAGAAGAAAGAAGGAGACCTCATTCAGAGAGGTCCTATTCCTGAAAATGGAGTGAGAAGCGGATTGTGTTCATTTAAGAAAGTTTGGTGTGGGTATTGAGGAATTGTTCAAAGAAGCAGAGAAACTGAAAGCTCACAGATGTGCTTGTGAGCCTGATATGGCCAGCGATGCAGAAGAGAGAAGTCCTCGCACAATACTTGGGAAGTCAAATACCCTGAGAAATATGCCGCCCACCTTTAATGCCATTTCAGAGATGATGCCCAAAGTCACTCCACAAGTTAGCCAAGTAGCCAAACCAAGAGAATCGGCCCAAAATGACTTGGAGGAATTTAGAGCAACATCATTATTGCCTACATTCCATTTGGATAACGCCCCAGTGTTTTTCCAACTGTTTGACATGACTATGAATGGATATGGGGATTGTCAAATGCGTTGACGTTCATGAACTTCCTGGATACTGACTGTCAAAACCTAGTGTTACCCACCTGGAGGGGGACAGCTGGTCATATGCTGAGGCAAAGGCGGCCATAATGAAGGAGTTTGGGAGTCCAACCCACATGTCAAAATGCAAGCAAGAATTTATGGGAATTCAATTCCATAAAGATGAGTCTCTTGCTAGCTTTGTGGATTGATTTTACCAGGAGTTGCAGGTCCTGGCCGGAGAGAAAGTATTAGATAACTTTAATGCTAGAATCGCTTTGCAAGTGGCCCTTCAGCCCTATTGCAATTTGCATCAAATGATGTCTTCCATATTCGTGATGGAGATAACAACCTCACAAATGGTAGACAACCTGAAGATTTTGGGAGCGACGTTCAATGCCCCAAATAAAAGCTTCAAGTCTAATCCAATCCAAAAACCAAATCCCATGAAGGGAAACAAAGGAGCAAATGAGGCTATTAACCAAACTGTGCTGGGAAATAAGCCCAAAGAATTCAGATGGTTAAGCAAAAAAGAAAAGGTATGCTATCAGTGTGGCGGGAAAGGACATTTCGCCATACACTGCAAAAAGCTGAAGGATCAGATTAACTTGGTCCATGTTAAAGAGACAGCAGTCACCAAAGATTTGGGAAAGGGCCCGCTGCCTAGACAAGGAACAATCTAGAGCAGCGGAGAAACCTGCTCCTAATATCATGAATGAAGAAATTGACATTAGTGATCTGTTCATAGACGACGAGCAGGATCAGCTATACCAAGTGGTCAAAATGGATGTGAATGCTATGACCAGAGCTGGGGCGAAGAAGATCAACCCTGAGATAATTCAGGAAGTTGCCCAGCCATATGCCCAACAACTGGTGGAGAAGATTCGAACCGCCAAGGATTCTGATGAGTTATCAGACGTCCGTTTAGTTGAGGCCAATCTGTCTATCCCCCTTGGTGTGATAAAAGAATTTTTCTTGAATTATCGGTGCAGATATTCACACGCTAGATTCAGCTAATAACACCACCATTCACTCAGTATATACTATATTACAATACTCTGAGTATAATTATATAGATATTCAAGTGAATCAAGTAAGGGTGAGGGCGATTGTTGACAGTGGAGCGCCTATCAATATTGTGTTGACCAAGATGGTGAAGAGGATGAAGATCTCACCGGACTTGGAACACAAGAGATAATATGGAACAGCTGGGCTGAACACCACCATTTCCTGTGGAGAGTATAGTGTGCTGCCACTACAATTTGGGTCGTTGGTGGTATCTGCGCCAGCAATAGTTTTGGTGAACCAAAACTATGATAACCTGATTGGAACAGAGTTCCTATGGAAGTATGGAGATAAAGTTAACTTCCATAATAATACTTTGATCATCCTGGGTCAGACGGTACCATTAGTATACCAGAAGGATGGTGAAGCTCCATTGTATTGGAGAAACAACTTCATTAATCTGATATACAATGATGGCATTGTATTGATTTGATACCAACTAGTTGGCCATAAGCGACTAGAGATGCCAACGGCAATCCTAGAAAATTGGGGAATTCCACTAAGGATCAAGAAAGAAAGGACCATACTGGACAGATTGCAGATAATAGTCGATACAGGGTTGACTTTGGAGATTCCAGAGCTGTTGTATGGGGAAGTCAGAAGCTCCTGGAAGAAGTCCAGAGTGGAGCCATGGGTGGCTCCTGGGATAATAATGCTGGGCCATGGAGAAACATGAGTTCTTATGGCGAATTTAAGCAAAAAACTGATGAAGGTCAAGAGGAATCAGATTATCGCATTTATTTATTTGATCCCAATGGCCAATTTGAGACAATTCCATGATTTTGGGTCTTTTAATGAAATGGAATTACTGGCTGGGGTAGCTAAAAGTATCAACCTATTGGTTGATAGAGAGAAGCTCGCTGATCTTCTGGAAGGCCAGCAGAAGGAGGTGCTCAAATTATTTGAGAAATATTGGGAAGTGTTCACTCAGGACAACCACAATTTGGGATGCGCACAAGATGTAATATACAAGGTTGACACCAGGGAAAATCTAATGATAAAGATGAGACTGATCCAAAGATTGAAAGCCACTGAAGTGGTAGTGGAGGATGAGATCAGCAAACTAGTGAAGCATGGGCTTCTAGTTCCATCATCAAGTCCCTGGTAAATTCTGATTCTGATTGTGAAGAAGAATGATGGATTGAACTGGGTGGTGATTGACTACCAGAGGCTGAACAAAATTATGAAAAAGGATTTGTATCCCTTAACAAGGTTTGATGATGCGCTGGATCATTTAGGAGAAGCGAAGTATTTCTCCGCGATGGATCTGATCTCAGGATACTGGCAGATCAACTTGCCAGAAGAAGACCAAGAAAAATGCGCGATTATTACCGCGCAGGGGCTATATCAACCAATGAGGATGCCCCAGGGTCTCTGCAATGCGCCTGCGACGTTCCAGAGGGCCATGGACGCAATATTAAGTGACCTGAAGTTGTCGTGAATCCTGGTATATCTGGATGATATCAATGTGTTCATTAGAACGTTTACTGATCACCTGCACCACTTGGAAGAAGTTTTTAAGACACTGTCCATGGCTAACCTGAAGATCAAGCCAAGGAAGTTCCACTTCTTCAAGAAAGAGTTGGAATATCCGAGATTTATGATCAACTCAAGTGGATTAAAGCCGCAAACCCAGAAGATAGCAGCTATAGAGCGTATGGCTGTACTGAAGAGTTTCCAAGACATCCAAGTATTCTTTTGGATGGTCAGATACTATAGAAGATTTATTTGGGACTTCGCTCAAATAGCTGAGCCTTTATTTCATTTTATTAAAGGATCCAAAAAAGGATTTGTATGGAATGAAGAGGCCCAGGACTCCTTTGATGAGTTACGCTGGTATTTATTAGATTCGCTGATTCTGAATTATTTGGATTTTGATTGGGAGTTTATCATACAAACTGATGCTTTGTTAACAGCGATCAGCGCCATACTGAGCCAAGTAAATGAACTTGGGGACAAGCATCCAGTGGCATATGTGAGCTGGATATTCTCAGCCGCTGAGAGGAACTACACCGTAACTGATTAGGAATGCCTTTCAGTCATATATGCATGCAAGCAGTTTCAGGTGTATGTCCACAGAATGCATTTTAAGGTGGTGACGGACCACTCTTTGCTGCATTGTCTGCACAATCTATGGGAACTGAAAGGATGACTGGCCCAATGGGCACTTAAGCTTCAGGCTTACAATTATGAGATAGTCCGCTGAGCGGGGGCTTCTCACCAGAATGTGGATGGCTTATCGTGGTTACCAAAGGTCCAGTTTGTATACCCGCAGGTGGATGAGCTATTCCAGAAAATGGTGAAGGAAGAGTTGAGGATGAGCCTCGAGATTTCTAAGGTGCGCTTTAAAAAGTGATAAAAAACACTGAGACTATAGATGGACAAGTATTCAAGATGATCAACAGGAAGTGGCTATTATTCCCAAAACCGTTGGATAGAGCATCAATATTACAAGCGGCTCACAAGGTTGTTGGGCATGGAGGCCTGAGGAAAACAACCAACCATATTTTCCAGTATTATTACTGGGAATCGATCAATTATGATGTCACAGATCATCTGGCTTGTTGTGTGGAGTGCCAGCTGCACAAACCACACAAAATACAACTGGATACTGACTGGTCCACCCTGGATTATCCTGGAACATGGTGTCCATTGATGTGATGGGACCACTGGCAATGAGCACAGGGGGAGTCAAGTACATCATAGTTGCCATTGACTATCTGATGAGATGGGTTGAAACGAAGTCCCTAACCAGAGTAGACGCTACCAGTACTGCGAGATTCATCTTGGATCAAGTGATATACTGGCATGGATGTCTGCAAGTCCTATTGAGCAACAATGGGACCAATTTCACATCTCATGTGATCCCAAGGTTAAACAAAACAATGGGATCTGAGGAGTCATGTCAGTACCATACTGGCCAGAGATGAACGGACTGGTAGAACGGGTCAATGGAACGCTGGCCATCACGTTGAGAAAGCTAGTCATGGGGAGAACTTCCACGTGGGGAACATACCTGAGTTTGGTGACATTCGCCTACAACATTAGTCATCATATGGCAATGGGGAAGATGCCGTTTGAATTACTATATGGAAGTAAGCTCGTTGCCGCCAATTTTATATTTGGTGGTGGAACCTACATTGGGGATGAGTACTGAGCAATACTTAAACCGACTGATGAGTATTCTGTTCAATATGCAATTGCAAGCATTTTATACAACCTTGAAGAAAAGGATACAAGCGAAATTGACAGATGACAAGAACCAACTGGCATTAGAAGGATATCAAATAGGGGAAAAAGTCACCTATTGTGATACACATGGTTCCAGATGAAGAAACATATTAGATGTGTTGTGGTCAGGTCCATTTGAAGTAATCACCAAGATGGTGACCAATGCTTAATCCATCAAGAATCTCTTGGATGGAAGAGTTGTAAATTGAGTCCACACTAAGTATCTAAAGCGTTGGATCGAGGAAAAAAATAGAAGAGTTCCCAAAGGACCAATGAACCATTAAGTTGGTCATGTCCTGATGATTAGGTCAAGTCTGAAAAAGGACCTCTGAACCAATTTAGATGGTCAAGTTCGAAAAAGGCCTCTGAATCATGAAAAACTGGTAGGTTTAAGTGCCCAGGACTCAGTTTGGTGGAAAAGATGGACCGCTGAACCAAAACAAGGTCAAGTCCCATAGTAAAAAAGAAGAATAAAGATAAAAAAATAAAAGATATTGGAAAAAAAGATTATAAAACGCATAGAAATAAAGCCAATGTTTTTTATAATTTTTATTTTTATTAATGGTCCTCAGTATGGGGATGATTCCGCCTTTGTCACCTCTTGGGGGAGGGAGGATGGATAACGGTAGGAATGAACAGCCTGTCAAAATCAATGTGAGATTGGACACTAGTGAGGGCTAGACCTACACGAAACCATATTCATTGAGTGGATGCCAAGCCCTGAGAAAAAGTGACTAGGGGAAGGGAAATTGAAATGTCAGAAGATGATAATTGCAAAACCCCAGAATGGGGAGGAAAGCAGCAATAAAGAAAGAGGAAATTGGCAAATAACACCAAGTAATCCTGATATGGCACTGGAGCCAGAAGATTTGTCTTGAGCGCCTGATGACGGGCTTCATCAAGGACACCAGACATGTGGGTTGGCAACAAAGAAGGAATACTCAATGGGGTTGCTGAATCACGCCCCTATCAATGCCATCAGCGGAAGATACCAATGGGAAGCTCCAGAGAAAAAGTAGTTGTGCAGAAAGCAGATTGCATCCTGCAAGTGGCGACTACAGGCTTCATGGAAGCTAAAGCTGAATGACCAGTGGAAACCAGGCGAGGCTGAAAGCTTCTTGGACCAACTTCAAAGAACTTGGCTAGCAAAGCGAAGAGCATAAGTGGCAGTATCCTGATCTAGAAGGTTGTCAAGTTCAGAGGGATTCAGCGCTAATGTCAAAGCCTCGGTGACTTGGGACCATAGTTCAGCATAGGGGAGCTCAAAGTGTATGCTGTTACTAATTGAGAGCTCAGAAACCAGTACGGCGGGTTTGTAAAATTGACTGAGTCAGAAGAGGAACTCAAGGAGCAGGTCTGACCTGGACAGAGAGGAACAATCCAGAGCAACTGGCATAATCTCTGAGCATCTACAATGATGTTTGGAGCATCAGCAAAAGGAGCCAAATCCAGGAGGGTATCAAAGTCCAACTCTGGAATTGACTGCAAGGGAAGAGTTGACTGAGAGTTGTTTGAAATGATGGCCAGCCTGGTTTTAAAGGGATTAGTTACCGATTCTGGTAATTTGATGGAAGAACTAGCCACTTGTGCCAGACTAGGTGTATGAGTCCTGAGAGTACCATAAAAGAGGTTCCATCGAGCATCCTGACTCATCTGCTGGAAGAGATGGAGGTCTGGATCATACAGACTATTGAGGAGCTGCTGGTAGTGAGATTCAGAATTTGACATATGAGCTGGATGAGAGGGGGATGTCGGACTTATATAGAAGTTGACATTATGCACTCTATAATCCATTAGGCTCCAATTTTGGGGAAATTAATCTCGAAATTAATGAGATAAGCTCTCCAAGGGAAGAATTAAGAATGACTTATGCCAAGAGGTTATGAGCGAAATAACAAGGGTGAATAGAAAAAGTATTCTTAATCAAGCCGTGAAATGAACATTGATGGCAAGAGTCTCCTGTCTAGGATGAGGAGAAAATTAGGAAATCAAGACGCCGGACCAAGAATCCTGAATATGACGGTGGGTCATATACCCTGACAGAAGGAAACCTGGATCCCAGTACTAATATTGTCACAAGTAAATTGATCAGCCTGGCACAACAGAAGGTCATGGGACCGCGCTCTGAGAAGGTGGTAGCAAGGAGGAAGAGGAAGAACGCCATATGCCAAAGGTTGTCCCAAGCAGCATTGAGTATTGACGAGTGTACTTCACATGAACCAATGAAGTATTCAACCAGGTGTCTGAAGCGGTGTTCTCATGCCCTGGTCCTTTTCTCGCTGGAAATCTAGGCTATAGGGGGATGTGTTGGGATTTTTGCCCATATTCCCAGCCTGCTAGATTATCTGGTGTTGCTAGGGGAAAATTCCCTAAGGCGAAGTGAATCAGAAATTGGTTGGCCCAAGTTTTGGAGAAACTAAATTCAGGGGATTTTAGGATATTCAGCTGGTTGTATCCATTGGGGATCAATTTGGATGAGTACCTAAGATCGCATTGGGAAGAGTGGCTGACAAAATAGGGGCATCTGATAGTGATTAACTATCAGGTGTACTGATTGGGATTAATTAGGTTTCATCACCAACTGATTGGGAGTGAATAGTGAGTTGCAAGGCGAGTGATGCCACCCGCAACTAGCAAATTGACGGGTTGGTAAAGTTACCTGCCATAATGGGTTATAAGTCCCATTCCTAAGCAGGTCACTAGCCAATTATGGTTGGTTTGCTTGGATCGAGAGGAAAACGTTAGGGACACGTTTTCTGACTCTTTCCATTTAAGGTCTTGAGGATGTCCAACTACGAAATCTTAGCTAGGATGGGGAAGACCATTGCTGCTGAGATGAGAAAGGGTGATTCAATGGCAATGGCTGCCATTTCATCAAAGAGGTGTCAATTGAGAGTTAGACAGCTGAATCCCCTAGTATATAATTCCCTAGAAATTACTATAATATAAAACACAAATAAAAACATTATCTATGAAAGCATTATTAGCTACAGTTATATTATCAATTCAGTGTATAGTTAGACTATCAGCTTCTATTGTTTCATTCTATCTCAAGGATATTATTACAGAAGGCAATAATTGGAAGACTCTCAGAGAGAAGAGTAAAGATCTGAGTGGGGATCTAGAGACAAAGGAACCACAATCTGGGATAGCTGATGACTATTTGTTGGGATGAGAGAGACTGTCACTGGGGTATTTTAAAAGATCAGGTGGACAAGAATATAGGGAATAAATTTCTATGAGTACAACTTACAGAGTATTTAATCAGAAGTACTGTCCAAAGCTTTGGGCCTAATAGTAGTTCAATCTCAACTACAGATAGTAGTCTCCATACTATTATCGATTAATACATACTATACAACACAACAAAGTGCACAAGGAAATTGAACCTGTGCAGTAAAAATGTTACTGGGTTGACAGCTGATAATCAACCAAGAGTAAATTTTTTCACATGTTCACGTCCAAATTGACTACTTGATACAGCTGGTCCTGCATGTCTTAATCCACAAACAGTCCACTAATGTCAGTTTCATTGTTTATAATAGCAGGAGAATCAGGTTTTTCTGCAGCTCTAAACCCTTCCCCATCTAGGCTGTGGGCCCTTTTCCTGAATCCTTTGCAGGTGCAGACTCTTTTGCTTGGACCACGTTAATTTGATATTTGGGTTTCTTGCAGTGCACAGCAAAATGTCTCTTTCCTCCACACTGGTAACAGACTTTTTCCTTCTTATTTGATCTATTTAAAGTCTTTGGGGTTATTTCCCAGCACAGTTTTGTTATTCATCTCCTTAGCGCCCTCATTTCCCTTTGTGGGACTCAAATTTTGTACTGGATTTGATTTGAAACTTCTATTTTGGGAATCAAAGGTAGCTCCCAAGATTTTCAAATTATCTACCATCTGAGAGGTGGTAATTTCTGTCATGAACATGGAAGACATCATTTGATGCAAATTGTGGTAGGGCTGAAGGACCGCTTGTAGTGCAATTTGGGCATCAAAATCATCCAGCACTTTTGTTCCAACCAAGATTTGCGATTCCTGGTAGAAACAATTGGAAAAGGTTGGTAATGATTCATCTTTATGAAATTGAATGCCCATAAACTCTTGTTTGCATTTTGACATGCATATCAGGCTTCTAAATTCCTTCATAATGGCCACTTTGGCCTTTGCGTATGACTGGCTGTCCCCCTCCAGATGGGGCAACACTAGGTTTTGACAATTGGTATCTAGGAAATTTATCGCCGTCAATGCCTTTTTATAATTGCCATATCCATACATTGTCATATCAAACAATTGGAAAAATTCAGGGGCGTTATACTGATGGAAAGTTGGCAATTTTGGTGTCACTCTTATTCCTCCAAGGTTTCTCTAGTCACCTCTCTTGGTTCAGCTACTCGGCTCACTTGGGGAGTAATCTTGGGCGTCAACTTCAAAATAGTGGTAAAAGAAGGTGGCGTGTTTCTTGGGTCAGTCATCTTTCCAACTAGCGTCTGGGGAGTTCTTTCTTTAGTGTCAGTCACCACAGATGGCTCACATTCGCATTTTTGAGTCTTCAACTCCTTGACTTGTTTAATCAGCCACTCAGAATCTGCGCTGAATGCTCTTAAATGAATGCAATCCGCTTTACACTCCATTTTCAGAAATAAGATTTCTTAAACTTAGTCCTTTTCCTTTTTCTTCAATGTCATTACTTTTATAAGTAACTCATTTATAGAACTCATGACATTATCAATTCCTTCCTCACTCTTGACGACTCTCTCCTCTATGGTAGCAAATTCTCAATGATCCGCCAAGTTCAGGGCATTCTGGTTAATGGTTGCCAACTCCATCCATAATTTTCTTATTTCATCTTTATACAATATCATAAATAGTAACTTCTTCTCAACTACACCCCCTGTAGTGAGCACCAAATGTTAAAATTTATTGGTTTTCTGATTATTCTCAGTTAATAACCCCTATAAATGTATTAACTGCACAGGTTTGTTGTTGTGCAATTCTCCACATTGTTTGATAGTGAAATTTATTCGTTTGATAATAGTATGGAGACTATTATCTGTAGTTGAAGTAAAGTACTAGAATTTGGCCCAACGCTTGGCTAGTATTTTCACTTGAAATACTTATGATGTCCTTAGTAGGTATATGTTCCCTGGTACCGCCTAACTCAATCCACACTCAGTCCCTGTTGATGGTTTCTCTCTGTGCCACACAGTTGGCAGCAATTTCCAATTCCATTCAGCTTCTTTTCTCTGGATACCCGCTCAGATCCTTACTCCTTATCCTAAAGATTCCCCCAATTAAAGCACACAGCAATAATTTCCCTGAAAAAGAATAGAACTTTAAATGTATTCTGATAAAGTATATTAAGATAGTACTAATTACTGGTAAAATGTCTTCTGTAAAAGTGTTTTTTATTAGTAAATTCTTAAGGGAATTTATAGTGGAAATTTGGTGCCCAACCCTTGGTTGGCACCTCCTCAATGAAATGGTAGCCGTTGCCAATGAGTTATCCATCCTTGTCTCATCAGTGATGGTCTTCCCCATCCTGGCTAGGATTCTGTCAATGGACATCCTCAAGACCTAAAATGGAAAGAGTCATAAAACGTGTCCCTAACGTTTTCCTATCAATCCCAGTGAACCAAACATATTTGGCAAGTGACCTGATTAAGTAATGGGACTTGTTACCCATTAAGGCAGGGTGCAAACCAACTGATTGATCTGCTAGTTGCAGGCAGCTACTCGCTTTGCAACTTAATCCTTAAATTAACAGTCAGTCAGTGATGAAACCCAACCAAAACCAATCAGTACACCTGATAGTTGATCATCAATCAACTATCAGATGCCCCTATTTTGTCAGCAACTCTTCCCATCAATATCTTAAGCATTCATCTGGATCAATTCTGGATGGATCCAACCCAGGTGAATAACCTAAAATTCCCCAAACAGTGTTACCCCAAAATCAGGGTCAAACAATATCCAATTCACTTTGCTATAGGGAATTATCCCCTAGCAACCACTGGTAATCTAGTCTCTGTGAATATGGGCAAATATCCCAACATGATCTCAGGCCCTGAACCATCCTATTGGTGTAAACCCTAAACTGACCCTGGAACTTTATTATGAAATCAAATAGGCACTTGCTTACATTGCTTTGGAAGCTTCTTTTATTAAACCAATTGTTCTCATCCACCCTCTTGTGGGGTAGATTTGTTGTGCCATTTTTCCCCTGGGGCAGATGACTAGGTTTTTGTGGTGTTCTGTTCACAGCCTCTTTTGTGGAAATCTGTGGAGGATTTTGGACTTTTCTTGGAGCAGTGTCATCTGGATGTATTGTCCTTTCTAACCCTGCTATGAGTTCTTTGCTCTGCATCAGACTGGCCACCCTTTGAAGATGTATTTAAATGTACTTTGTGACTGGGCCCAAACCCTACCGCTTTTGGACATAGTTATATGTCGTTCCTCTGTTCCACATTGGATGCTTTTACAAGAAACGCCTCAATATGGCAGGCTCTTTTGCCAACTTTGATCATTTGATTAAGGCTCTTTGGGGCGATTTTCCCACCCCAACCAGCAAGAGGCCAGGTAATTTAGTGCCATTGTTTCATCTGGGAAGGCCCCTATAGATACAGGCCCCAAAACCTTGTGCGCACCTTTGAAATGGGATGAATCTTATTTTCCATTCCTGGAGTTCATATAAATTTGAGATAAGCAGAGGTCTAGCCCCATGTCTTTATTTAATGTTCCAGTTGATTCCACAGTGATGATATCACCTGCAACAGCCCCTATAAATATGGCACCAAACCTATAGATTTTTTTAATGGGGTTGAGTTTTGCACTGATATTACCTCCATTTCAGTGGAATTTAAGGGTTCAAATGATTTTAAACCCATATTTAAAGTAAATCCTTCACCTGAAAGCGTTTCCCCTTTGCATCAAATTCCTGAAGTGCCAACCAAGTCATTGATGGAGGGCCTAGTGGTAATGGCCTTGGATAATAATGGACAGCTGATTATCAGATAAGGTATGGTTTTGATGATGCCAGAAAATACATTTTATAGTGCTTTATGTGAATTCAAATGAGCTAATCATCAGCTCTTGCAGCTCTATCATAAAGCCTATTTCTGTGTACCATATCACTCCTAAGAACCCGCTCTTGATCCCACTATGATTCAAAGGACTCAGGAGTTAGAGAATAAGTTGAATTTACAATATGCCAATGTGAATCAACTGCTAAGGATGTGATAGGGTATGTGTCCTCAGTGGTGAGAAAGGCCAATTTACCATCTTCATTTTTTGATGCAAAAAGTTATCCTGGTGGCATTATTAAGCCTGATAAAGATTTTAATGGTGATGTGTTAGCTTTATCTGAAATGAATAAAATCTATTCAGGTTATTTTTTATTGTCTGCTACTCTTCCTTCTCCTTTAGCAAAATTCAGCACAACTATTTAAGTGGATACAGTAGCCTCTGAGAATTTAATGACCAAGATCTAGTTGACTACCTTGAGTTGAACTACTTGTTAGATGGTATGGTTAGGAGAGGGACCTCCCAGGGTATTCCCATGCTGAAGGTTCAGAGGTTGGTGGATTATCAAGTTGGCAAGTACCAACTGGCTGATCACTTCCAGGCAATCAAAAACCTCTTGTACCCCATTATCTTAGATTTAAAGTGGTGGCGTAAATTTGATGTCAAAACTAACCTGAAAGCCAATACCTTAGCGTTATCTCTGAATACTGATCAGAACTTAGTAATTCCCTTATCTGATCCAACACTCAGGTCAATTTGCCATAATGGGCAAAGGTACACATGCTCAGCCTTACACTTCTGCTGAATCTCACGCTGTAGATACCCTTTCCTTCCTGTTTTAGGATTGAAATCCTCATTTGATTTGTCTTCTGCAAGTGTTTTTCCAGATCACTTGAAGTTTGATTGTGAGTTTAAACTCATTGCTGATCTTGTGTGCATTTCTTCTCCAATTTACCCTTTAACTTTATTGGAGGAGGCAGCCTTAGATGTGTGGGTTAATTAGCAGTTAGCAAAAAGGAGCTATATTACAAAATACCTCTCCAGTATTCTCCCAACTTCTCTTTGTGGAAAAAACAAATGGTACTCTACACCTGTGCGTGTACTATGGTAACTTGAACAATGTCACTGTACCAGATCTGCACCCCTAATGGTGGAGTCACAAATTTCTTGCTATGTGGAGAAGGTAGATTCTTCTCCAAACTTGATTACTTGAATGCGTTAAATAAAATCCATATCAAAAAGGGGCAGGAATGGATCCTCACATTCTGCACCAGAAAAGGGTTTCTTCTAATTTTGGGTCATGCCTTCTGGGCTTAAAAATGCGTCTGCTATTTTCCAACGTTGAATAGATGTAGGTTTAAGGGGACTTGTTGGGTGTATGCGCTGTGGCCTACATGGATGACATTTTGGTGTTCTACACAATCAAGCATGTCATGCAATTCTGCTGCAGCAAGTGGTGAGCATTTGAGGGCAGAAAACCTAGTGAAAATCAGAAAATGCAAAAAATTTTAATCCCTCAGATTACCTTCCTGGGAAACATCATATGCAAACAAGGCTACATGATCAATCCAGACAAGGAGAAAGCAATTCAGGAGTGGCCCATTCCCAACTTAAGTTAAGGAATTAAGTATCTTTTTTGTAATTTGCACTTTCCTTAAGAAGTTCACGCCTTGACTTTATAAGGTATCAGCGCTATTGTATAAGGCTAGTGGGTTTAAAGTTCTCTGGTAGTCCTCTGCCCTGGAGGATGCCTTCCAAGCGGTAAAGTGTACCAGACTGTCCACATAATTCTTCACCATGTGGACCCTGTAAGAGATTTTATAATGGCTACTGATTCGTCCAACTTTGCTATAGCTGCTTCACTCTTTCAGGAGATATGAGATGGGTTTTACCATCCCTTGGGATATTTTTCTAGGTAAATTTCCATTCCTGAGTTGAACTATGCCACAATGACAAAGAGTTATTGAGAGTTGTGGATGCGCTAACATATTGGAGTCATCATTTACATGGCTCTACCCAACTATTCTGCATTTACAGATCACCATGCTCTATTGTATTATTGCGCCCCTCATGTCCTGACCCCCTGGCAAACCCACTGACATGAGACCATGGCCCAATTTGTGTTCTCTTATGAGTTTACAAATGGAAGGAGGATGTCTTGTCTGATTCTCTGAGTTGGAACCCTGATTTAGCTACAGATCCTAAGGAGGTGGAGGTGCACAATACCCACTTGGTGATTCCGCTAATAAGATTGTATCCCATCAGCCTTCTCACATGACATGCATGTCAGCTCTTTTTCCTCTGTAAAAAGTGTAGGAATATGGTCTCTTAGAAATTTTGTTCTTTATCAGCCCTTGGCAGCAGAATAGGCTATGGTTCTCACCAATAGCAAGTTAAATCAGGAAGATATTACCAGGGGTTACCATGTAAATGATGATATGATGTGGTTTCAGGAACGCTTATGCGTTCCTGCTGGACCACTCCACCTGGAAATAATTAAGGACCACCATCATGGGATGACTGTTGGGCACCCCAGGAAGGTGAAGACATTGGAACTAATTCACCGCACATATAATTGGAAGGAATTGGCACACAGGTTGTCAGGCATTGTAAGGAGTGCCTGGTCTGCAACAGGATGAAGCCAAATTGCCAGCTTCTCATGGGTTTTTTGTTACCAGTTCAAAAGGCAGAGGGCCCTGGACTTCCCTATCAGTTGTTTTTTTTGTATAGTACCTGAGTCTGAGGGCTACAATGATTCTATGGTATTCATGGACCAGTTTACAAAGTTTGGCCATCTCATTCCTTGTAGCACCACACTAACAGCAGCGTAGATGGAAAGGCTTTTTTCCCATGCATTTTTCTCTTTAGGGGTGCCCCATAAGATTATTAGTGACCATGGACTTCAGTTCACATCCATGTTTTGGGAGGAGTTATCAAACGCTTCAGATTTTTCTGTGCCACTCTTTTGTTTACCACCCCCAGGCATATGGGAAGACAGAGAAAGTTACCAGTGCCTTGAGCAGTCCTTGCAGTGTTACACTGCAACCAACCATTCTTACTGGGCTTCCTATCTTCCTCTGGATCAATTCATTTATAACAACGTCCAGTATGCTTCCATTTAGTGCTCCCCCTTCTTTGCAACTTATGGTTTTAACCCTTAATTTTTTTTGTAACCCAGAGATAGTTCCAGGGTGGAGGTTGTGTTGGACTTTGCAAAGTCCATCAAGAAAGTCCACCATGGGGTCAACACCAATCTGGAGGCTGCCATGAAGGTATATAAGGAGAATGCAGATGTTAAGAGATGGGTGATGCCAGCCAACAAGGTAGAAGATCTTGTGATGCTGGATGCTATAAATATCCCAGTCAAGCAGCTATGCAGAAAATGGGCCAAAAGAGGATAGAATTGTACCATATTGTCAGAAAGGTGGGTCACATCTCATATTAGTTGGATTTCCCCCCCATCATTTCAGATCTTTGCAGTGTTCCATGAGAGAATGTTGTTTGAGGGTCCCTACCTGAGATCCCAGAGGCATACCTTGTGGAAAGAACTCCACAGTTAGATGTAGAGGAGGTGATAGCCTCCTGTTAGATTAATAGAAGACTGAATATCTGGTGTTATGGAAAAGGTTTATGTGGCAGAGAACAGCTAGGTTTTAGCATGGATTGCGTTCATGCCTGAGACCTTGTTGATGCATTTCACAAGCGTTTCTCAGATGCATCTGGGCCTAAGTCCAAATTAACCATCACTGCCATGAAGATGGCCCCTGCCCACAAGAACTTTTCCCTGGATGAAGCTCTGGAGGGGGAGTGGAGCCCCAAAAGAATGGGTGGTTAATGTCATGGTTGAATGACAAGATAGTTGATACAAATTGTAAAAATAATACAGAGCGTGAAGAGGCCAAGTGGAACAAGATGATTGACCTTCCAGGCCTGAATCACACCCTGGACCAACGCTGTGTAAGGGTGAAATATGCCCAAGTTGGCCTTGGGGGTGCGCGTGATGGACCTGGGGCATTACAACCTCAGCTTTGCAGTGAACAAGATGTTTTTAAGTGAAGATGGTATGTTATATTTTTTAGGAGAAAGGGGACTCAAAACATGTTCAGTTTATCATATTGCCAAATCTGGCAGAATCTGATTGCAGTCCATCAGCTGAGTTTGTGTATACTTGAGCTATAGTACCAAAAAGGATGATGGTTTATGCTTATTGGTTGGATTGGGTGCAGTACATTTTTAATGGGAAATGACCCCCAAATTTTTTTATAATTATTGCTGCGTGACCAACCTCCTTTGTTGGTCAGCTGGTTTAATAAAAACTACATTTTTATATTTTTAATGGTTCTGTGGTCTGACCTCTTTGCAGACCTCCTTTAGGTGGTCTCTAACAATATCAGTCATTATATTTTGTCTAAGATAGCAAAGAACTCTGGTGCACACCTGGGAAATCCTGGTCCCCTCCAGATCAAGGCACCCAAGCACTCTGACACTGGTTTTTATTTGGTTATGGACACCTCCATAGGGTACAACTAATTTATGGTATTCTTAGGATATCTAGTTACTTATGCAATTTTATATACGCTGTCCCTGGGTCCCCTAACCACTGGCACTTTTTGATGTTCCCTATTCTCTCTTATGCTAGTGACTAGTTCCCTTATTGTGTTGCTGTGCATTCTGCACCACCTCTTGGGAAATGAGAGAGTTACAGTCACTTTCCTAATAAAAGCATCATCCTAAGGTTATCTCAAATAAATAGTAAATATCTATAATAAATTTTTTAAGTTACAACATATATGCAAGTATTACAAAACTTGTTATTTTCTAAGTGTAAAAAAAGTACAACCCTAACTATATTATTTATAAAGTGACATAAAATTTTTTAAAATTATAATATAAAATTTTTCACCAGTCAATACTCCATATTATAAAAGGATAGCTTAATATAGTAAAAAACATTAAGTAATTGGTAAAAAAATTATCACATAACTTTACTCTACATATTTTTTAAAGTTTTATAGTTTTATTTCATATTTGTACAACTTACCTGATTTAGAGCTACCTAGAGTTATAAATAATTAAAGAATTATAGTAAAAGTATAGTAGAAGCAAGTTTAAGGCAAAAATTATTTTTCATAGATAGTTTAGCCATGATATCATTAGTTAAATCTATTTATCTAGTTATTCTATTCTAAGGGTGGTTAGCTGAGCGGGTAAAACTGCTTCCACCCCTAGTTCAGGTTTTGAGTTCAAAGCCTGTACTGGCTAGAAACATTCTCAGTGTGGTATATTTGTCCCAAGGTCAGCCCACCTCAAAGTATTTTATTTTAGTTTATCTATTCTCTAGATGCATCAAGCTTATTATTAACAATAAAATTTTGGTAGAAGATTTAAATATAGTTTGCTTACTCTTTTGAGTCACTAGTGTCATGGATTGATGAGGTGTTTGAGGGTACCAACTGTAAGGATAAAGCTGATTGTCAGGAGGCCAAAAAGGTTAAGTTGTCAGGCCTTACTGACCTCAAACATACCCTGGGTTAACGCTGGGTTCAGGCGAGATATTGTAAGTCCCAGGGAACATCCTCTGGGCGTTGATCAGTCCATTTTCCTATTCCTAATCAAGAAGGCACCAAAGAGGGTGGCTGTACCCCTTGTCACTCAGGGCAATATCACTCACATGGTAGATGAGCGCTGAGTAACAATTCTCCCACTTCGGATCCCACTTCCAGTACCCACACTCACCTCATCAGAACTGCTATGGGGAATCAGTGAAATCTGCACCAAGATCACTGAAATGAAATTGATTGGAACTAATTTGAGTGGCAATCAGCCTGATGCTCAGATTTCAAATGGTCAAAAAGGTATGAAGACTGATCTATCAGCAATAATGCCTGACAGTTGCAAATTTGGATAACATGATGATAAAAAAAATTACCCCCCTCCCAAAAACATTGAGGATGATCCCTGATGGGCAGATAACATTATTGGACACCATTGATAAGGGTTCAAAGCTCCCCGCTGGCAAATCAGGTGTTGCATCTGATGTAATGTTACTGACAGAACAAATGGCCCAATGACTGAGCATGGGTGGGTTGGACATCCCAAACCCGTTCCCAACCAAATGGGCCCACCCCCTATGTGGGGTGGCCTTGGGGGATTCCTGCTGCTCATTGGGCTAAACGCCATCATACTGACCATCAGAAATGCAGTTGAGCCTTGGTTCAGACATTTGAGGTCAAACCAACAGTGACTTGGCCTGCCACCAAATTCTTCAATGTCAGTTCCCAGTTAAATTATCTGTTCCCCATTCCCAAACAATTTTCCAGTTAGGTTAAACTTGCTAGGCCCAATCCCAGCTTGTTTCCCCTCTAAATTGACTACTATTTAATCAGTCACTTTGCACTGATAAAATTGTTGGTCAATTTTTCTTCCTTAAATTTTCCATAAAAAACCTTCCCCAAAAATTTAGTTTTTATATGTTGAGAATTAAACAACCTTTTCCGCTGGCACTCTTATACCCCTTGGGGTTAACAGCCATGTTTGTTTGGTATTTTATTTTGTGCCTGTACAAAATCCTGGCTCGCTGGAAGATATTGGTGAAACTCCTTTACAGTTTCATATTTGTCATACCAGCAGCAGTGTCTTGGGCATTCTGGTTTGCCGTTTGGGTGCTCTGGCATCTTGGCCACCAGGCCAGTCTAATTCTTACTTTCTGTTTGCCTGACATAATTGACCAAACATTATTCTTTGACATTTCCATCTTTCTTGCATATATTGGCGCAGCAATGGTCCCACCTTTTCAACTGAACCAGGCTGTCAAAAAGATTTTCTCTGCTCACAATATTCCAGTCCCACTCAAAACTTCAAACACATACCCCATAGTTGCCGCAGCTATTCTGCCCATGTCATCACAATCTGAAATCCTGACTTGCAACGAGTTTACCCCCCACAAAAGCCTAGTGGTTTCCCCTGACCCCACTACCATCTCTTTGATATCACTGGATTCATCCAACTATCAATAAAGAGAACTCCTCTTACTTCTTAGTACCTATGAAGATTAGTGTTAGGTCCCATCACATCTCCTTTGAGGCCCTGGTGGACACTGGAGCCGCGGGCAATTTTATGAGTGTAGAACTGGCCCAGAAATTGGAACTTGCCCTGGATGCAGGTCCTTTGGTTCTGGTTGCATCATCAGCCTCCCAAACCTCATACCTGATATGCTGACCAGACACTTTTGATACAACAGTTCAACTTCTGTGACTGATTTTCTGCTATGTCAAACTTGGTGTTTCCAGTGATCTTGATAGTGGGATGGTGGCGCCAACAACATGTCAAGATCCACATGGAGTCTAACATGCTGTTGTTTGCTAATGATCAACTGGAGGGTGAATTCCCCCTAATTGACACTATAAAGAAAGCTCAAGACTGCAGTTCTATTATATCCCTCGTCTCCCCTATAGGCATACCATCCAATTTTTCCAGAAAGTTTAATGCGCTATCAAAAGCATTTATGATTCTGAAAAGGCGTATCATTTGCCTCCCCACACTAGATTTGACTGTGGTTTTTGTACGACAGTGGAGTTGGTGAATATCAACTGCCCAATGTGTCCCCACACAGCAGAGGAGGAGGCTTCCCTCAACACCTGGTTGGATGATATGTTGAAAAAGGGTGGTTGTTCAAGGAGACCTCACCAGTCACATCTCCCATCATCTTTGCTAAAAAAGCTGATGGTTCTCTCCGCCTCTGTGTGGACTATGGACACTTAAATAAAATCACAGTTTCAGATCCCTACCCCTGCCTTTAGAACAGATTATAAGCCAAGCAATTGCCAAATCTCAGGTGTTTTCTAAGCTGGATCTCGTCAATGCATTCAACCAGATTCAGGTAATGAAAGGGCAAGAATGGTTAACAGCAATCTGGACAAAGTGGGGCATTTTCCAATTCCGTGTGATGCCCTTTGGGCTGAAGAATGCTCCCACTACATTTCAACGCATGATTGACAATGTACTGGGTGACCTCCGGTTTACCTGCGCAGTTGCATATATCAATGACATTCTGGTTCACTCCCTGACTCCTGAACAACACACTACTGACCTGAAAGCAGTTGTGGCCGCCTTGCATAATGCAGGCTTGTTCATCAAGCCTTCCAAGTGCGAGTTCTATAAGGAGGAGGTTACCTTTCTTGGGAACCTCATCCTTAAAGATGGTTACGCAATCCCTCCCAATAAGTTGGATTCTATCCTGGAATAACCAACCCGACTACCCAGAAACAACTACGGAGTTTCTTGGGAACCATCATTTTCTTAAAAAAGTTCTCCCCAGCACTTTCCCAGCTTGCTGCCCCACTCCACCCCCTTACATAGAAAAATGTACCATTTTGCTGGATGGCTGAATGCCAACAGGCGTTTGAATCAATTAAAGAGGTGTTTGTATCCCCTCCCATTTTGAAACACGCCAATCCCACCAAGCCATATATCATTGCATGCGACACTTTGTTGGTAGCTGTGGGGGCAGTGTTGCTTCAGGAGCATGATGGCTTGGAACACCTGGTCGCCTACTTTTCCCAAAAGTTCATCTCTGTGGAGCAGTCTTGGGCTATTTATGACAAGGAGTTGGCAGCCGTTGCATGGGCCTTAACTCATTGGAAGTACCTGTTACAGGGTACCCAACATGAATTAACGTTCTGCATGGATCACCAGGCCCTTTGTACTTTTGCAAACCCCAAAAATTGGCACATTGGCAAGCCCAAACCTATCGGGACCTGTGCAGTTCTAACTTCAAATACAAATTCATAAAAGGTGCGCTCAATGTACTTTCTGATTTTCTCAGCTGCAGCCCCACCCACTGTTCCATGGATCCGGAGGAAGTGGATCTTGTTACTGTGATTCCTACCACCCAAATCCTGTTGATTGTCCCCCCTGTCATTTCTTCTGTCACTCTGGTCCCCAATGCTCCATTAGTTGCTCAGGTCTTAGCCAGTCAAATGGCCTGCCCTGAGGGCGTGGAGCTGGTCAAGCTGTTATCTCACCAGAAGCATAAACACTCCCTATACTCATTGAAGGAGGGTCTTATTTACCTTCAGTCTCACGTCTGGGTTCCCCCTCTTTCTGAACTGAGTTATTCTGCATACATCACAATCCCCCATGGTTGGTCATCCTGGTACTAAGAAATGCATTGAATGATCAAAAAGACCTACAATTGGGCGGGTTTGACAAAAGAAGTTTCAGCCTGGATTGCCAACTGCATTACTTGTGCTTGGGCTAAGTCAGACCGCTCTGGTAGAAACGGTCTTTTACACCCCTTACAGCAGGTGGAGGGTCCATGGATGTCAGTGTCCATGGACTTTATTGTCAAACTCCCTGCTCTAATGGGTTCACAGCGGTGATGGTGGTGGATCATTTCACAAAATTTTCCCTCTTTATTCTTTGCCATTCTGCGATTACATCAGAGGAGACTGCCCACCTTTTTGTGCGTCACATGTTCTTGATGTTTGGTCTCCCACAGGAGATTATTAGTGACCATGGTTCACAGTTCACAGCGCGGTTTTGTAGTGAACTCCTATCTATCCTAAAGATATCCCCCTGCCGTTCTACAGCGTACCATCCCCAGTCTGATGGACAGACTGAGCGAGTCAACCAAGTCCTCAAACAGTACCTGTGTTGCTATGCTGCAGCCGCACAGGACACCTGGGCTAACAACCTTCCCCTCACTCAATTCACTTATAACAATGGAATGCACACATCTATGGTATTTTGCCCTATGAAGCGACGTTGGGTCACAATCCTTTGTTTTTGGTTGGACCTTGCTTGTGGCCTGAGGTCCAAGCTGCTGCAGATCACGCTGAACATATTAGGTCAACTCAATCCTTGGTGCGGGAACACCTCACCAAAGCTATTGATGACTACAAGAGGTTTGTATATTGTAAGCAGCTCCCAGGTCACGATATAACAGTGGGCTCCTATGTTATGCTTGATACCCACCATTTATGTATTCAAGCGCCTTCTCATAAATTTGTGTGTAAGCGTTCCAGCCCCCATTTGGTGGAAGAGATCTTGGGCAATGGTGCGTCCCGGTTGAAGCTTCCAGCTCACTGGAAACAACATCCCATCTTCCATGTTTCCCATCTGTCACCTTTCAAGGGTACAGTCTCCATGGAACCTGAACCAATCATCATTGAGGATGCAGAAGAGGCTGAGGCGGAGAACATCCTGGCATCCCGCAAGTCCCGCTGGTCTGTTCAATATCTTGTGGCTTGGAAAGGTTATCCAGCTTATGAGAACAGTTGGTTCAAGGCATGCAATTGTGAAAACTGTATGGAATTGGTCAAAGCGTTTCACAAAACCCACCCCAATGCCTCTCGCCCTTCCCAAAAACCTGTGATGGTAATGGTGATCAAGTTACCCAAGGCGCACAAGAATGTGGCTTTTGTACAGTTTCCCAGTGGTGGTGCTCTTCTTTTGGAAAAAGGAAAGGGTAATGTAAGTCCTGGGGAACGTCCTCTGGGCGTTGATCAGGCCATTTTCCCATTCCCAAGCAAGAAGGCACCAAAGAGGATGGCTGTACCCCTTGTTACTCAGGGCAATCTTGCTCATGTGGTAGACAAGCACTGGGTAACAGCTCTCCCGCTTCAGATCCTGCTTCCAGTACCCACACTCACCTTGGCAGAACTACTACAGGGAATCAGTGAAATCTGCGCCAAGATTGCTGAAATGAAATTGATTGAAACTAATTTGAGTGGCAATCAGCCTGATGCTCACATTTTAAATGGTTGAAAAGTTATGAAGACCAATCTATCATCCAGAATGCCTGACAGCTGTGATTTGGTTAACACGAAAATTGAAAAAATCACCCCCCTCCCAAAAATGTTGGGGATGATCCCTGACGGGCAGGTAACAGCATCGGACACCATCAATGAGGGTTCAAAGCTCCCCACTGGCAAATTGGGTGTTGCACCTGATACAATGCTTATTGACTGAACAAATGGCCCAGTGACTGAGCATGGGTGAGTTGGATGTCCCAAACCCGTTTCCAACCAAATGGGCCCACCCCTATGTGGTGTGACATTGGGGGATTCCTGCTGCTTGTTGGGCTAAATGCCATCGCGCCAACTGTTGGAAATGCATTCAAGCCTCAGTCCAGATGTTCAAGGTCAAACCAACAGCGACTCAGCCTGCTTCCAAATTCTTTGATGCCAGTTCCCAGTTAAATTATCTGTTCCCCATTTCCAAACAATTTTCCAGTTAGGTCAAACTTGCGAGGCCCAATCCCAGCTTGTTTCCCTTCTAAATTGACTACTATTTAATCAGGCACATTGCACTGATAAAATTGTTGATCAATTTTTCTTCCTTAAATTTTCCATAAAAAACCTTCCCCAAAAATTTAGTTTTTATATGTTGAGAATTAAACCACCTTTTCCGCTGGCACTCTCATACCCCTTGGGGTTAACATCCATGTTTGTCTGGTATTTTATTTTGTGCCTGTACAAAATCCTGGCTTGCTGGAAGATATTGGTGAAACTCCTTTACAGTTTCATATTTGTCATACCAGCAGCAGTGCCTTGGGCATTCTGATTTGCCATTTGGGTGCTCTGGCACCTTGGCCACCAGGCCAGTCTAATTCTTACTTGCTGCTTGCCTGACAGATATGCCCATGCTTGGTCCTTGGGATATGCATGATGCTCAGCCCTGTGTTACAGCAAGGGCATTAAAAAACACCAGCTTTATCACCAATAATGATGGTTCAATTCAGTTGCTTGGTGAATGGGGTCTCAAAAACCATTTAATTTTCACTATTTCAAAAATTGGGTTGGCTTTGCCTGCAATCAATAACTCAAGTTCAGTTGGTCTCAAGCTACAATACCCCAGCTAATGGTATGGCGCATCTATTGTGTTTCTTAGGCTTAGTACTAATTTCCCTGATTGATGATTTATCCTCTATTATTTAAATATGTTTTATGAGACCAACTTTCCTTTTTGGAAAACTTCCTAATAATAAATTCCCTTAGTTTACATTTTTTAAAATGGTTCCTTGATAAAAACTGTGTGGACCTCCTCAATGAGGTCTATAACAGTGTTTTTCAGAATATTTTACCTAAATTGTTTCTAGTATCTGGTGCATTGCTGGGCCGCCTTGGTCCCCTCTAGACCAAAACACCCAAGCACTCCTGCACCAATCTTCACTTAGTTGTGGACTCCCCATTGGGGTCCAGCTAAGTTTTGTTATTTATATGTTATCTCCTACTATATACTATGCTGTACATCCTTGCCATGGGTCCCTTTTGCTCTGGCATCCTCCACAGTGCCCTGTTTACCATCTTGCTAGTGACTAGTTCCCTGGCGGTGTGGCAGTGCACCTTGTACCATCTTGCTGGGAATTAGAGAGTTACAGACTCTCTCCTTACAACTAGAAGTTCTGGCCTGTAACTTTAGTATTATGCTAATCAAAAAACTCGCACCCCTACAATGTAATTACTATTAGTATAAAATGGAAATATATAAATAAATAAATATATATATATATATTTCCATCAATCTGATTGGTTAGTGGCTATGCTTAAGCAATGTTTAAATTAGTAGATTGATTCTGATTGGTTAAAAAGTGGCAATGCTCAGATAGTGCGTTAGTAAGTAATTTTGATGGTAAAGAAATTCATTTTAAATTCCAAAAAGACTCAAATTTCAGTCAAATTTTAAATAATTGTAAAAAAATATACCTATTAATAAATATAATAGCTGATAATCAAAAAGTATCATCAAAAATTAGTTGCACAGTAAATAAATCATGCTACAAACCTAAGATGCACCTGCTGGGAATCGAACCCAGGCCACTTCTTTGGAAGAGAAGTATTCTACCTCTATACTACAAGCGCTGTTTATAACTTTCTCAAATTATAATTTATAAAACTAACTATAAAATACGAGAATAAAATCTACATCACTATCTACTATATATATAAAAATTAGTGAATGTCTGTATGTTTGTCTGTTTGTATGTCCCGAATGCATTCTTATACCATTCATCCAATTGTGATAAAACTTTGGTGAGTTGTTGTGTGCATGCCTGAGAAGGTTTGTAAATTTTAAAAAATATTATTTTAATAGTAAAATAAAAAGTTTTATATGTAACAAGTGAAAATCCTATATATACTTCGATGGTATTCGCTATATTTTTACAGCTGAGCAGTTTGATATTCAGCTGATTTGATATTTTAAATGGTTTTGTTAAGTGGTTAGTGGTCATTCGGGTATTTAACAAGTTTATCTAAATCAAAACTTTGAATCAAAAGTCCAATTGAGTTTAAAAATACCTCCTCTAGCATAATCGGCTCAGCTTTTGGCTCTAAACTTCAACTCTATAAAAGGTCAGTTGTTCGAATGCTGGCGTAATCACTTTTTATACACTTTTCTTAAACTTATTGTCAATTCTGTCTATCTGTCTGTAATTAAATCTTACAAGCTCTATTTTAGACACTTATTGTCAATAAAAAATTCTTAAATTTGGCACACTTATGTATCTTCAATGACAATACAATAATCCATCAAAAATTTTAATTTTCATGTTTAAAAAAAAGTTTTATATGTATCAAGTAAAAATTCTATATATTTTCGATGGTAGTCACTATATAGTTATACCTTATAAAATCTATAAAGCAGCTATACAAATTAAGAAGTTGGTTTTGCAGTTTATCTATATTACTAAAAGCAAGTGTGTATGTGTGTGCGTGATGCCCAGCCAAAACTACAGCATGTAGAGCTTTTAAAATTTGGATATAAGTGGACGGGAGGGGGTCCGTGTGCACCTCGAAGCCAGATTTTTAATTTTCATAATAAAACAAAAAGTTTTATATGTGAGAAGTGAAAATCTTATATGTTTTTATTGGAAATCGGTATATTGTTACGGCTGAGAAGTTTGATATTCAGTTGATTCGTTAGTTTAAACGGGCTTGTCAAGCGGTTGGTGGATTTGGGTTGATTAATAAGCTTAACGGATTTAATAAATAAAGCAGTTAGTGATTGGTTGATTCGATAAGCTGGTTGGTTTTGGTAAGTGGTTGGCGGTTTTAGTTGTTTCGATAAGTTTAGGTTTGTTTTACGAGTACGAAGCGGATGGAAATTGATCGATTTGGTATATTCTATGGTTTAGTTAGTAAATGGTTGGTGATTTTGGTTTCGATTTAAAGTTTAGTTTTGCGAGGCAGTTGGTGATTGGTTGATTTGGTATGTTCAAAGGTTTTAGCTAAGCGGTTTGGTGGTTTACAATATGGATTATCTGATAGTTTAAACACTATAGCGAAGCACGGGAATCTTGATGTTAGTTTTATATAATTTTAAAAAACCTGCTTAATTTGGTTCACCTAATTAATAAAATACTTTTGGCAACTTAAGTAGAAATTGATTTAGTAGTTTGGAAGATATGTCACTTACACAATGATTTTAAATATAGAAATGTTTTGGGTAGCAGTTTGGTGTTATTTGATTCGATGGGTTTATTTTGTTTGCTGGGTGGTTGATGGCTTTTAGTCAAATCGATAGGACACAGTTTAGTTTAAGGGTGATTAGTTATTAGTTGATTTGATAAGTTCAGTTAGGTTAATTGAGTGGTTAGTGGTTTTTGTTGATTCGATTAAGCAATTAAATTTGGCTAGGTTATTGTTTATCTATAATATAAAATCTAAATTAATAAATTTGAAATCTGAGATTCTATAGACACCGTAGCGAAGCAAGGGTAAATCGGCTAGTATAAAAATAAATATCACTGAATATATATGTATGTATATATGTTTGTATGTAAAATATAATATCTTATGAACAAATGAACCAAAAATCACCAAGCTTGGAAGAGATACTTTGTGAATTTTGGGAATAATATGCTAATTTTTTAGAAATATAATAATTTTAATAAAAGTTAAATAAAAGATTTAGAAAATATAATATTTAGGTAATCATATTTAATTTGGTTGAGCGTTTTGATAACTTGATTACTTTGATAGGTTCATAGGTTTTATAAGTGCTTGGTAGTTTTTAGTTTTATTAGTTCAGCAATCAGTTTTGGCTGAGTAATTGGTGGTCTTAGGTTAGTTTGATGGGCTCAATGTTTTAAAGAAATGGTTGATGGTCTATTTTTTTCAATATCTTAATTGCTTTTGCTGAGTAATTGAAGGTTTTTGGTTGTATTAATGGGCTTAATGGTTTCAGGTAAGTGGTTGACAGTTTAGTTAATATGATAGTTTCAATTAGTTTTGGCTGAGTTATTAATGGTTTTTGGCTAATTTGGTAGGAGATTAAATTTGGATAAATTGTCATTAATTTAGTTGATTTTATAGGTTTAATTGATTTTGGCTAAGTGGTTGATGAATGGATAATTTGATAGGGTATTTATTTTCTGAACTTATTGATGGCAATCTACTAATATAAAAATTAAAATAATTAATTAGAATTATCTGGTAAATTATAAAAAATAAGCAAAGCCAGGAAAATCAGCTAGTATGCTATATTATCTAAGCCATTTTTAACTTGAAGTGTAGAGTATATTATTTATTTATACTTAATATAGTTAAAGATTATTATTGATTTGTGTTCTATGTTGACTTTGATTGCAAAAGTTAAAATTTACAATATAATAATCCTTTATATAGAGTTTTTGATATGTTCAGAAGTGTAGATCTTATATCTAACATATGCTTATAATAACTAAAAATATAGCTTCTTACATATACTGGATTTTATATAGATCTTAAATAATAAAAATATAGATCTTAATAGATCAAAAATACCCATCTAGTACTAAAAAAATAGATCAAAAATACCATTGAATTTATATAAATATTGTAAAAATTAACTATAATCCATAAAATTGGTTTTAACTTCTAGCATACCACTTATATTGGGAAATATATAGCCTAAACTAGAACTCAATTTTGGCCCTATATAATCTAGAACTGATCTACAAATACTATAAATGAGTGCTATGGTACTATATATCAACTTTGTTTCATAAACATTAATCAATAGTTGTAGATTTTTTCTAAACTTTTTTTTGATATTTTTATAATCACTAAGTATATTTATCTATATTTTATTCAAGGTGGGCCAACCTGGGGGCAATACCACACTGATTAAGGAAAAATCAATTAATGGGAAAGGAGGATAAAACCCAGAAAACCTCCATGCATGATGTATGATAGGCCAGAAACTCCATGGACTGCCTTGCTATTTGCTATCTCATTCAGGGCATTGGTGTGCAATGCCAACACAGTCATTATTGTCCCCTACTCAAAGTGCATCTACCAGGATCAAATTTGGGGAGGCAATTGTAGAGGGTCCATATTCTACCACTGGGGTATCCTCCCCTATCACTAAATATTTTAATTTTATTTGAGGTGGGCTGACCTGGGGATGATAATGCACCAATTGAGGGGAAATTGAATGAATGGGAAAGGAGGATAAAATCCAGAAAACCTCCATGCACGGCGTATGGTAGGCCAGGAACTCCATGGACCGCCTTTGCTATTTGCTATCTCAGTTTGGGGCATTGGTGCGCAATGCCAACACAGTCATAATTGTCCCCTACCCAAAGTTCCTCTACCAGAATCAAACTTGGGGAGGCAGCGGTAGAGGTCCCTATTCTACCACTGGGGTATCCTCCCCTCCTAACACTAGATATTAAATCATATAATGAGTCATAAAAGAATTAAGATATCTTTTGTATGAAGACATTTATACTTATTAGACCCATAGTATATCAAAATGTAATAAATTATTATAAAGTTTAGTATAAGACTTATTTATATCTTTAAACTACACAGATATTTCATTTATTATAATTATAATAAAATATTATATACTAAAGAATGAATCTGAAGTTCAACTAGAAAAGAATGTTTGTATAAGTAAGAAAATACTAACCCTTATTACTATGACTTCTGCACATATATAGAATATAATTGCTGAAACAAAACTTACCTTAGATTAAACATTTACGTTGTTTTATCTCAATTATATGTAAATGATGCTAATTTAAAATATTCATATAGTTATTATGAGACCTAATTGAGGTGGGTTGGCTTAAGACATATATACCATGTCAAGACTTTAACTGCATGCCAGATACAAGCATGTGTACACTTGAGTAGTAGTAGGAAGATAACATTAGGCTACCTACCTTTATCTAAATTATATAAGTGTTGGTCTTCAATTTTCAAGCTCAATAGTGCTGTGCCCAAGAAGACTGACAGTTAATACTTGAAGCTAACTGAGTTAAATGACAAGTAACCTTTTATTTAAAAGGGTGTCAAGTTACCGCTTATATCTTATCAGCTAGAAAATCCATCCTTTGGTAAGTACAGCAAAATGGACTTATTGAGGTCAGGTACCAAAACAAGATATAAAATTAACAACATAACTTTATAGAATAGAATAGGGGTTTTATATGTTGCATTTATAATACAAATCTCTAAAGGAAAAGGATTAATAAAATTTTAGTGAAGGTGAAATCTGGAAGTGAGGCTCTTGGTCAGGCAATGCAATTTAAAAGATATAATGTATTTGGATCATATTTTTGATAGGGAAAAATTTTGAGTTGAATACCCAAGTCAAATGAGAATGGGAGTCACTTAGATTGATTTCTTGACATATTCTAAATTTTTACCTTTTTGAAGGTTTATCTTAATTTAAAGCCTTAAGTGCCACCTTGATATTAGTCACCTGACCTTCTGATGATCCTTCATTTCTATCAGGTATGATTTCATCTCAGGGTATCTTAGGATCAAATTGGTTGGACAGAATTTTTCTAGGTTTGATTTGAGCTGTACTGACTAGCAATTTTTTCAGGTAATTTATTGAGGTAAATTACTTTAATGCCCTTCTAGGGTCTAAGCATTGATTTGGTTGTGGGAGTCAAATGGTCAGTATTCTTCCCACCATGCCTCATATTTAGATATCTGATATCATCCCCTTAAAGAATATTAGCAGGTGAATACTGACATAAAAATTGGATATGTACGCAGTTGATTGTTACTCCAGTTTCTAAGGACTTTAATGGTATCTGTTTTCACGTTTATAAGCTATAGCATATGCCCCATACCAGAGAAAATCTAATTTCCTCCTTGAGGTACTATTCAATGGAGATAACACAGGACTAAGTCTAAAATCTCAAAGGCAGGTAAAGGTTGGCGTGATGCATTTGCTGCTTGACCTTATCTTATAACTGTTTTAGCTAGATTTTTCATTGACTATGATTGAAGTTGTATAATCTTCTATGCTAATTGTTGCACTTTTGATATGACTGGATGATAATTGTGGGACAGCAGGGCGGAATCCGCTGAACATAGTATCAGTTATGATTATTTGAGTGCCTTGAGATGAGGCGATATTGGGATATAATGGGTCTTTATTGAATATAATGAGTTTATTGGATCGCCCCTATATAAGGCAATAAGGCAATAAGGTGATGTCAATATTTGACAAATACAAAGTAAATTGCCTACAATTAGGGTGACAGAGGATTAGAGATTAAGAAAGCTGAATTCAAGGAGAATCAGCGGAATAGAATAGCCCAAGCCATGAGAAGCAGTATTGCCTGAAGCAGCTGTATATAGGTGAGATAAGCAATTGAGTGAAGGAGGTTGTTTTTAGTGTAGATGAGATGGGACAGCAAAAAGTAGCTATATTTATAAAAAAGAAATAAAAAGATTGGTTGGGGTAATTGCTCCTATTTTTAGTATATTTTCAAGCGCGTCCAAAGGACCAACAATCCCCACATTGTCCATCTGTTGCTCAGTGGGTTTGACCTGTGCGAATAACCTGATGGATCCTAGCAATACCATCCAAAATTATAACAGTGGTGCTCACTACAGGGGCCATTGATCAATCACTTGACACTCCAGAACTCCAGTCACCAGCTATACCTTACCCAAGCTGTGTTGTTGGGGAGTCTTCATGGAACACCACACCTGCTGGATATGAGGATCTCAAAAGTTACCTTAGATGCGGTGCTCAAAACCAAGATGAACTTCTTCATGAACGAGATGCTTTCATGCACCAACTTGATAGTTTGTTCATTTAAATGCAAATCTTGGGACTACAAAACAAAGAACTCGCCAAATGATTAAATGATATCACCGAGTGGCTGCAGTGTGCATAACAATGATTGACCATTACTTCTTGCTCTTCTCACTGGAACAATGATGACTATCAAGAAGAGGCATCATATGTGGATGACTATGACGCTGGTTGGAGCTACTACACCCAAGATGGTAGTACAGGATATGCATATGGGTCAGAACAACGCCGCCCTCAAGTAATGACAGTACCCCCTGTTGATTTTTAGGTTCTGCTTCAGAGGGCTGGTTCTTCTTCAGATATGGAAATGAAGTTACGTGCATCTATTGTATGATGACAACAGACAGGATGTTGATTAAAATTTAAAATATAGCTTCTTGGTAGTGCTCAAATTGTATACCCTGTCATTTACTTGGACGATGGCACGCCGCCATGATCCTACTGATCCCAAGTAAATATTGACTAATACAAAATAAAGTACTAAATGCAAAAAATTTATAAGTTAAATTATAAACAAGTCCAGTAATTGAATGTGTTTTATTAGCATCAACTTGGGGGTTATTTATAGGGTTTGATGTTCACCACATCTTACCCATGACGTCCCATTTTCAATGGCACTTGGTCATGTAAAATGTTTGTAAGAATGTCTACATATACTTTGACTCAGGGCATCCTGCTCAGCCTCATGGTCGGTATAAACACCATCATCATTCTTGAGATGGCATTTTGAATGCGTCTTCAAAAAAGCTGGACTGATTCACTTTCACATGTAATTGGCAGCACATACCAAGGCGCTTTGTATCACTAATTAGTAATTAATTTGATCAAAAACTCAACTGACATCAAAAGCTGATTTTGACATAGACCAACAAAGCCCACGTGCCCAAGTCATTAAGTCAAAACTTAATTTAAGTCTGACCTAACCAACAAAGCCCTTGAGCCCATGTCATCATAGTCAAATATTATTAAGTGAAATTGCTAGGCTGCAGATCCTAAGTTCAGATATACTTAGGATATACCTGATCCATAATTGCTGATATCTGATATGATCAAATATCTGACAATTAGGTCCAGTCAATTACTCAACACTTCCCCACCTTGACTGGATATAAGCGGTGGGTACCCTTCTTCCAGGGTCACAATGTCTAACTTTTTGCATTCCTCAAAGTATGAACATTATCTCAATAGCCTGCCTTTCCTAAGCCAACAGGGACAGCATGCCTGGTGCTGAGCTTTCTTGGGTTTGGCACATCTCCACCAGGGTCTATATAGTCAGGACTTGTATGAAATCCGCATCTCTCCAATTCCATTACAGACTTCTCTGGTTCAATTGCACTCTCCTCCCCCTACCAAAGAAGGGGTACCTAGTTCTAATGCCAGCGAGGCGTCAAATCTATGAAATAAACTCTATGGCTTGCAATTATTATTATTATTTTTTATTTTTTCCATTTTATATTATTATTCTTTATGATATGGGTGAAGGAACTTAGCATGTATTTGATCCACAACCCAGCCGCCTTGATCCTTAATGGTATATAAATCTTCAGACAATTTCTCCAATATGATAAATGGACCCTTCCAAAGTGAGGCTAGCTTGTGCGCGCGGCCTGCGCTATGAGTGTCATAATATACTACTAAATCTCCTTCCTTGAACTTAGTCACCATAGCTCATTTAGCGTCGTCATAGCTCTTCTGAGTAGTTTTTTGATTAATTATGTTTTGATAAGCTTCAGATTGCAACTTGATTAAGGTCTTTGCTAGTTGCTTGAAATAGTTATTCAGACTAATTGCTTCAGTTGAACTGAGTACTGAATATAATAATGTAGGCAGAGATGGCTGTCTACCATACAGAAGTCGAAATGGAGAGTGGCTGGTACTGCTGTGGTGTTCAATATTGTACTCAAACATGGTCGCACTAATTGAAGTTGCCTATTGCAAAGGCGCCAAGGCTGCGTTTTTGCATAAAATGCCGACTAAAGTGCCATTCACTCGCTCTACCATACCATTAGTCTCAGGATGGTATGGTGTTGACAACGCTCCTTTGATGGACATCAACTCATTTAGCCATTGTACCATTTGGGCAGTAAAATTTGTGCCATTGTCCATCAAGATCTTCTGGAGGCATCCGTGCTTATAGATAATATTATCCATAATGAACTTGGCAGTAGTTAGGGCCCTGACATCTCAAATTGCTTTTGCTTCCGCCCATTTCATTAGATGCTCGATAGCAACAATTATGTATTTGTTGCCTAGGCTACTCACAGACAAAGGGCCAATTACATCAATTGAAATAGTATGCCAGGCCCAGTTGGGTTTGATCAAATGGTATTTCACATCCAACTTTACAGGTTTTGCAATTTGGCATGAATGACATTTATTGAGCACGTCTTGGATATCAAATTGCATGGAATCCCAATAGTAACTTGATTGAATTAATTCTAGCATCTTAGTCATTTCCCCATGTCCAAATGCCTTGTGTGCTTGTGTAATAATTTCCATTTGGTTGGAAGGTTTTGGGAAGATTTGATGTTGTCCATCAGGCTTAAGTTTGTATAGAACTCCATTTCAATATTTGGTGTCAATTAAGGCTTTCTCAATCACTTTTTAAACTTTGGGTGGTTCATCTCCATACTTTTGGTTAATCATTTTTTCATGAAACTCATTGGCCAAACTGCTCAGGACAGCTACAATAGGAAGTCATGACAGTCTGTCTGCATTTTGATGGGCCGCTCCAGCTCTATGAATAATTTCATAATTGTACACTTGTAATTTCAAAGCTCAGTGGGCTAACCATCCTTCAGGTTCCTTGAGATTGTGGAGCCATCATAATGAGCTGTGATCCATTACTACTTGAAACTTGGTGCCATGAATGTAAACCCAAAATTGTTTACAAGCATAGATGACAGCCAGGAATTCTCTTTCAGTCACCGTATAATTACGCTCATGCTTATTCAGCATCCTGCTGCAATAAGCGACCAGATGCTCCTTGCCATCATCCCCAATCTGCAATAGCACACCACCAATTGCAGTCAACAAGGCGTCAGTTTGTATGATAAAAGGCTTGCTGAAATCAGGATATTGGAGGATAGGCGCCAAGCTCATTTTGTTTTTAAAGCCTCAAAGGCTTGTTGGCATTCCTCTGCCCAGCAAAAATGGACTCCTCCTTGTAGTAAGTGGAATAGAGGCTTGGCAATCTTTGCGAACCCTTCTACAAATCTTCAATAGTATCCTACCATGCCTAAGAACACTTGAACATCCATCATACTCGTTGGAGCTTGCATCTTGTTAATTGCCTCCACCTTTTGAGGTTGAGGCCGTAGCCCTTGGCATCAATAAAGAACCCAAGGTATTCCAATTGTTCTTTAAAGAATTGGCATTTACTAGGTTTTATCTTCAGATTGGGCTTCAACAGCCGTTTGAACACTTGTTCAAGGTGCTCCAAATGTTCAGAAAATGTTTTCAAAAAGACATTGATGTCATCCAGGTACACCAGAACGCAGGACAATTTAAGGTCCCCCAAAATCGTGTCCATTGCGCGCTGAAAGGTTGCCAGTGCATTACACAGCCCCTGTGGCATGCATGTCAATTGAAAAAGTCTTTGAGCAGCAATCATCAAGCACTTTTCCTGCTCCTCTGGTGGCAGCTCAATTTGCCAATATCCTGAGATGAGGTCCATTGCAGTAAAGTACTTCGCACCTCCCAGAAAATCCAGAGAATCATCAATTCTGGGCAACGGATATGAATCTTTTTTTGTAATGGCATTGAGGCGTCGATAATCAATCACAACATGATTGCTGCCATCTTTTTTATTTACAATTAAAACAGGGCTGGCACACGGGCTTTTGGATGGCACTATCAAACCACTTTTCAACAATTTGTCTAACTCTTCACTGATTATTTTTTCACTGACCCTGGGGCGCTGAATTGGCCTCATTCTAATAGGCATATGGTCCCCGGTATCAACAAAATGCTGTACTCCTTTTGCATAACCTAAATCTTGGTCATCTTTGGCAAAAATTTCGGAGTATCATTCAAACAATTCTAGTGCTTCATCCTTCTGTTGTTCTGATAATCTGATAAACAATTCCTGAGATATTACAGTATGTGCCCCAAGGGTTTCAGTCAGTAAGCCAAACTTGGATAAGTCACCAATTTTACAGCTGATATTAACTCATCTCTTGGAAATAGATGCACAAAAGCGACTACTTGATATTTATTGACCTTAATATTTTGGCTGGTCAAATTTGCTAATAAGATATCAATCTCTCCATGCCTCAGTATAAGTATTCCAGGCGCCACACTAGGTTCCATTTGAGAATGATGCCATAGGGATACAACCTCCCTGTACAGTCCTTCTGGAATATCCAGTGTGATCCCAGTCCTCATAACCAGTTGATGGCCTGGAGCTATTGTCACATCCTTATTCACACATAGAGGTATTCCTCAATTTTTGCTTATGGCAGTTGGCATGGGGCAGCTTCAATTCCCCGCTGAATATATCCTACTGGTATTATCCCATTGGCATAAGATATATTGATAATTATTCTACAATGGCTTGTGGGCTTCATATTGTTGTGAGAGTAATAAATTGGAAGTGATTGGCCCAATATCGTCAATATGTTTTCTTTAAAATCACATGAGATCCCATAGGTCCTTAAAAAACTAGTTCCAATTAATATGTCATAATTGGCGTTTGGAAGCACTATAGTGGGTGTGGCTACTACCAAAGCTCCAAATCGCAGTGGCAATGCGCTGTAAGCTCCTTCACTCTTAGTGCTGTTAAGGCCTGCGGTTCCATATTCTTGATGATGGTCAATGTTTGGAGCTATTTTTCAATTTCTTAACCAGCTTTGTGGAAACAATGTTTACAGGTGCTCCACTATCAACAATAGCTACAACTCTGACCTTGTTGACCAAAATATCCACATAAGTGCACTCAGAGTAGTAAGAATCAACAGAGTTTACTAAGTGAATATGGGAAGAATCCAGGGAGTTAAGAGTGTGCTTCAGAGTATTCCCAATACTGGGACATTCATTGATGAATGTGTCAATTGGCATTGCTATATTGACCCCTTTCAGGCTTGGGGTATCTGCTGCATTGCTCAGCCCTTTAGCTGGAATATTCTCAAGTATTTGTTGCACATAGGGTTTAGCGACTACTTCAGAGGCTTCAGGTGTGACAACCTTACTCTGGGAGCGAGTTACCACATGTACATTTGAGATATCTTCATTCAATACTAAAATAGAATCAATTTTATTTGTTAAATGAGGCCCCGTGGCCATCGTTTTCTTGTCAATTGTGTGGGACTAGTGTCTTAGGCACAATAGAGCATCCCGCATCTATTGTGCTTGTTCTTTTCCCTCCTCCTACACGGTATTGGGAAGGATTACATTGACATTTTACTGATGGCATTGGGAAGCATAGTGATCTTTATGATTGCAATTAAAGCAAGTAATTTCACTCACTGGCCGTGGGGGCTCTTGCATTTGAGTTTTGCTCATTTTTTACAGGCAGATTACTGTCAATCTTCTTATAGGTTTCAAAGGGCTTTCCCACAAAGGTAGCGGGTCCTGATCTGTAACCAGTATTAGGAGGGCCGTAATTTTTGAGCATCTGCACAAATAGTCAACCAATTTAGATGTTGTTAGGTTTTGCACAAAAGCAGGCAATAGAATGTTTGATAGATTAGGGTAATGTTCTACTGCATGCTCTAGTGCAATCTTAGCATCAAAATCGACCATAGCCTTTGCACCTAGGAGAACTTGAGCTCCACAATAGAATGGATCCACAAATTCATCAATTGCTTCATCTTTCTTAAAGCAAATGTTCATAAACCTAGATTTTCTGGTCGACATCTGTTCTGGAACTCCAATTTCATGAAGCACAGCCTACTTGACTTTGGCATATGTTGGATTTTTGTTAATGTGAGGCATAATCAACTCAATGCTCCACTCATCCAAGCAGTTAATCATAGTGGTTGCTTTGTTACAGTCGCTGGCCCCATACATGGCCATTTCAAAGCGTTTGACAAATGTGGTATAACTTCCGTTCTTGTCAAAAGCAGGCAGGTTTGCTGGTTTATAATTATCGCTTCCCCATTCCTGGTTATCATAATTACTTCTTTGTTGATTAGAGCCAGGTGTACTAGGGCGCTGGGGCATTGTATCCCAGTTTGAGGTGTTCAGGTTGGCCAAAGCAACCATATTGCTAGGCATCTATTGACGTGGCCCAGCGTCCATTTTTGTAGTTATTTCTGAAGCTTCGTCCTCATAATATTCAGAAGAATTTCAAGTCAAGTGGTTTGTAGCACACTGACAATGCCTGTTGTCCAGAGCTTGAATTCACTCGTTGATTTTGTTTTCCCAATTGACACAATTTTGGTTTTTTAACTTTAATTTCACAACCTCCTCATTCAAGTTATTAGCTTATAGTTGCAAGGTGATAATCACTTGGTCCTTTTTCTTTATTGCCTTCTTGCACTGGTTCAATTCTCCATGGAGATTATTGTTTGACTCATTAATAACATTAACATCATCATTGAGATTATTGACCTGTAAATTAAGACAATCAATAAAGTCTTGATTTTTCTCATTTTTCGCCCGTTGGTCCTCAGATTGTGCTTGCCAGTAATTGATTTTTATGGTGTATACATCCTTCATCTGCGAGATTTGGGCGCTCAAACATAAATACTGGTCACGAAATTCATCGTTATGGTTTAACTGCACCTCTTGGGCTTTGTGATTAAGCCTCATGAGCTCTGAAGCATTGATAGAAGTCTGAGTAATATTGTTGACCCAAGATTTGGTGACTACTCTTTCCTCTAAGAAATTTTCAAGATAGGATGCAATCTGTCATCTAGCTCTTGTGCTAATTCTGCTACCCAGTCATTAGCCCAAGTGGCTAAGTTGTAATTTGCCTCCAAACTAGAATGGACCTCAGCGTAGTTGGCTTCCAATCGCTCATTTAAAATTTGGCCCGCCTGGCTGGAGTTGTGAGAGAGTTCACCAACTCAGTAATGGCTGCATGATGACGGGCGATTATCATCTGAGAATTTCTAGAGGTGGGATGTAAAAATTCAATTAAGTATTGGGTGATATTCTCTATCCCAATAATGTTTCAGATCTGAGCTACACTTAATTGATGATGAGCAAGATATCTCATCCACAACACATCTTAATATTGTTGGCAGAAAAAAGGGTTGCTACTATTGTCCTCAGGCCCTTTTCCTAATTGATACCCTCTTAACAACTGCTGCTAAAGACGTTCCAGCTCTTCAGGTGAAATGGAATCGTTGGGATAGGTAATAATGGGTACATCCTCCCAATCAATCTGGGACACAGTCATTTCAGATTTACATTGGTCCTGGTGATGGTTTTGAATAATTTGATTGGAATTGCTCCCCGTTCAGCGCGGTCACCATCTGTGGTCCCAGCTATGAGCGCCACTTGTTGATTTTTGGGTTCTGCTTCAGAGGGCTGGTTCTTCTTCAGATATGGAATGAAGTTGCGTGCATCTATTGTATGATGACAACAGACAGGATTTTGATTAAAATTTAAAATATAGCTTCTTGGTAGTGCTCAAATTGTATACCCTGTCATTTACTTGGACGATGGCACACCGCCCTGATCCTAGTGATTCCAAGTAAATATCAACTAATACAAAATAGTACTAAACGCAAAAAGTTTATAAGTTAAATTATAAACAAGTCCAGTAGTTGAATGTGTTTTATTAGCATCAACTTGGGGGTTATTTATAGGGTTTGATGTTCACCACATCTTACCCATGACGTCCCATTTTCAATGGCACTTGGTCATGTAAAATGTTTGTAAGAATGTCTACATATACTTTGACTCAGGGCATCCTGCTCAGCCTCATAGTCAGTATAAACACCGTCATCATTCTTGAGATGGCATTTTGAATGCGTCTTCAAAAAGCTGGACTGATTCACTTTCACATGTAATTGGCAGCACATACCAAGGCGATTTGTATCACTAATTAGTAATTAATTTAATCAAAAACTCAACTGACATCAAAAGCTGATTTTGACATAGACCAACAAAGCCCACGTGCCCAAGTCATTAAGTCAAAACTTAATTTAAGTCTGACCTAACCAACAAAGCCCTTGAGCCCATGTCATCATAGTCAAATATTATTAAGTGAAATTGCTAGGCTGCAGATCCTAAGTTCAGATATACTTAGGATATACCTGATCCATAATCGCTGATATCTGTTATGATCAAATATTCAACAATTAGGTCCAGTCAATTACTCAACACCACCCATGGCATAAGGTCATGCTACTCCTGAAGCAATGGACCTTCCAATTTCTGCTACTCCAGCTCCTCATTGAGAATCCACTTTTGGATCTCAGTCCATTCCTCAGTATGGGCCAAAACCCTGTGAACGGGATGAGGAAGCTAATATCAAAAACTTACCTCCATCTGACCGCAACAGGAACATTCTGGGTTCTTCAAAAGTTTGAGTTTGCAGTGGAAGGAGCCTCTGATAGATGGAAGGCTAAGTTGTTAATATCTGCCTTGGATGTAGGAAGCGCCAATCAGGTCACCTGTTACCTCCCAAGTAGTTCTGCCACCTATAAGGATGTAAAGGGTACTGTACTCCGCCTGTTTGGGGAAACTCAAAGATGTTGCAGCGGAAAGCAGAATTCTTAATGATCAAATTCTGTTGAAATGAGACTCTTCTAGAGTTCGCTGATCAATTTACAACAGAAGCTCATGTACTAATTGGAGCTGGGTACTTAGCAGAAGCTGACATCTGCATATCCATGTCCTCCACGGTGAAGCCATATCATGAGCTTTCCAATGTTATTTCGCCACTCCTGGATGATGATGTCCCTCTGCTTAAGATTGTACAGTTTTTGCATCACGTATCCCCTAACTTTCCGCCACCAAATATGGAATGAAAGACTACCACTGCTACTGCACCCTCTTATTCAGGAGAATACTATTGTCCGCCTCCAGCTCCAATTAGCAATCCTCAGCCTTACTATAACTCTGCGCCTTGTCCTCAGCTGAATTATACTCAACAGTCGATCAGCATCAATGGGCTGGCCATGAAAATTGTCAGCAACCCAGTTATTGTCCAGGACCCAACTATGCCGACTGTCAACAATCAGCTTACTGACCTGGGGCTGTTATACAGAAAGACCCAAATTTTCCAGTCTGGACCCACTTATGATAATCAAGGACATGGCTCTTATGGGGTTAACTGCTATGAATGCGGTCGCCCTGGTCGTTTGGCAAAATTCTACCATAATTGCCATGTGAACTACATACACCAAGATCAATACTATCAGGGAAAAGATGGAGCGGACTAGAGATGAGACCCTCTTCCTCCGCGATACCCACTCAAAACGTCCCTGCATCAATAGTAGTATACCCTGCGAAAGTCCCTAAGTACAATGATGGACTTTTATATCAGCAGCCAGTTGGAGGAGTAAACGTAGTAACCCAAGATCAAGCCAAGGCGGCGGCGGAAGAAGAGTCCCTCAACTAACCAAAGCCATATGCCTGTCAAATGCTTGATCAAGCATCCTTGGAACAACTTAATTCTGCCGCAGATGCGCCAACTCTGAAAGGAGTGAACGTCGCCCTTCCAGTAGATGCCATTATCAAAGAATACCCCCAAGAGATGAGGGGATAATGACTTTTCTTAGGAAAAGAGAGCCCGTAAATGTTCACATATTAAACAGTCAATATTCTTATTATTCTGAGTTTACATACTGTGATATTTTTGTAGTGAAATTAGAGTTTGCGTTATAATAGATACTGGCGCTCCAGTCAACATAGTGTCCACTAAATTAATTGCAAAATTGACGTTGAAACCTGATGTGGACCATCAAATGGTTTACAGAACTGTTGGAGCTGTAAGCACTGTCTCCAAGGGAGCTTATAGTGTGCTACCTCTGCGCTTTGGGTCCATTGTTGTTGTAGCTTTGGTGATTGTGCTACCAAATGAAAACTACAAACTTCTATTGGGACCACTTTCCTGCACCATTTTGGGGCTGTCATTGATATGACGGAGGAGACCCTCGCCATTCTGGGTCAGCGGATCCCAATTTACTTTACTACTAGTGGAGTACCAAAGGATCCAGTGCATACGAGCCATATCAACCTTGCCTATAGTAATGGAGTGTGGCCTGTTCACTACCATCGACTAAAGTGCAAGTCTTGGGCCCTCCCTCAGCAGATATATGAATATCATGGGATACCTCTTCGAGTGGCAGGGCCCATATCTATCCCTTCTGGCCATCAAGTCTTAGTAAACACTGATTTAGAAGTGGAAGTGCCGAATGGGTTATACGGGGAAGTCATTGGGCTCTATCATCAAACACAGTTTGAGCTGCACGTGGCTCCAGGAATTATACTTCTGGGACATGGAGAGATTAAGGTTTTGTTAGCAAACCTTTAGAGCAAACCAATTCAAATCCGCCGCCACCAAACTGTAGCATATCTACATCTGATTCCCATAAACAAGGTCCATCAGGTTAATGAGTTCAGATCCTTGGATGAATTTAGTCTACTAGATGAGACATTGGATCATGTACTGTGGGTGGTACCGTGGAGTAATTTAATGGGATTGTCAGAATAAAAAGACCAAGCAATAGCTTTATTTCAGAAGTATAGGGGGATTTTCGCTGTTGATGATCATGATTTAGGGTGTGCTTGAGGGTGGTCCATTGAGTAGACACTGGCAATCATCCTCCTATAAGGTCTCAGCTAATCCGCTGTTTGCAGGCAGTGGAAGATGTGGTCACTAAGTAAATCGACCAGTTGTTAGAGCAAGGGATGCTTGAACCATCCAAAAGCCCATGGGCTTCGCCTGTTCTAATTGTAAAAAAGAAGGACAGCATCAACCATGTAGTAATTGACTACCGGAAGCTCAACAGTATTAAAAAAAGGACTCATATTACTTACCCAGAATTGATGATGCTCTAGACCAATTAGGGAGAGCCCATTACTTTTCTGCGATGGACTTGATATCAGTTTACTGGCAAATTGGTTTACCCCCAGTGGAGCAGGAAAATGCGTTGTAATCACCTCTAAAGGCCTTTTTCAACCAACGCGGATGCCCCAAGGGCTGTGCAACTTCCCAGCTACATTTCAGCGAGCCATGGACACTATTCTTGGTTACCTGAAACTGTCATGCATCTTAGTATACCTTGATGATATTAACGTTTTCTCTCAAACCTTTTGAATCACCTTGACCACCTCAAAGCAGTATTCTGCCAGCTGGATGAGGCGAACATTTAAATTAAACCTCGAAAATGTAACTTCTTCAAAGATCAGATGGAGTACCTGGGGTTTATGGTAGACTCAAAAGGGCTGCAACCACAACTGGTTAAGGTGGAGGCCATCAGCAAAATGACTATTCCCAATAGTAAGCATGACATACAGTTATTTTTGGGAATGGTCAGTTACTACTGGCGCTTTTTCCCTGGTTTTAGCTGTATTGGGGGGCCACTATTCAGGTTATTAAAAAAAGATGCTGTGTTTGAATGGACGGAACATCATCAATCTGCTTTTGACACACTCCATATGGCGTTGATCAGCACACTAATGTTGTGATAACCAAACTTTGACCAGGAGTTTATCGTTCAAATGGATGCATCCCTCTCTGCTGTTAGGGCAGTACTTTCTCAGAAAGATGAGGAGGGAGAGGAACATCCTGTTGCGTTCTGTAGTCAAAGTCTGAACTGTCATGAGTGTAATTATACTGTGACCAAGCGGGAGTTCTTAGCAGTGATCTACACATAAACAATTCAGAGTCTATCTGCATGGGGTAAAGTTTAAAGTTGTAACAGATCACGCATCATTAAGCTGGTTGCAGAAGCTCAAAGAACCGGAAGGATGGCTGTCTCGATGGGCTCTCAAGTTACAGGATTATGATTTTGAGATTCTCCATTGGCTGGGAGCAAAGCATCAGAATGCTGACTGTTTATCTCAATTACAGACTATTGCAGTGACAGTGGACCTCAGCGACGTGATGTATGATAAGATGCTCAGCGGAAAATATGACAACAAACTGCCCAGGTAATCAAAGTGTTAGATGAAATGCGCATGAATACCTTCCAATGATATGAGAACTGTACAAATAAATTGGCAATTCCATGGAGAATTTCCTGCGCCCCTCAGCACAACTGGGAATCATTATGAGTGCGCACATGGCAGTTGGGAATGGTGGAGTGTGTAAGACTATGGAGTTGTTATGCCCCTGGTACTATTGGGAAAGTATGAGTTTTGATGTGCTCAAAACTATTTCCTGTTGCCATCAGTGCCAAGTGGAGAAGCCTTTCCACCGTACAACGTCATATTGGGTAGTGAAACCACATTTCACTAGGCACACGGTCTCCCTCAATGTCACTGGCCCCCTGCCAACAGGAGCCAACCGTTGTAAGTAAATTCTAGTAGCTATTGACTTGACTCGGTGGGTTGAAGCAAGGGTGATATGAGACTTGAGGGCAGTTACGGTGGCCAGATTTGTGTTGGAATGAATTATTCAGCAGCATGGCTGCCCTCAGTTTATTCTCACTGATAATGGAACCAACTTCAACTCGCACATCCTCCCCAAGCTGAATGAGCTTATGAGAATCTGCGGGGTTCTGATGACCCCATACCACCCTGAGTCCAACAGAATGGTTGAAGGGTTAATGTGTCATGGTTGGATGACATAATAGTAGGCATTGATGCCAGAGATAAGGCTGGGCGACAGGAGGCCCAGAAGGTGAAGCTTCAGGCTCTCCCTGACCTAAAGCACACCTTAGATCAACGCTGGGTGCAAGCCAAGAATGCCCAGGTTGATACTATTGGGGTGCAAAACGCCCAGCCTCTTATCTCAGCCCAGGCCTTGAATTGAACAATTTACATTTTAATTGCAGATGGTTCGATTTGCTTGGTTGGAGAGCAAGGGTTTGAGTCCCACTCCAGCTATGAAATTTTGTCTTCAGGTAAAATAAGGCTTCAATTGATTACTCGAGTGAAGGCACTTTTGGTGTATCTTACCAAAATGGATGGAAGCATCTGTTTATTGGAGCATCAAGGCTCAGGCGCACTTCCGCAGAACCTGAATTTCCCCTGGCCCATTTTAAGTATGTTTTTCGACCAACATTCCTTGTTGATTGACTTTCTTAATAAAACCCCCATTATTTTACGTTTTTTCAAATGATTCCTTGGGCAAACTTGGCGGTGGACCTCTTTGGGGAGGTCTCCAACTATGTGGGCCACTACCTTATCTCGCAATTTACCAAAATACCAGGGGCACCTGTGGGCCGCCCAGGTCCCCTCCAGATCGAGGCACCCAAAGCCCTTGACGTCAAGCCACACTTGATTATGGACGCCCCTCTGGGGTCCACTCAAGCGGTGATGTTTCTTACTTACCTGGTATTTTATGTCGCTCTTTACACACTTGCCTGGGGTACCCTTTGTACTGGCACCACTCAAGGTGCCTTCCTACCCATTCTTTTAATGGCTAGTTCCCTAGCGATGTGGGTTTGCATCCCACATCACCTTGCCGGGAACGAAAGAGTTACAGACACTCTCTTGACAGAATGGAACTCTGGTGAACATACTATGAAGATTAGTAATAGATCGCCCTTCTGATTGGAGCTCTCTTCTTTCCACCACCATGTTCACTTATAACATTAGTTACCATTCTGCCATGGGGAAGAGTCTCTTCCAATTACTATACAGCTGATACCCAGCTCTCCCAGCGTTGCTTTATGCGTGAGTAGAAGTCACTGGCGGACTGGAACCCAACCGCTATTTGACTTAACCTTGCAAACATTCTGATCAAACTGCAAACTGAAGCATATTCCTTCAGCTTGGCTAAGAAGATTATGAATCAGGCCACTGATCAGGCACGTTGTAGTGGGCTGGCGCCATTCAAGGAAGGCAATATGGTTCTCTTTTATAACCAACATGGATTCAGGCAGAAGCACAAGCTGGCTAGTATTTGGATTTGTCCGTTTGAAATAATAGAGAAAACTGGAGTTGACGCATATACCTTCAGGGATCCTACAAGTGGAAGGATCATTAACCAAGTACATGGCAAGTTCCTCTGACCTTACAAACAATAGGATCTTATTGTCCACTCAAGGAGGGGTAACGTCATGATTCTGATATGACTGGATGATAATTGTGGGACAGTAGGGCGGAATCTGCTGAGCATAGTATCAGTTATGATTATTTGAGTGCCTTGAGATGAGGCGATATTTGGAATATAATGGGTCTTTATTGGATATAATGGGTTTATTGGATCGCCTCTATATAAGGTGATAAGGCGATAAGGTGATGTTGATATTTGACAAATTACGAAGTAAATCGCCTATAAATTAGGGCGACAGAGGATTAGAGAATAACAAAGCCAAATTTATTGAGAATCACCATATTAGAATAGCCCAAGCCATGAGATGAAGTATTGCCTGAAGCCGCTGTATATAAGCGAGATAGGCAATTGAGTGAAGGAGGTTGTTTTTAGTGTAGACGAGATGGGACAGCAAAAAGTAGCTGTATTTATAAAAAATAAATAAAAATATTGGTTGTGGAAATTGCTCATATTTTTAGTATATTTTCAAGTGCGTCCAAAGGACCAATGATCCCCACATTGTCCATCTGTTGCTCAGTGGGTTTGACCTGTTTGAATAACCAGACATATCCTAGCAATACCATCTGAAATTATAACACTAATCTTCTTAGTTCTTTCTCAGGCTCTTTGGCATTATCACTGAACTTCACAAGCTAATAAAGCTGGGATTCCAGGATATCTTCTGTATAAGGCCATGAAAGGAGAAATTTTGATAATCTGATGGAAACTTATCTAGTAAGCCATCAATGTACTTGGAAGATAAGTCTAATGTAATGAATTAATAGTGGCCATCTTGGGTAATATTGAAACCAACGTTCCATTCACTATTTCTAAATTACCATTAGTTGAGGGGTTGTAGGTTTCTGAGAATTGCTGTTGAGTTCCCATGCTCATATCTAATATCCTCACAACTCTTGACGTAAAGTTCTTATGGTTACCAGATAGTATTACCTGCAGGCAGCCATGTCCATAAAATATTTCTTTTATATGAAGTTAGCAGTAGCTTTAGCAGCCTGCTCAAGAATGCTTATTGTTTTGACCCACTTCATTAAATGATCAATCTCTATAAGGATGTATTAATATCCCTCCCGTGGATTCAGGTAATGGACCTATAACATCTAAACTGATGGTATGAAATGGCTGCTGAGCTGTCATGGGCTGATACTTGTACTTGACCTTATGCGGCGTCTGTTTTTTAAGAGTTATTCAAGCATCTAAAAATCCACTATAGAGTCCAGTATTCCTTCTCAATAGTAGCAATACTTGATCCATTTTCAAGTTTTCCTGACTCCTTCATGACCTAAGATAAAACTCTCTTTCCACTTGACGTAACTTTCTGAGCAAATTATATAGAAAAAGTAAATCTTGATTGCCAAACATAGTTTCACTCTGATGTCCTCAGATTCCCTGCCGGCTGCCCCAGTGTGAGACAGTGGCAAAACTCCCTCGCTGTTTTCTTTTTGACAGGAAAATGCACTCAGACTGGCTCGCACAGTCATACCAAACCCCTGGGACGATTCGTTTCTCCCAAAAATCTTGACGCCCACCTCACTAAAACCCAAGTGGTGCCCCATTGCCCCCTATTGCTCCCCTAGAGCTATATGCATTTCGGCCTTAGGGTCAACTATGGGAAAATTTCCCCTACCACGACAAAGCCATTATCAAAATGGCTCAGGTGGTGATGCATCCCACCAGTTTTATTGACTTTCGCCCCTATAAGGGATATTTTGATCTTGGCTTCACCTGTGAAGTAGTTGCGTTTCTGTGGCAACTGTGCCCCTGGTTTTCCAGGTTAGCCCTCTCCCCACAATTTGGACCCAGCTCCCAGAAGATACCAATTTGGTGGTTCAGCTCACTGGTTTGCCCACCCATCTTCCCCCTGAGGTGCTCCACCAGGAGCTGATGGAAAGTTTCGCAGCCTATGGCTCCAACCTCATATTGCAATTTGTGGTCCCAAATGGGGCCACACGCCTTGCTGGGCCTCAGGCGTATGACACAATCATCCCTGAATCAAATAAAATTTCCCTGACGATCCCCCTCGCACCATTATCCCCTCTGCCCCTGACCATCTTTTCTGGCTTATGTCGAGGGCAGACAGATGATCTGTCTGTTCTGTTTTGAGTTAGATCACTTGAAACGCAAGTGCCCATCCCTAGCTGCTTCTGACGGCGCTAATTTTTCATCTGCTGGCCTCCAATCTGCCGCCCACCCTGAACCAGCTTTGGTATGGGGTATAATCCTACCTCCCCCTCCCCCAAAGCCTGATGCTGCAGCTGCACCTGCAGCCACCACTCAGCCTACTTCTCGCCCCAGTGCCACAAATGCTCCCTCCAATCAAGCACCATCTTGGACCCCCAGTTCAATACCATACTTACTCTGACGAAATAATCAAACCTCAACCATATGCTGATTCCCCAATTAATTCAACCAGAACCCATGGGAGTTATTGGCTAAAATCTACAAATCAGGTAATCTCATTGAAGAACCATCTCTGCAAATTGAGCGGTTTGCTAATGCATAATGGGACGCCAAATACCCCTCATTTATATGCCCCACAGTTAAATGCCAAATCATATTACAGTTGCCACCAGCTTGCAGTAGAAGCAGCTGCCACACCAGATTGTCATCCCCTCCACAAAGATGTCGCCAAATCAGTGGCGATGCTTACAGGAGGTATTCCCCCTCATGTTATCCCCTCAAATCTCACCCAAAAAAGCAAAATCACAATGAACAATTGCACAAAAATTTCAACGACGCTATCCAGAACATGGTAAATGTAGCACGGAATCCTAAAGCTAAGATTACCTGAACTAGTATTGCCATGTTCGTTAAACTACCAGACACCCGCATTAAAGCTGAAAAAGCTTTAGATGAATATATCACTGACATTTTCATAGATGGCAATTTCCATGAAATACAAATCATTAGTGATATTGAACCACATGCCACCGATTACCTGACGCCCTTTGTTATCTGCCTTGACATGTACCCTACTTTGGGATGAGGAAGCTGCTGCTGAAGATGAGCCCTCCAATCCCTCCTCCCCTTCCACCATGGAGGGCTAAGCGGTCTTCGCTGCCCACCTGGTTGATCGTTTCATTAGGAATGTTTCATTCAATCCGCTCATTTGGGCGTTTTGTTTTAATCAATTAGTTACGTTAGTTTTAGTTTTTAGTTTCAGTAATTTCCATCCACTGGTTGGCTTAACTCAGTTAAATAAAAATTTATGACCCAAGATATTGTGGGATTTCATCATAACTGGTACCCATTACAAAGATCACAAATAAGGTAGCCAGTTGATTCTAAATTCTTGTATAGTAAACCATTAAAAACCTTCATATTTTGAGCATGTCATTTGAGCATCTTCTGAATTGATTCATCTTTGACCTCGCAAGAGTCTGCATCATGAGTAGGTCATATGATCATTCAGCTTCACTATTGTCTAAATATATTAAGGGCAGTTGAATCAGTACATCCACGTTCATGTGCTTTTTCTAGTTTGGTGGATGATAATCATGTTGAAGTGCAGAAGCTTGAGAGCACAGCGGACTAATCTTCATGTCAGATCTTTCATTTTTGCATCCAGTTTAGAGAAGCGTGGTCTGTCACAAGTTTAAAGACTGTGCCATAAAAGAAGAGCCAGAAATGTTTCAACACCAGGATAACAGCTGGGCTTCTTTTTCTGTGACACTATAATTTTGTTCAGCTTTGGAAAGCGTTTTACTAAATAGGACACATGGTGGTCAATGCCAGCCTCATCCAGTTGAGAAAAGATGGCACCTACAGCTAAGTCAAAGGCATAGATAAACAGGATGAATGGCTTTCTCATAGTCCAGATGTCATAAGATTGGTCATCTTTTTAATAAACTCCCCATTGGCCCAAATGTAGATCATTATTCTACTCCACATATGAAAGGAGTGCTTTTGGCAAGCATTCAGACAAGAGGCTCGAGAGTTGAGCAAAATTAGCGCTAAATTGATGGTAATATCCTATCATTCTATATAATACCTAATTTATCAAAGGCTCTTCAGCTCAGGCATCTTTAGGATTGCTTCAACCTTATTGGACAAGTTAAATTTATTCCCGCAATATGGCATGTCCAAGAAATTCTAAGTCCTTCTGGAACAAAGGTACACTTTGTAGGTTTTAGTTTGATGTGGTTCTCTCTCAGCCGTTAAAATTGACTTGAGGCGGTCTATATGATTGGTAAAGGTTTTGGAGAACGATGTTTTTCCATCTAGGTATATGATCACACATCTGAGTCTAAAAGCATGCATGATGTTATTCATTGCCCGTTGAAATGAGGCGGGAGAATTGAAAAATTTCTGAGGGAGCTTGGTAGGCTGAAATAATTCTTCTGTGCATATTGAAGCGTATTTTCTTGATCTCTGGTGATAAATTTATCTGCTAATAACTACTGGCGAGGTCCATCACAGAGAAGAAATTTGAGCCAGAGAGGCAGGCTAAAACATTTCCAATATGTGGAATTAGATAGCTGTCATTCTTAGTGAGGCTGATTAGCTTCAAAATCCATCACTATTCCGTGACCACCGTTCTTCATCTTTATGAGTAACAGCGTGGATGATCATGGACTCTGGGAGGGCACAAGTAAGTTAGCATCCAATAATTGATTGAGCTTGGTCTTCATGTATTGCTCCTATACTTTGACTTCATATATGGCTTTGATTAATAAGGGTTTGAATCTCCTATATCAATACTATGTATCCAGTCTTTAATGTGACCATAGTATACATCTGACGTAGAGAAAACATAATGATAGACTTTAAGTAATTGATGAACTTTCTCAAGTTCCTCCTGATGTAATTTATCGCATATTTGGACTTGAGGTATAATGCAAATTAGATTATTGGCAGGTAGGCCATAATCAAGGTGAGTATTAATAAAATGTATCTTGGCAATTCCATCAATGGGAAGTTATGATCTTTACCAATCTCTTGATGGTCCTTGAATAAATATTTATTAGAAAGTTTCTAAGTAATAGCTCAGTATGCAGCTGATAAGTTGGATCAAGGGCCCCTGATAAAACTCTAGGTTCAAAACTACTTACTTCATCAACACTAGTGATATGTAGAAAGAAGTTTAGGGGTATACTCAGGATTATTTTGGTGGAAACCACTCTTTGTTCTCCTGGTTTAATTTTTACCTCCTCAGTGGCATAAAATAGTAGCCCTCTGCTGCATCTACTAATTCAAGTAGCTTTATTGTGTTTCTTCCAGAGAAAGAATATTGCAAAGGTAACGCAGAAACAGGGATTTGAACAGAAAAGAGTAATCCTTATTGACAGAGTCTATAATATCCAGTGCAAGAGGAACCTATAGTTGAAGAGTGATAAGTATCCTTTTTTCAGATTGATAACTCCTTCATATTTGATCATAAATTGCGTCCCAATGAGTATATCATACTGACTATTGCCCAGGGAAATTACAGGAGCTGAGAAAACTAACTTTCCAACTTGAATTGGCAGAGATGAATATGCAACAATCGTCTTGGTGTTGTTCAGACTGGCAGTGCCATACTATTGAGTGTATTTAAGGTCAGGAGCGAGCTTGATATTCTTGATGAGTTTGGGATAACACAACATTGAGAAAGAGATCCTGTATCCAAGATAGCCCTAACTTAGAACGTTTAAGTTCCCAATTATCTTTGGTAATGATTTTCCAGACTTCAGTGTAAGGGGGTAATAATCTTTTGTGCGGAACACACATCATGCTCTTTGAGAGTCTTGGTATAATTTTTCTTGATCTTCAGGAGACTGTGGATGCTTGATATGAGTTGGATCAACAGGGAAAGGTACTGATCAGCTTCAATGGTTGTATCAATTATCCTGGGACACCCAATAACCTGACTGAGGTAAGTGCCATCTGGAACCTGGCAGTTGACAATTTTTTGGCATTAAAATGGTCTAGAAGGTGATCTCAGTATGTGAACTTTAATGTAATAACCTGTATCCTTGTAACCCCCTTCAAATTCATCATTGGGTTCATTATAAGTGCAAGCAAGATGAGCAATCAGCAATGTTTTTTCTTATAGCTACTTTGGCTTAGTCAGCTTTAGAGGCGCCTGATCCTAAGCCAACCTTCCTTTTCCCTGTTCAAAAAGGGAAGTGTTTTTAAAGCATTTATCCTCTGTATAGTTGTTCTTCTTGTAGTAGTTGCATCTTGGCTTCTCCTACTTCTTAGGCTTTGCTTCATCCATAGTATACACTCTGGGTTTTGTGGAGGCTTTTTGAGAGGCCTCTGGCTTGTGTATGTCAACTACATTGAGCAAGGCCTTTTTAATGTCCAAAGCGGAATTAAAGCTTCATCTGACAGATGTGACGTGCATGGCTAAGTCAGGGTTACTATGTAAACCAGAAATGATGGCGACTATGGCATCATCCAAATTTAAAAATATTTAAGGTCAACAGCGTTTGGGCCTCTATATATAAGCAATCAGAAAATTTGGCAAGGGATTCATTTACAATAGCGCAATTCTCATGAAGGATTGTTTCTTCATACCCAGGCTCTACTTTGACCCAAATTCTATGATGAGCACTTTTTTCACTTCTCTTCAGGTATGCAAGTCATCCATATGAGGAATCTTACCTCTTGAGCCATATTGCTTGAACAAGAAAAAAATATGCTTAAAACTTTTGATCAGTCACACCTTTCATTGCAGCTTCATAGACATAGAAGAAAGATGTGATACTTCCTTCATTAAGTGTAACCTTGTCCTGAACGTAAGTTTAAATGTAGTGGCCTCCAATCCAGTAATGACATGTACTTCAGGAGCTTCAGATTTGGTACTTTTGGTTTTTACATTGCTCTGTTCAACTTGGTGTCTGAGTCAAATATTTGATCCCGTAGAGGATTGAGATGTTGCTCCATTTCTCCAGGATAAGTCCTGGCGTAACATCCATCAGATTGATTCATATTTCAAGATTGACTTTATTTTACTCCAAGTTCTTATTCCAGATGTCCAGATTGGGAAATAGTTGGCGAGAAGATGAGCAGGATGCTTTCAAAAACTTGTTCTTATCATCAAAAACTTCTAGTAAGCCAATCAAGTTCTCCTTCATTTCTTTGCATTTAATTCTCTGAGAAGGCTTGTCAGGCTTGGATTTCAACTTTTCTGTCAAATTATTTCAGTGTTTCTCAGCTTCATTGAGGCGACGAAGACTTGGTTAATATCCTCTCAACTAGAGGATTTACCTTATAAGTCAATCTTTAATTTTCAAGTCAATCAGTAATTTAAAAAAAGCTTAAGTCTCATGGTTTAAAAGAACCTGTTTGACCTAAGTTACTTGAGAAAAAATGTTTTGTGACACTGATGAAGTCTCAGAGGCATGATGGGTCTCCATATCATCGATTCGTCTAAGAGATTGTTCTAGCTGGACTTAAAAATGTAGATCTGTTATTCTTTCTGGCGACGGCTAGTGGACGCTTGAGCTACCATTTTGCCATGAGCTTCACTATCTTGTTGGTGAAGCTCTTTGGTGAAGGCATCAAGTAATCACTTAATATTTTTGTTTAACTCTGAGATGTCCTTTCAGAAAAGCTTCACAACTTCCTCCACATAATTGATAAGAAGAGAGTCAATAGTCCCCATTTAATTATAAAGCTGAGTGTATAGGTCAGTTTGCTTTGATCAGGTGGCTGCCGTCCCCTATACTTTGTATTGCCAAATTATATACCTGCTCACAGGCCATTTATAAGGCCCCTTGGTTATTATTAGGATGGTGGAGATCCTCATTGTGGACACCTAGTAGAACAATATTTATAGAGCTGGGTGTATGAATTGCAAATTATATAATATAGATTTGCACTTGATCCATGCCAAGAAGATAATATGACTGGATGATATGCTATAAATTGCAGCGGATTGTAGATTAGAATTGAGGCAAGCCTTGATATTGAGCAAAAAATATTGATGTGAAGTGAATTGATCATTGCCTCAATAGTTCAGCAAATCAAAGGGATTCTACCAAAACCTCAAGATAGATGAAAACTCCTAAAATGGAACGAATAGGAGATTACTAAGAAGGGGGTGGATTTGACCTAGAATACCAAGATAAGAGTTGAGCAGAAGAATGAGAGGAGGAGGTTTTTAGTATCACACAGATAAGCTCCGCATTTTATTATTACAATAAAAGTGTTGATTGAGGCAATTGCTCCAAATCTTAATATTAGTTTTTATTGTTTGATTTTGGGCTTAGGAGATGCTCACTGGGTACTTGGTTTACCAAAATCCAACAAATGGGGCTTAAACTACTAATATAAGTTAAATAATCAAATTTTAAAAAACTTTAGAAAGTTAGGGTTTTTAAAGTTTTCTCTATTTAAGCGCCTTGGGGAAAAAGAAAAGTTTAACACTCTTGATATCCAACCATGCAATATCTATAATGTTTTTGAGGGTTAAAGGGGATTTTTTGGAAAGTTTAAAACATCTTGTTACCGTCTAAATAAGGATTATGCAAGTTCAGCCTATCAAAGCTCAGAAATCTCGCTTCAATTTAGCTAAACAATGAATGGGGAATTAGTGGTAGGCAATAAGTACCTGTATGGTAACAATTTAATATATTTTAGCCAATCTCCATTAGCTAAAATTCTTGCACCTTGTGGACCCCTGCCAAGCTTATAAAAGGGGTTGGTACCCACATTGATTGAATGGACCGGGTTTCAGCTGGGGGAGTATCATCCAATGGACATCCCAGGGTCCGCCGCATGGTCAAAGTAATCTGACTGCTCAATATTGTTTGTATTGCCCGTGGAGTATTCAAAATCAGGTTACCCCAATTTGCAGGGTTCCACTGAGAATCATCCAGGGTTTTTTGGCCAATATTTTCGATATCTAAATCAATTTATATCAATGTTGTGGACTTGTAAATGTCTGACATTTTCCCTTTTTGGCAGATTTTGACCCACAACATTCTTATCTTGTAGCCAGGAGGGCAAATGTCCAGCATCAGGCCCTCAAGAATGTTGGGGGAGTTTAGGGCTGTAGGAATCAGCCATGAACTTGATTGATAGTAACTCCAGTAGCAAGGGATTTGATGGAGTACTCCTCTCCTCGCTTGTAAGTGACTACAAAAGGACCTTCCCAAATAGACCCAAGTTTCTCCCTTCTAGGGGTGATACGATTGTGATAGTAAAGCACCAAGTTAGATACCTGGAAATAAGGAAGAGGGGCTCAGAGCTCATTAGTGGCTTGAACCTCTTTTGTGACAGTTTTGGGTAAATAAATAATAGCCTCTGATTGTAACTGAATGATGTGCTGAGTCAACTTCTTCATGGCTTGCTCAGGGTCAGTACTATCAGTGAAAATGTCTTTGGCCAATAATGCTGGCACCTCAGGCTCCCATCCATACAACACATGAACATGAGACATCTTAAGGATCCGGTGGTAACTGATATGGTAGGACATGAGGGCACTCGGGTAAGTACTGATCCCAGTGAAGGGGTTAAAGTGGCCATTTTACATAATATAGAAATCAGGGTCCCATTGGCTCTTTCCATGGTACCATTGGTCGAAGGGTTGTAGGGGGCAGAAGAGAGCTGTTACATGCCCATGGAAGTTGCAAGAATCTTTGACACTCATAAGGTAAAGTTTTTACCATTATCACAGAGCAAAACTTGGGGGCAACCGTGTCAAGTAAAGATATACAGGTGGAGGAAAGTGGCCGTGGCTTTTGCCATATGAGCTGGGATAGCCACTGCCTCAACCCATTTGGTAAAGTGATCAATCCCAACCAATATATTTATTGTTTTCCACCTGTAGTTTTGGATAGAGGGCCAACCACATCGAGACTTATTGTGTGGAAAGGCTGTTGAGGGGTGTAGGTTGATATTGATACTTGGTTTTGAAGCGGGATTGCTTTTTGCATGTCAGACAAGCATCCAAGACTTCAACGATGGTCTTCATGATTCCCTCCCAATAGTAGCGTTCTTTTACCCAATCATAGGTTTTCTGCACTCCGCTATGCCCTAGGAGGGCACGAGACTCCATAATGACAGGTACTCGCTCTGAGGGTCGGAGGTAGGGTAACCAGTTCACCCCTACTTTCTTGTATAGATTCCTGTTATCCACCTTTGTGTTATGGGAATGTAGAGCTAGCATCTTCTGGACTGGTTCATCCTCTTCCTCCCAAACATCAAGGGTCATTAGGAGATCATGTAGCCACTCTGCTTCACTATTATTAAGTGGGGGATGGCAGTCAAGTCAACCCAATGACACTCATGTGGCTCGTCCCAGCTCGGTGTACAATGATCATATCATAGTGCTGAAGCTATAAAGCCCAGCGTGCCAACCGCCCAGTGGGATACTTCATATTTTGTAACCATTTTAAAGAGGCATGGTTAGTAACCACTTTAAATGTAATACCATAAGAAAGGGCTTAAAATTTAACAGCAAGCAAGACAGCCAGGCATTTCTCCTCAGTGACGCTATAGTTGCGTTCTGCCTTAGAGAGCATCTTGCTGATATGTGAAACGGGGTGATCAACCCCATGCTCATCCAGTTGGGCCAAGACAGCTCCAACTGCATCTCTGGAAGCACCAGTAAACAGCATAAATGGTTACTATAATCAGGGTGGCGCAGGGCTGGCCATTGCTGCAGCAGCTTTTTTAGAGTTTCAAAAGCAGCTTGTTGTTCCACTCCCCATTGGAAAGGGGTGTTTTTTGTTAAAAGTAATACGAGGGGCTCACTGAGCTGAGCGAATTTGGGGATGAATTGATGGTAGTACCCCATCATTCCCAAAAACACCTGAATATCTTGGGAGGTTTTGGGATCAGACATCTTGGATATTGCCTCGACCTTATCTTGGAGGGGTTGAATTTCATTTTGAGAGATAGCGTGTCAAAGGAAATCTAACTTCTTTTGGAAGATTGTACATTTGAAGGGCTTCAGCTTAATGTGAGAGGCCCGTAAACGTTGGAAAACTTTCTTTAAATGAGAAAAGTGCTCATTGAAGGTTCAGGAGAAGATGGTGATATTGTCAATATATACAATTACGCAACTAAACTTCAGATCCTGCAAGATGTGGTCCATGGCTCGCTGGAAAGATGCGGGTGCATTGCACAACCCTTGTGGCAGTTGGGTAGGTTGAAAAGACCCTCGCTGTAGATGAGCGCACACTTTTTTTGGTCTTGTGGAGAAAGGTCCATCTGTCAGTATCTGCTAGCCAAGTTTATGGTGGAAAAGAATTTGGACCCAGAGAGTTGGGCCATAGCGGCGTCAATTCGTGGGATTGGGTAGTTGTCTTTATTGGTGAGGTAATTCGGCTTATGGTAGTCCATAACTACTCGATGTCCACCATTAATATTTTTTATGAGCAATAGTGGAGATGAACAAGGACTTTGAGAAGGCACCAGCAGCCCCACATCCAGTAACTGTTTAAGCTACATTCTCATCTGGAACTCCTCATCTTTTTGATTTCTGATAAGGCTTGGATCAGATAGGCTTGGCATCACCAACATCAATGGTGTGGCACCAGCCCTTCATATGCCCATAGTCAGTATCAGATTTGGAGAAGATGTCGCCATATGACTCCATTAAGGTGTTAGAGATATAACTGCAATGACTAAGTATAGTTAAGATAGAGATTCAGCGTCTTGGTCTAATAAGATTGTAAAAGCCCCATCAGAGATATCTGATTCTTGGATAGACCAACAATCGACCCTTCAAAGTTATCAGCCTCCTCTGAAGGATGAGGCTAAGCAATCTGAAGAAGCTAAGCAAGCCAAAGGGGCTAAGCCCTCCACAAGAAGGTCGATCTCATCTAATAAGAACCTTATCAGATCTGACCATCACAAGTATATTAATAATAATCAACAATATCAGTCATCTATTAGAAAAGATCTTACTATAGTTGAAGCACAAAAATCCTCATGAAGAACCACCAAATCTACCCCTATAAATATCCTTATTTCTAACTAATAAAGTACCACTATTTTTGTCTTGCGTAGCTCAATTTTGGTCTATTCATAGCAGAGTTCTGTATTCCAATTAGAATTTATTGTTGCAATGAAACTAATAACTTCATTGCCCTGTTTTTAATTTCGCTATAGCCATGAATTTTAATCTTGTAATCTTTGTAGCACCTGAATATTGGAATTTCTATCGAAATTCCAATATAAGGAATGATTTTTTAAGCTCAGAGGAGTCATATCATCAGTAATCTGAACGTTGGGCAAAGCGCATATCGTTTAGTCTGTGGGTAGTCCCAAGTCCAGAATAGACCCAATATAATGGACTTGGTGGATGTCTTCAATTGAATCAACAGGGTTTTTCAATCTCCTGATGCTTCTTTACAACCATGTCCTAGTTAGTGAAATTCCTAAGAAGGAGATTGATAGGTCGCTAGTATGCTGGGTCTAGGATACCTAGCAACACCTGAGGTTCCAAAGGGCTTATTCCATCAATGCTTGTTAAGTGCAGAAGGCAAATGCGGGTAGTTTGCATATTAATTTAGGTGTCTATCACCTTTTGTTCACTCGCTTTGACTACTACCTCCTCTGACGCACACAATGGAATGTCCTCTGAACCATCCACAGAGTCAGGCAGCTTTTTTGTGGTTATGCCCGATGTGGTATAAGTAAGTGTGAGGGCGGAAGAAGGATACTCAACTATGCATGTATATTCCTTCTTCTTAGGCTCATTGTTTGTAAAGTCTAGGCGAACCTCATAACCTAAGAGGGAGTGAAATTCCTGTTTCATATTATTTATTTCGTCATATTTTTCATAAATTGCGTGCCTATAAGTAGATTGTAAACATCATTGGTTAATGCTACAGCGGGGTAGCCAGTAAGAGCTTCCCAATCCTTATGGGGAGAGAAGAGTAGGCTCCAATAGCTCGAGTATTGTTAGGCCCTGCAGTTCCAAACTATTGTGAATAGTCCAGGTAGGGCACCATCTTGATTTCATTGATGAGCTTTGATAAGACCACGTTAACTGGAGCACCCATATCAAGGATGGCTAGAACGCGCAACTTATTAATGACAACCTCTACCTTAGTTATTGTGTTACCAAAAGTAGGGGGAGGGCGATAATTTCCTTCAAACTGAGAGTGGAGGCAAGGCTTTGAGCCATCTCAGGGTATTTGTCTTTGATATATTGGAGGGTATGAACCTGATGGGTGGATTGGATCACTGTATCAATAAGCTGGTCAGCATCACTAGAGGTATCAATCACCTCTGAAAACCTCAACAACTGTTGAAGATAGGCTCGTCATGGTATAATGGCTATATCAATTCTTTCTGGCCTCACCTATCTGGATCCTGCACTTCCATTGGAGCTCCCAAAACATAATAGTCTGCATCTTCACCACCCCCTTCAGACTCATCATCAGAGGGATTGTCAATGCACCTCGCTGAGATACTAAGAGGGGGACGAGAAACAGGCTTAATATCCTCACAGGGGAGGGATTGTCCCTCTCATCTACCCTTTTCACTTTTGAAGGAAATCGTAGCTGTACCAACTTTTGAGGGAGGTGTTAGAAGTGTAATGGGTTTAAACTTTTCCTTAGAAGTGACCAGCTTTGGCGGCCCCATGACTACAGGTTGTGAACAGGGGCAGCCTGAGTTGAGGATGAGGGGGATTGAGGCAGAGGCTTAGATGGATGTGATACTTTATCCACCTTAGTATACCGCTCAGTAAGAGGGGTTGTCAGGCAAAGTGATAATTGACTTCACCGGTTGAGCTTTTGAACCTGAAGCTGGAGGGGAGCGCTGCCCCCTAACTGACAATATCTTCTGGCTATCCTCATATGGTGGAGGAGTATTTCGGCACTGCAGCTCTGTAGAAGCGGGGTTCCAGAGGGATACAGACATAGAAGAGGCTGAATGGGGTCAGAGAGAATTCCCGCTTTGGAGCTTTTTGCAGAAAATCAGGTTCATAAAAGTCAGCCATTGCTAACAATGCCTCCTTGATATCCCGTACAGTTTGGTAAATGTGCTTTACTGCGGAGATATGCATTGCTAAAGGAGGGTAAGACTCCAAGCTAGCCATGATAGTAGCAATAGCATCATCTAATGGGAGCAGTTTGGCCAGAAACATAGGTTGAGCTTTGCTATAGAATCGCTCAACTAATGATGGGATCAATTCTCCCTCTTTCAGGCTAAGGCACATGAAGGCCTGTTTTTGCTATTGTAAACTCCGTTTTGAACCAAACTCGTCAATCAGCGCTACTTTGACCTCCGCCTAGGTGGTAAGTATGGCCATTTGAGGAACCATGATCTCCTGAGCCATCTGACTCAATAAGGGAAGGATATACTTGGTTTTTTGATGGTCAGTCTCTCCTTCCATCGCAGATTCATAAACATAAAGGAAGGATGCGATACTGCTCTTACAAGGTTTAAACTTGTCTCTGAATGGAGGTTTAAAGATAATAGGGAGGGCCCATAAGGGCCTTGCAGAGAGTGCTGCTTAAGCCTTTTAAGGAGAGACAAAGCACTGGCTAGTTGTTGCTCTAAAGCAGCTAGCCTTGGTTATAAGGTATCTTTCATTACTTTAAAACAAGATTTTGGTGGTATAAAGGGTCCCCTGTAGTGAGCACCGCTTGTTGGATTTTGGGCTCAGGAGATGCTCGCTGGGTCTTGGTTTACTAAAATATAACAATTGTGGAGTATTACCACAAATATGTGAAATTATAAAACTTCAAAAACTTTGAAAGTTAGGGGTTTTTAAAGTTTTTATTAAGCACCGCGGAGGATAAGAAAAATTAAACTCACTTGATATCTGACCATTTAATATTTAAAATGGTATTGAAGGTCAAAAGGAATTCATTGATAAGTTTGGGACGGCTTGTTACCATCCAAATAAGTAATGATGCAAGTTCAGCCTATCAAATCTCAAAAAACTTGCTTTAATTTAGCTAAATGATGGATGGGGATTTAGTGGTAGGCAATAAATACATGTGGGGTAACAATTTAATATTTTAGCCAATCCCCATTAGCTAAAAAATTCTTTCACCTTGGGGGACCCCTGCCACGCCTATAATAGGGGTTGGTACCCACATTGATTGAATGGACCGGGTTTCAGCTGGGGGAGTACCATCCAATGGACATCCCAGGGTCCGCCGCATGGTCAAAGTAATCTGACTGCTCAATATTGTTTGTATTGCCCGTGGAGTATCCAAAATCAGGTTACCCCAATTTGCAGGGTTCCACTGAGAATCATCCAAGGTTTTTTGGCCAATATTTTCGTTATTTAAATCAATTTGTATCAATGTTGTGGACTTGTAAATGTCCGACATTTCCCATTTTTTGGCCGATTTTGACCCACAACATTCTTATCTTGTAGCTGGGAGGGAAAATGTCCGACATGTATTAAGAGTCAGTGATCTATATCACCCAATTCCGTTGCTTAATGGATAATATTATGTGCAAATAAGCTTGGCGGACTTAACCCATATCACCAAAGAGCTAACACTGGTGCTCACTACAGGGGGCCACTGGTCAAATGTAGCATATCTGCAATAGGGCATCATGGAAAGCCCTCACTTGTTATGCCAAAACCTGATAAGATTTCACACTCAATATGCTAAAAAAGCTAGGGAAGCATCTAATGATGAACAGGCACTTTTCACTGTGACGGAGCTGGGTGATGAAGATGCTATGATCAATTTGCAGTTAAGAACTTGTCCTGAGATGGCAGCGGATTAACAAGGCTGCTCTACAAACGTGACCCCCCAGCAGCTGCGAGGCATAATAGAATGGCTTCTGCGGGGTACCAACTTTATGAAGATAAGACGAAGGAACATGCTCTGAGATTATTCTATAACCAACAGGACCAAGAAACTTATTACACTTTGTATATGTCCCACCTTTATGTGAACACCATGGGGTGTCTCACTGACTCAGTACCATGGAACTGAGAAATAATTGGTTGCATATATGCAGCCTTTGATCTGCCAGCTACTGCATGCGCTGGCCCGCCATAACATTGAGATTTGGGACATCATTTGGGTTGTTCAAGTGCAGCAGAATAAAATTCACCTTTTACTTGACTGCCTTGATCACTCTTTCTAGGAGGTTCAGGGGGTGCTTGTGCATGTGGATAACCGCGTTGTGGACGTCCACCATTGCTTGGAAGAATTGGTCCTGAAGTTGAATCAGAAGCTACCATAAGTGATAGGGGAACTGTTAGGTTGGTGCAGCCTATTGGCGGAATGGATTCAGGATGTCACCACGCTGGGTAGCAACAATGAGCAGTTTATGACAGACCTGGAGAAATGGGCTGAAGCAATTGAAGCAGTGATGGCTCATATTAGAGACTGAGTGACCTTTAAAGAGCGGTGGATAATGGATCTCACTGACTCTGTGGCAAATGAACTTAGTCAACTTTACATTGAGCGGAGTAACCAGCGGACAGCTGACCATATGACCAGCTCTTTTTTGGTGTCCTCAGAATATTGCCAGTTGTTGGGTCAGATTACTCAGTTAGAAAGTGTTAGTCAGGCGAACTGGAGCTGAGACATTATTCTTCCATTCATCAAGATGGTAGAGTATGCTGATATGCAAATGCATTTGGATAACCTTTAACAGACCAACAAGGAGATGGTTCAAGAACGAGCCATCCTTGTTAATCAAGTAGACGAAGAAAACTGACAAGAGCGTGACAATGGATGTCAGAACGCAAGAATGAAGGGCACATTGGAGGAAGTTCTCTCAAAGCTTCAGGCAATGGTGCATAAACTGGACTCTGAGCGAGAATTCCACCACAAATTGCAAAGTCAATTCAAAATGCTTCAATAGGGGTGCAAGATGGCTGGTGTCGGTGCTATTTGGTCTAAGCTGAGTGATTAATTGACAAACATTTTGCTGAACATCCTGGTAAAGGAGGAAAAGGTGCAGTTAGTGGCGAGTTTGGAGAATAATGCTACAGATCGGCCAGTTAGTATCCCTCAGGGGTTGTGGCAGTCCCTTTTCACAATCCAACTTCTTCCCGGTCAACTTTGGTGGATTAACATCCATCCATGTGACCCTATGCTAGTTCACAAGGGGATGTTTCCCTCAGTCATTTGGAACCTATTTTAGCCATTTATCACATCTGGAGTTCATAGCGAGTTGATTTTGTTCAGATCAAGAAGTTACCACCATTCAGTCATGATGGAAACATGTATGGATAGTTTAAAAAGTTTGAATTCGCCATGTAAGGGGCATCAAATCGGTGGAAAGTGAAACTGTTGCTTTCTGCTCTGGATGTTGAGAGTGCTGACCAGGTAATCTGTTACCTCCAAAATTTTTCATATCATATCAAGAGGTGAAGGAGACTGTTCTCCATCTGTTTGGGGGCGCGGCTAAGGTGGCGCAGCATAAGGATGACTTTCTGACCATACAATTTTACAAGAACAAGTCCCTGGTGGAGTTTGCAGAGCGATTCATGGATGAAGCTCATGTGTTAGTGGGAGCCAATATTTTAACCACTGAGGATGTGGGCATAGCTATGACGGCGTCAGTCAAACCATATCATGAACTGCATAATGCTATGACTCACATACTATATGAAGATGCAGGGCTTCTTCAAATTGTTAATACTTTGTGTCATCTTTCCACTATGTTCTGTGCTTGCAATGTGGAGTGGAAAGGCCCCTGATATCGCCACTGCAGACTTGGTGAAAAATGGACAGCAATGACCCAGTTGTAATCTGTTGGGTAATATTCATCCATCTTATATGTTGGGAGATCCTTTCCGCCCTCCTTATGCTCAACAGCCCCATCCTGGTCTAACTTCAATGCTTTGGTAGAAATTTGACCTGGACCATAAGGTGCAAAATACAGATGGGAGCCATTTATAAATTCTTGTTTCTTGTGCGGAAAAAAGATATTATGAGGGTAACTGCCCAGGCAACCAACAGGTGCATGCAGTGCCATCTGTTTTAATCGAGCAGAGAAAAGCTCAAGTGGAATAGAGTCAGGACGCTCTACTATACTAATTTGAGTCTAATCTGTACCTAACGATTACCAAGAGTCTCTTTGCATTGTGCCTGGGACCCATCTTGATGACTTATTATACCAAAAACTTCTTGTGGATACAACAGCCTTTATTCAAGAGAGCGACTATTCCCCTTCATGCTCTGAGTTCCTCCGAGATGTGCAAAAGCCATACTATTGCAAATCCTGGAACAAAATGGCACAAGTGTAATGAGAGTGTCTATAACTCTCCTGTTCCCATCGTGGTAGTGCTTGGTGCACAGGATTAACGCCAGGGAACTAGCCATTAGTAAAAAAGGTACTAGAGCCCAGCAGAGGGTGCTGGAGCAATAATAATTTAAGTAAAGGAGTGCGATCATTATAAAAAATACCCAACCAAAAGCGACGCAGTGCACAAAGGGGAAGGGGTAAGCGTCCCAGGTTGGAGGGAACCTGGGCGAACCAACAGTGCACTAGGAGCTAAGCGAATTGTATGTAGAATGGTATGGTGAATGTAACATGAGACCTCCTTGAAGAGGCCCGCACACAGGATTGTCGGAGATAACATAAAATAAAACGGGAAATGGGGAAAGTTTATTGGTAAAAGTTGACCAACAAGGAATGTTGGTTACGAAAATCAACTATAAACAGCGTTGGGGCAATTTGGGGTCTTCCAAAGTGGTCCCAAGCACCAATTCACCAATAGACAAACGCTTCCTACCTTATGGTAAAATATGCCAAAACTGACTTCACTCGAGAAATTTATTGAAGTTGCACTCTACCTGAACATGTAATTTTGTAAATGGAACGAGTTTTGAACCCCCGTTCCTCAATCAAACAAATTGAACCATCCGTGTTAATTATATATCGTCCATTTTAACGCCTGGGCTGACGCAAGGGGCTAGGTGTTAGGTACCTCACTAGTACCAACCTGGGAATATTTGGCTTGTACCCAGCGTTGGTCTACTATGTGTGCTTGAGGTCAGGGAGTGCCTGAAGCTTCACATTCTGGGCCTCCTGTCGCCCAGCCTTATCCTTGGGGTTGGTGCCCAATATCATGTCATTTAACCATGAAAAAAGTGATGCTGGACCCTCAATGGACGTCACCTCCCTAGTGGGGGTTAATGTAGCCATTCCAGTAGAAAAGATCTCCCAGGAGTATCCTCATGTCAGTATGGGTATATCCTCTTTCCTTGGTAACAAAAAGCCCTTGGACGTTCACACAAACAAAAATGCTCTTATTATTTGAAGTGTAACTACTGTGATATTTTTTTCAGAACACAAAAATCCGAGCTATTATAAAAACTGGTGCCTCAGTTTATTATAATCCCCAACAAGCTCATGGCTAAGCTTTCTCTGAAGCCTGATGTAGATCACAGAGTAGTGTATGGGACCGCGGGGGCACAGAGCACTGTGTCCAAATGAGCTTACAGCGCATTACTTCTGAGATTTGGTTCAGTTAGGGCTTACACTCCAGCGGTGGTTCTGCTAAATAATAACTATGATATGGTGATTGGTGCTTCATTGATGAGGCGATTTAGAGCCATGGTCATTATGTCGGATTAAACCATCAGTATCTTGGGTCAACAGATCCCCATTTACTTTACTTTAGCGGAATTCCAAAGGACCTGTTCCACTCCAGCCAGATCAATTTGGCGTATAGTGACAGGGCATTTATATCTAATATAAGCAAATAAAGTGGAAAACCAAAGCCCTCACCAACCAGATCTATAAGTATAAAGGTATTCCTCTATGAGCTGCAAGCACTTTGAGCATACCTTCTGGGCATCAGGTCATAACAGGGACCAAACTCAAAATAGACGTCCCTGAAGGGCTATATGGGGAAATTGTGGGTCCCTACCAGCAATTGTGGCTTAAATCACATGTGGCTCCAGGGCTACTGTTGCCAGGAAATGTGGAAGTGAAGGTATTGCTAGCAAAGCTACAGAAGGAGTCAATGTAGATCCAAAGGCACCAAGTGGTGGCTAATTAAATTTGGCCCCTATTGATGAGGTTCATCGTATTCATGACTTCAGATTGTTGTAGGACCTTGGCCTACTGTTATATTCCCCATTCAGTGTAATAGCAGTGGTTCCGCAGGAAGCTTTAACCAGATTGTCAGAGGAACAGAAAGTTAGAGCGATGGCTTTATTTAGAAAATAACGAGATAATTTTGCCTCTGATGACCACAATTTGGGGTGTGCCCGAGGGGGGTGCATTGGGTAAACTTAAAAGATCACCCCCATTTGTTCACGGCCTATTCAGTGCTCAAGGCGTTAGAAGAAATTGTCTCTAATGAGGTAGACAAATTTATTGAGCAAGGTATGTTAGAGCTGTCTAAGAGTCTGTGGGCATTTCCAGTGCTTATTGTTAAGAAAAAAGATGGCACAAACTGGTTGGTCATTGACTATCAAAAGCTCAATAGTGTTACAAAGAAGGGTTCCTATCCCCTTCCGCGGTTCATGATGCATTAGATTGACTTGGAGGGGCTAATTGTTTTCTGCCATAGATTTAATATTGGGGTATTGTCAAATCTAATTGCCATTGGCGGAACATAAGAAATGCGCTATAATCACTTTGAAGGGGTTTATTTCAGCCTACACGTATGCCACATGGTTTGTGCAATGCCCCAGCTACGTTCCACCGTGCTATGGATACAATCTTAGGTGACCTGAAGCTGTCCTGTGTTTTAGTTTACCTCAATGATATCAACGTGTTCTTGCAAACATTCACAGAGCATCTTGACCACCTAGAACAAGTATTTCGCCAATTCACCAATGCTTATATCAAGATAAAGCCTCGGAAGTGTCATTTTTTAAAAGAGAAACTGGAATACCTTGGGTTTGTGGTGGACTCAAAAGGGCTTAAACTAAGCTGGTGAAGGCGGAAGCTATAAGCAAGTTGACCCAGACAGGTAATAAACGAGATATTCAAGTGTTTTTGGGGATGCTCAGTTTCTACCAGTAGTTCATTACTAACTTCAGTTGTATTGGTGCACCGCTCTTTGAGTTGTTAAAGAAAAATGCCACTTTTAACTGAATGGAACGATGCCAAATAACTTTTGATTTCTTAAAATCTGCATTGGCGAGCACACCCATTTTGCAATACCCCAACTTCAAAAAACAATTTTGAGTGCAAATGGATGAATCACTTTCCGCCGTAGGAGCAGTATTGTCTCAGAAGGATGATGGCGTAGAACACCATGTTTCGTTTTGTAGCTGAAGCTTGAACTGTCATTAACGGAACTACACCATGACTGAGTGGGAGTGCTTAGCAGTGATATATGCATATAAACAGTTTTGAGTATACCTATACAGGGTGAAATTCCAAGTTATAACAGATCATGCATCTTTGCATTGGCTGCAAAATCTCTGTGAGCCTGAAGGATGGCTCGCGCGTTGGGCATTGAAGCTCCAGGTGCATGATTTCAATATCGTACATTGTCTGGGAGCAAAACATCAAAATGTAGACTGTCTTTCACAGCTACCAATAATTGCAATTACGGCGTATTTGGCTGACATTATGTATGAAAAGATGGTGGTGGGCAAATACCACAATGAGCTGCCGCAAGTGATCAAATTGATAGATGGGCTTATACAGGATACCTTCATATGCAATAGAGAACTATATAAGCATATTGGGAAATTGACACTGAGTTTTTCTAAACCCTCTGCTAGACCAGCGATTATAATGAATGCACATCGGGTGGTAGGGCATAGTGGGTTTCAGAAAACTTTGGAGTTTTTGTGACCCTTCTACCATTGGAGAGAATGCATTATGACGTTCTGGAGATGGTTAGCTTTTGTCATCAGTGCAAAGTGGAAAAACCTTTCCACAAGAAAACCACATACCAGTTGGTTAAGCCCCAGTTTTTAAGGTATACCATTTCTCTTGATGTGGTGGGGCCTTAGCCAACTGGTGTGAACTGATATAATTACATAATAATAGTAATTGACAGTTTGATGAGATGGGTGGAAGCTAGGGAGATTAATGATTTGGGGGCGGTCACCACCTCTAAGATTATTATGGAGTGTATCATAAAGTGACATTACTGTCCGCAATTCATTTTAATGGACAACGGAACCAATTTCACTTTGCATATACTGCCCAAGTTGAACAAATTGATGGAAATCCGCAGGGTCTTGACTACACCCTACCATATGGAATCTAATGGAATGGTGGATTGGATCAATGAAACCTTAGTAAACATACTCCATAAGCTTGTGAAAGATCGACCCTCTGAATGGAGTACCCTCCTAACCACAGCTGTCTTTGCATATAATACCAGCTACCACTCGTCCACTGGCAAGTGTGCTTTCCAACTGCTCTATGATAGACATCCAGCTTTACCTGCCTTGCTTTACTCCTGTGTGGAGGATACTGGCGGCATGGAACCGCAGCATTATTTTAACATTCTAACTGAGACACTGATCAAACTACAAACAGAAGCATATTCTACTAGCTTGGCTAAAAAATTTATAATCAGGCGGCTGACCATAGTAGATGTAGCAGACTCCTCCAGTTCGCTGTAGGAGACCATGTTTTATTCCATGATCAACATGGATTTGGATGGAAGAACAAGCTTGCTAACTCTTGGATTGGGCTGTCTGAAATAATTGAAAAGACTTATATCAATGCCTACACCATTAAGGAACTGCAGGTAGTCAGATTATCAACTGAGTTCATGTGAAGTTCCTTTGAGCATACAAGCAATAAAAAATTATCATTCAGTTAAAGGGGGGGTAATGTCGAGAAAATGATATTAATGGACAATATGCTATACATTCTGGCGGATTGCAAATTAGAGTTAAGTTGAGCCTCAAAATTGAGTGGAAAATACATTGATATGAAGCGAATCAAACATAGACTTGATAGTTTGGCTTTGGAGGGATTCCACCAAAACCTTGAGATAAATGAAGACTACTAAGATGGTATGAATAAGAGATTACTAATCATAGGGTGGATTTGAACTAGAATACTGAGGTAAGAGTTTAGCGGAAGAATGAGAGGAGGAGGTTTTTTAGTAGTCTGCAGATAAGTTCTGCATTTTATTATCACAATAAAGTGTTGATCGAGGCAATTGCTCCATACCTTATATATCAGTTTTATTAAGAGTCAGCGATCTGCATATCATCCAATTCTGTTACTCAGTGGCTTATACCTTGTGCAAAGAAGCTCAGCGAATTTAACCTGTATCACCAAAAAGATAACAATCCATAACTCTCTTGGAGAGCACTGTATTCATACAGGTTCATAAGTGCCCTGTCCACAGCGGATGTTCTTTCACAGCTGGCTCTTTCTCTTAGGTTAATTACTCCATAAAGTAACTCTAATACTTCTTTATTGGAAATCCAGGGTAAATGACGAGATTCAGGACTCTCCATATGATTTTCTTAAGCTTCTTCAAATGTGACGATGGGTGGACTTCCCATTTGATTATCATAAACACTATTTTTGCTGTTCATCCATAGGATGACACTATCAATCAGGTTATTTTCCATGGTTAAATTAATTAGTTTCAGGTATTTTTAAGCGTTGGCCGTGCCCCTGTAGTAAGCACTAGCCTGTTTGGCTTCCATTTTTAAGCTCAATTGGGCTATGTTCAAGAAGACTGACAGTCAATACTTGAAAAAAAATTGAGTCACATGACAAGTGTATTTTTTTATTTAAGAGGGTGACAAGTCACTGATTATGTCCCATCAGCTAGAGTATCTGCTCTATAGTAAGTACGCCAAAATGGATAGAGAAGCTAAGTACTAAAACAAGATATAGAATTAATAGTGTAACATTATTATAGAATAGAATAAGGGTTTTATATGTCGCATTTAACAATATAAACCCAAAAGATAAAATATTAATAAAATGAAATAGAGAATCCATAAGGGAGGCACTTGGTCAAGAAATGCTTACTTGAAAGTATAATAACTTTGTACCATTTTTTGATAGGGAAAAATTTGTGAGTTGAATATAAAGTCAGATGAGATTGATGTCACTTAGGTTAATTTCTTGAAATATTATTGCTAATTACTATTTTTCAGGGTTGTCTTAATTTATTGCCTCAAGTAACACCTTGAGTATTAGTTGCCTGACCTTCTGATGATTTTTCACTTTGATTGTGTTGGATTTCATCTTGGGGTATCTTGGCTCAATTTGCTCAAACGGATTTTCTAGGGTCAATTTGAGCCATACTGACTAGTGATTTTTCCATTTGAATTATTAAGGTAAATTCTTTAACCCACTTCTCAGATATAGGCATCAGTTTGGTTGTTGGAGCCAAATGGTCAATATTTTCCCAACATATCTGCTATCTGGATATCTGACAGTAAGCTATATTAAAGTATTTATTTTTATGATAAGGGGTTGACAAATTTAAACGTTAGAATCTAATGTATTTTTTCATAACTAATTTAAAAGGTAGCCCTTTTTATATTTTATCAAAATGATAAGTGTCATAGATACAATACTTTTTCTGATGTCTTTTCTTTGTCCTATGCCGTCTTGTTATCAGAATGGTAGTAAGAACAGCACTGTTTATATTTATAGGCTACTTTTTCTCTTTATATCTCTACTAACATGTTCACATATATGCTAATTGTTATACCTAACAAATTGATTTATAAAGTATTTTGGTCCTGGATGGAACAGCAATTCTTAATCTCATACAATTCAGGTAATCTTTTGTCTTTATGGAAATGAATGTTTGTTCAGATATAGGGGAAAGAACTTAAACATATTAAAAATTATCAAAAACTTAGTATATTGTCATATATAGATGATTTAAATTTATACACTAAAATTGACTTTGTGGTTACAGATTTAGGCTTCATATTATATTCATTAACTTTACTTTCTACCTAATAAAACCACATTTTTCAGATGACTTCAGGACTATCAATTTAGCCATCATATACTTAAAGCCTTTCAGGCTCATGTCAGGTCTTCCAGCAGATGGATATAAATTATTGCACTTTATGAGGGCCTGAAATATCTTAGTGTTCATAGTTCTTTCCTCAAATTTTTTTATAAAAATTATGCTTTACAAACTTTATTTCTAAAAGTTTAAAACTTATTAGTACTATCAAAATAAAAATCTTTTCCATATATCTCTAATACCGTTAATTTATGCTGATTGGTGAACATTGTTTAAAGTTACTTTTTTAAAAGTTAGAAAGTTATTTTTGCATTTTCAGTTAGGTTCTAGATTAATCTGTTTGTTAATGTGTAAAAAAATCAAGTTTAAGACATAAAAATCTAACTACTCAAGACCATCACCCTGTTAGAAATAAGCTCATGATCTATTGCTACCCACTTTTAATCATAAATTTCAATTATCTCAAAGAAGATTTTTCAGGATTTTTTTGTTCTATCCCAATTTTATAGTTTATCATCTAGCTATAGTAATTCTAAGCCTTGGAGAGAAACACCTGAAGATTAATTAAGAGAAATTCCCGTTTTGGACCAAAAGGGGAGGAATCCAGCAGCCATCCCTCTTGTTACCATGAGTGACTTAGCTCATGTGGTAGATGAAAGGTGGGTGATGGCTTCTCTTTGAGAATCTAATTATTAGCTCATGCCAATACCCATGAGGCGGTTCAGAAAATTTGAGGTATGTGGGGAAGTGGCAGCGGCCAGGGGCTTTGCCAGCAGAAGGTTGGCAGCAATCCTTCCCCACAAAAAGATAATTATGGCAGTTCAAGTTTTTCTGAGGAGAGTAGATTGATATCCAGTGAAATTAAATTGACTAAATCAGTTTTGGGCAGAGAAATACCCAACTGCCATTCTCCTTTGATGCTGGTAGTCAAGAGCCTATCCCTCTTAGGCACAGGTACAATAAACTCCTTCCCTACTTAATGGAATCAGCCATATGTGGCCTGGTCATGTGAACATCTAGTCGCCTCCAGATGAAGCGTTGCAAATATGTCAAGCAGGATTACATCATGAAGGAAAAAATTGGTAGTAGTTTGTTGCCTTAATCAACTGGCCAGTCCAAGATTGATCTAATGTCATAAGAATGTGAATAAGTTAATCTGATGCAGTAAAATTGCATGTTTTTCTGATGGTGGTTGAAATTATTTTGTTCCCTTTTTTTGGTGAGTTTACAAGGCAGCTAACCCAGACAGGTTCTGCTCTCACTATATTTTTCTTCGCTTTCCACCCTCTTAGTTCCAATTAAAAAGATACTTAAAAATTAAACTATTGCGAATTTTAGCATTCTGCTGGACAATGAGTAACTATGATTACCAATTTTTGGAAATCTATAGATGGTGCCCGCAGCTGCCTTCCAACTATTTCATCCCACAATATGGATTGATGTACCAGAGGTATTATGAAAGGTGTTCTTAGTGGTCACTCACCCTGAGTTCCAGGATAGTAATATTATTAGCATGCTTCATGACATATGGAGCAAGAAAAATTCTTATCCTTCTCCATTGTGCCCATAGGCAAGGTGTTGCATTGGTTTTGTTGTATGAATGAAAGGTTCAACCTTTGTTTATGGTGGTGTCTGCCAAGATGGTGGCCCATTTATGATAATGTAGTTTTCAAACTGCAGTTAAATCATATCTCCTGCCTCAAACACTGGAGGGAACTACCCTTGGGTCAATTGTAAGAGGACCCTGGTTTCCCCTGTTTTATTTTTCAAGTTGTCCAGAAGAAACGGGTTTCAAGCGTGGGGGTGTTGTTTGTTCCTGTGGCCCCTGATCTTCCCCATCATCCCACCATTTTAAGTTCTGATTCTAGTATTATTGCAGTCAACTATGCCACTTCTGAGGAGCAGATGTATGTGAATCTATTGGTGCCACTGTTGTCCGTGGTACAAGTGGGGGGGGTTAATGTTTACTCAGGTGGCGAGACCATGGCTTCTTCGCTTGAGGACAATCCAGTGGATGGTTAATCAAATATCTCTTCCCCAAGTTATGTCTCACAAAACGGCTAATAAAAAATATCAGGCTTACTTTCTGTCATCTGTTAAGATCTAGTTAAGATCTCATGTGGTCTAAGTTGAGGCTCACTGGACACGGGAGCTGCTGAGAACTTTATGAGCTTGCAGGTCGCTCAGGAGCTGAATCTCAATATTGACGTAGGATCCTCGATTTTGAGTGCATTATTGGCCTCAATGACTTGCTACACGGTGAGATGACACATACCATTCTCAATGCATGGGTTTGTTTTTGTAATTGGTTCAACGATGTGCCAGATTTGTTATTCCTGTTATCCTCAGAATTTGGTTGGTGGCGGCGGCACAAGGTTAGTATCACCCTGGAGCTCAACTCTTTTGTCATTCATGAATCTGCACATTAGTGTCTAATTTCTTCTGATTGATATTTTCCCCCTGCTAACGTAGTAGGGTGGATTGTTTCAACTCCTTCCTCAATGGCGTTTCCAGAATACTTTCCTTCCATCTTGGACCAGTACAGGTATATTTTTGATATAAAAGACCATTTGTCTTCCCTTCCACTCCAAGTATAACCTGACCTTCTGGCTGACAGTAGATACCATCAATATCAATTGTCCTCTGTACCTTTATACATCGCACTTACAAAAGGGAGAGTGTTTAAGCAATCATCTCCTAACGCTGCTCCCATGGTTTTCGCTCAGAAGTCTGATGGAACGTTCCGTCCCTGCATGGATTATGGGCATCTAAATAGTACTACCATTCATGATCCATACCCCTTCCCCATCAATCAGATTATTAACCAGCAATTGTGAAGTCCTGGGTGTTTTCAAAGATAAAATTTTATGAACATGTTTAACCAAATTAGGGTGAAAGAAGTCCAATAATGGTTTATAGTGGTTCATACCAAAAGTATGATATTCCAGATCCGCGTGATGCCATTTGGCTTGAAAATGCTTTGGGAACATTCCAGTGGACGATAAATGATATTCTCAGTGATCTTCGGTTCACCTGTATGGTGACATATATCAGTGATATCCTCATACATTCCCCCACTTTTTAGCAGCATGAGAAGGACCTGGAGGCAGTGCTGGCTGCGTTTCACAAGGCCAACCTCTATCTAAGCCCTATAAGTGCGAGCTTTAAGGATGAGGTTACCTTCCTAGGTAACTCGGTCCCAAAGGACATATTATGTGGTTTCTCCCAGAAAAATCAAAGCTATCCTTTCGTAGCCCACTTCTACCACTCAGAAGCTGTTGTGGAGCTTCTTGGGCTCAATTATTTTTGAAGAAATACTCTCCTTCCTCTTTCAGCTGGAAATGCCGCTGCATCCCTTGATGGGGATGAATGTTTCGTTCTGATGGATAGAGGAATGCCAACGGACGTTTGAAAAAAATCCAAGAGGTGTTTGTGGCATCTCTCATTTTCAAAAATGCTGACCACACAAAGCTTTTTGAGTGGTGTGTGATGCATTGGCAGCCGCCATGGGTCAGTGCTTCTTCAAAAGCAGAGCAGAATGGAAGATCTGGTGCTTATTTTTTTGTGAAAGTTTGATTTGTATAAACAGTCTAGGCTATTTACAATAAGGAGTGGGCTGCAGTGGCACGGTCACATACAAATTGGTGGTACTTCCTTCATGGAGCGTGACATTAAGTGACCATGTGGATGAACCACTAGGCCTTAATACCTTTCTAAAAGCTTCAGAAGGTGTAACGTCGCATTTCATGGATGTACCACAAACTCTACAGTTTAAGTTTAAATATGAATTTATCAAGGGTTCCATGAATGTCCCCCCAAATTGTTGAGATAAAACCCTTTTTTGTGTCTAATGAAAAAAGGGCAGGAGCTCAACATGGTAATTTCGCCAGTCCAGATTCTAGAAACTGCTCCAACAATTTTCATTGGCAGAGTGGGATCTGGAGGTGCCATTAGTTTCTTAATATTAGCAGTTCAAATGACCTGCATGAAGAAGTTGAAGCTGGTTGACCAACTGGTGCTCCCAGTACATCTGAGGACACATTGACATCGGCAGAAAGATTGATTTTGTTAATCCCAAGTTTGGGTTCCACCCCAAATTTCGCAAGGAGGTAATTTGGGCTCATCATGACTGTAATAGACGAAAACGTCCCAGTTTTTGACCGCCATCTTGCCTTCAGGTTGGCAGATGGACGCCAAAAGATTTTCTGATATGAGGTTCCCTTGAGGATAGTGTTTTGACTCATCATACTCACCAATTCAACCTCAGATTTAGGGAAATTCGGAAAATGAGAAAGACATACACAGGTAAGAGAGGATTGACCCCAAAATTAGCCTTGTTTTATTTATTAATGAAATCAACACGCTGACAAATTTAATCTCAATAATATAGGGCACAACGAATGACACATGAAAAAAACCAGAGCATAAGGTAGTTTTGTTCACCGCCAAATACCACTTTCTTTTGTTAAGGATACAAGATTAGGATTGCCATGGGATTCCAGGTAAGACAAGGCAAGAGTGGCCCCAAGGCCACAAGAGAGACCCACATGAAGGCGGGAAATGAAGAAGAGAGATAATTCTGAACTGAGTTCAAAATCGCGTGAGCCTGACATTTTAGGGTCGCTCTTCCAGGGGGCCCCTCTGCACTTTTCTTTGCGCCCCAAGGAGCATGAAGAATAGCTCGGGAGGGGCACAGCCCAGTGCCAAGCCCACATGAACCTCTAAGCCCCAAAATAGCGTTATAACTTGATATTCAGAAATCCAAATTTTGAGCCAAAAATGTAACAATTGGTTTAATCTGAACGTTACATCACCCCCTCTAAGAAGGAGCCCCCCACAAGAGGATGGCCCATAGCTTGAGGTAACCACCATGGGGGTTTCTATGGTAAACATGGAGCCAGAATTGGATCGCAAAAGCCAGTCCACCCAGTAAGGGGAAATATGCCAAACACAGGGATGGATGGTTATCCCACACAGGGTGGGCTGACAGTGGGGTGAGGGGCCCTGCTTGGCCAGGTCCATCGGTGCCAACCAGAAACTTGGTGAGGGGAAGCCCCACCAGGATTTTGGACTGACGATTGCTTCAGATTCAGGGTTGGCAATAAGTCACCAGCTCCCCCGGTGCTGGTTAATTGACAGCTAGGACCTGAAGTGACCACTGTGGTCAGGCCAAACTGGGGATCTGGTGGCGTTCTAAAAGCACACTGAGTTCAGAATAATGTAACAGATGAAAACGTCCAAGTTTTTGACCGCCATCTTGCCTTCAGATTGACAGATGGACGCCAAAAGATTGTCTGATATGAGGTTCCCTCGAGGTAAGTGTTTTTACTCATCATACTCACCAATTCAACCTCAGATTTAGGGAAAAGTTGGAAAACGAGAAAGATATACACAGGTAAGTGAGGATTTGACCCCAAAATTAGCCTTGTTTTATTTATTAATGAATGTAAACATGTTGAAAAATTCAATCTCAATAACATAGGGCACCGCAAATGACACATGAAAAGACCAAAGCATTTGGTAGATTTGTTTACCGCCAAACACCACTTTCTTTTGTTAAAGGTACAAAATTAGGATCGCCACGGGATTCCAGGTAAGGCAAGGCAAGAGCAGCCCCAAGGCCACTAGAGAGACCCACGTAAGGGTGGGAAACAAAGCAAAAAGAGTATTATGAACTGAGTTCAGGATCCCGTGAGCTTGACCTTTTAAGGTCGCTCTTCCAGGGAGCCCCTCTGCACTTTTCTTTGCGCCCCAAGGAGCATGAAGGATAGCTTAGGAGGGGCACAACCCAGCGCTGAGCCCGCATGAACCTTAAAACCATAAAACAGAATTTTGACTCAATATTCAGAAATCCAAATCTTGAGCCAAAATGGAATGATTGGTTCAACCTGACTGTTATAATAACCCTACAGAGGTGGGTCACCTGTATGATAAAAAAGCCTCAACTTGGCGAAGTAATCATATATATGGCCTGGGATCCCTAAAGATATCCCAGCGTGAATTGCTAGTTGCATAACGTGCATACAGGCAAGATCAGATAGATCATGTAGGAATGGCTTCTCCATCACCTACAGCAGCCTGAAGGTCCGTGAACCTCAGTATCTGTCAACTTCACTGTTGAGCTTCCCAGATCCAATGTGTTTATTGCGAATATGATGGTTGTAGACTGTTTTACAAAGCTTTTACTGTATATTCTCTATTCATCTGCTATTACTTCTGAGGAAATGGCCTGGATCTTTTTGCAGCATGTCTTCTCAATGTTGGTTTGCCTCAGGAAAATGTGAGCGACTAGGGCCATAGTTTATGAGCGTTTTTGGATGGCCCTCCTGGCCCTTCTGAAGAATAAGCTGTGCCATTCCACCGCATACCATTCAAAATCTGATGGGAAAATATAGCAGGCCAACAAGATCCTCAAAACAGCATCTCAGGTGTTACATTACCACTGCGCAGGATACCTGGGTGGATGATATTCCATTGTCACAATTTTTTTATATAACAATGCCTCCCATACATCTACCAGGTTTCACCTTAAGAAGTCATGCTGGGGCTTAAACCCTTATTTTACCCTGGTCTGTGCCTTCTCCCAGAAGTCCCTGCTGCGACGGACCATGTGAAGCAAATTCAGGGCACGCAATACTGGTTCAGGAGCACTTGAACAAAGCCATTAGTGATTACAAGTGGCTCTTAGATCATAAACGCCTCCTTGTCCATGAGATAAAAGTAATTTCTTTGGTCATGCTCGATATGAGCCACCTGCAAATGAAATTTACTCATGGAAGTTTAAAGTAAGTTCTCAGGTCCTCACATGGTTGAGGAGGATCTGGGTAAACATGATTTCAGTTGGTTATCCACACTCACTGGAAACAGCACCTCATCTTCCATTTGTCCCAGTTGTAGATGTTTAAAAAGCATGCCACCCATGGATACTGGGTTAGTCATGATTGAGACTCAGCGGAGGTGGAGGTAAAGGCCATTCTAACATCCCATTGGTCACATTTATTAATGCAGCATTTGGTGGCTTGGAAGGGATTTGCTTCGTACAAAAGCAGCTGGGTTAGTGCTTGCAACTGTGCTAATCGCCAAGTGTTGGTGATGCCTTCCACGTCATAAACTTGGACACTCCACATCCTCCCTTTGAAGGTTAACATCATCTTTGCAATCAAACTTCTTAAAGGCGCACAAAAATGTGGCACTTGCCCAGGTTCCAAGTGAGTGTGCTCCTCTTACTCAAATAGAGAAGAATAATGTAAGTCTTAGGGAGCAACCTCTGCGGCTTAATTGGGAGGAATTCCTGTTTAAGACTAAAAAGGGGAGGAAGCTAGCGGCCATCCCTCTTGTAACCATGGGTGACTTAGCCCATGTGGTAGATGAGATGTGGGTGACAGTGTACCCCTTGAGAATCATGTCGTTCCTTCATGTCAACCACCCATGAGTTGGTTCAATAAATTTGAGATGTGCGGGGAAGTGGCAGCATCCAGGGGCCATTTCAGAAGAAGGTCAGCAGCAATTCCCCCCGCACAAGGGTAATTCCGCTAGTTCAAGTGATGCTGAGGAAAATTTAATTGATATCCAGTGAAATCAAATCAATTAAGTCAGTTTTGGGTTTGAAAAACCCCAACTTCCATTCTCCTTTGTCTCTGGTAGTCAAGAGCCCTTCCCTTGTACAACAGGTGCAATAAACCCCTTCCCTACTCAATGGGACCAGCCATATATGGCTTGACCATGAGCACACTCAGTAAGCCACTGGATGAAGCGCCACTGATCCACTAAGTGGGATCACATTGGTAAAAATATGGTAGCAAGATTGAGCCTAATTTTCTGGCCAAGATGAGATTAATTCAGCGTCATAAGCTTGTGGAAAGTTTGATTTGCTGTAGTCAAATTGCAAATTATATCTTGATAACAAATTCAATTATCTTATTACCTATTTTTGCAAGCATATAAGGCAGTGGACCATGAAAGGTTCCGCTGTCACTCCATTTTTTTCTCTTTCCACCATCTTGGTCTCGATAAACAATCCTAAAAAAATCAAATTTTATTTGTGAATTTGAGCAGTCCGCTGGACATTTAGTAACTGAGACCAATTCTAGAAATCTATGGCTGGTGCCTGCAGCTGCCTTTCTACTATTTCATCTCACAATATGGATGGCTGTACTGGAGGTATTCTGGCTGGTGTTTGGGTGGTCACTCACCACAAGTTATAAGCCAGTATTAATATTATCAGCACGCTACATGACAGTAATAAATACATACAAATGTCTACACAAACTCTCAAAAACTTCTAAACAGCTAGCATAGAGGCCCTTATTGAGACTTATTCAGCTCTATCCTCCTCAGATATACACCAAATTGTAATAAAAGATTTGATTAATGTTACCCTAATTTCTAACCAGAGGATATACCTTGACTGAATAACCACTCAAAAGCAAGTTCTTGGGTTTACTACAGGCATCCAGAGACAAATACTTAGCTTAACGCGCATCTATGCACTTTGCTTGTTTAAAACAGGCTCAGCTCGCTCACTCAAATTTTGATTTGAGTAAGCACTTACCTATCAGAAAAAAGTGTGATAGTACCTTACTACCAGAACTATATATTGGTGCAATTAGGAGACTTAAGATCAATCATCCCTTATATGATATTGGTAAGATAAACCACCTATAAAATCATTACTGAGGTTACTATAATATTCTTTTACCTTTTTTACTTCCATTGGTGTAAAAGCTAATGATTTATATACCATTAAATTCAGTATTTAATCTTTTGTTACCTTAAAATCACACTAGGCAGCTATAAAATTAAATTTACACAATCTATTATTTTTATTTATTTATTATTATGGTTAGAGACTGTTTTGTTTGTAGTTGTGAAAAGTAACCTTATATTAAATTAATAATCTATCAACAACGTGTATATTCCTAAGCCAATGTTTATCTATACCATCCTTGCTATCATTTTAGCTAAAATAAGTTCAACTTTATAATAGTTGAGGCCTATTATAATCAAAAACTTTAATACATTTTTTTACTAAAAGGTGTTTATAATCTTGTGTCAGATTCTCTTTGAGGATTTTTATGCTGAAGGGCATTCTTAAACTGAAATGTGCTTACTGAGCCATTTTTTAAACCCTCTGAGATATAGGGCGGTGTGGATAGGTTTCCATAAGGCAAACTTGGATGAACAAACCTTCATGTCCTACAAACTTTATCTTATCTTTAGTTTTTGTTTCCATGATTAAAGTGTTTTTGAGAAGAAGGTCTTTTGAAGATGTAAAAATTGGTACAGGGGCGTTGGTGATGTAAGACACAGGTTCAGGCTCACTACACTTGGTTTCTCCATATAAAACCTAAATACTTTACAAAAATTATAGCAGAAAAGTCAGAAATTATTATTAAGTATAATAGGTTCTGCAACACACTATAATCTTGGTTGTACTACCAGTGGTTAATATTTGTTGGTTTATATCTGTATTTTCAATTTATCTGCAAAAATAATCATATTGCCGGGTTAGATAAATGCAAAGTATATATTATGTTACTGAGGCAAAAAACTCCTTAATCCAAAGTTTAATTTAAGTCTCTTTTAAGGCTGTCAGTCATCTAATTATATAATTTATAGGTCTTGAAGGGGTGTGTATGCCATGAAGCTGTCACAATGATTGATTGTGCAATAGATTCTAGAGCTGACTAGCATAATCTCAGAAAATTCTGGAAGGCTTGGTACAATTGAAATAATGTTAATGATGGTTTTTTATAATTATATGAAGACTATTCCTATTATGAGTTGGTACTGGCTTTCTGGCAGGGTATTACTATAGCTCCTATCATATAGAAATTAATTATATAAAAATCATAACTATTCTTGCATTGATCCTTTTTATTTATAAAAAGTAACATTAAAACAGAGGTCTTACCCCAAATATGAGGGTAAGTCAAAAAGTAAAGGCAAATTTTTAAAAAGGAACTTTTTAATGTGAAACAAGATGACAAGTAACATCATTTCTCTACATAATCTCCCTCAATTTCTATGCACTTGGTCCATCTCTTGACAAGCTTCATAATTCCGTCCTGGAAGAAGATTTGTGGCATCATGCACAGCCACTTGAGCACCACCTCCACAACCTCATCATCTGACAAAAATTTGGTTTCACGCAGGTGCTCCTTCATTGGACCAAAAAGGTGAAAATCACTTGGAGCTAGGTCAGGACTGTACGGCGGATGCTCCAGCAGCTCAAAACCAAGATCTTGAATGCACTGGATCGTTTTCCCCGCATTATGAGGATGGGCATTGTCCTGAAGCAAAAGCACACCTTTTGAAAGTTTTCCTCGCCTCTTTGTTTTGATTTTGGGTTTCAGAACTCGCAGTAGCTCACAGTAGCTGTCACTATTCACTGTTTGACCTTTAGGAGTGTAATGAATTAGAAGTGGACCTTTCATATCACAAAACACTGTCATCATCAACTTTCCTGAAGAAACTTGTCTTTTGAACTTTTTTGCTGTAGGTGAGGATGGATGTTTCCACACCATACTCTGCTGCTTACTCTATGGTTTGAAGTGATGGACCCACGTCTCATCAATAGTTACTATGTGACTGAGAAACTCTTCTCCTTCCTCTTCTAAACGCCTTAAATGTGACTTTGAAATTTCCAACCGTTTCTGTTTGTGCTGGTCTGTCAGTCGATGTGGTACCCAATGAGCACACACTTTGCAATAATTTAGTGATTCGTGGATGATTGCAACTGCTGAACCATGGCTAATGTTCAATGCATGCGCAATATCATCAATTTTGACATGACAATCATCATTAATCATTATCTCAACTGTCTCAATATTCTTGTCCATCTTCAAAGTGGATGGCCTACCTGAACGCTCTTCATTGTAGATAGATACATGACCATTTTTAAAGCGATTTACCACTCATAAATTTTGCGTTCACTAAGACAGCTCTCACTGTACTGCTGCTGTATTCTGCAAATAATCTCCACAGGTTTAGTCCCTTCAGAGTGAAGAATACGTGCTACTCCCCTCATTTCTTCCTTGGTGCACATGGACAACCTGGCACTCATAATAAAATGCCCTGAAATCACTACAAATAGAGTTGAGCACTGAAACAACACAGCTAAAGAACAAAAAAAACTTTGAGATTATAATATGTCATTGTTCAGTCAGTGCTGCCATCCATTGCAGCAGGAAAATTAAAATTTGCCTTTACTTTTTGACTTACCCTCATAAAACTTATATTTCTCCTTGCATTTAAAGTTATTTTCTATATTCTAGGATTTCTCTGAGGTTATTCTATATTATATCTAAGTAAAAAAAATTACCTTGGTTGTCTGACCCAAATAAACTTTTTGGGGCCAACAAATAGATCAAATATTATGGCAATTAAAGTCTTAAAAATCTTGTTTTCTACACCTATATTAATTAGAAAAAATGTAAATTCCTATGCTTGGAACCTTATATTAAACTTTATTATCTAAAAGCTACAAAGATACATCATTTTATGACATATACTATGCAACACCTTGGCCTTACTTGATTAGCTTAAGTTGATGGTGAGTCTAAGTTGCAAAATAAGGTTTGTGCATGATATAAATTAGACATCAAAAGTAGTTTTGATATGGTAGAGAGGTTGAAAAAATCATCAGTGACTGACTTTTAGCTTAATAGAAAATCATTTAGTAATCTGGGTAAAACTACTGTTAGCTCCTCTTGAAAACTCTCCTGGAAACTCTGTCACCACGTGGGTAATAACTTAAAATTGGTCTCCTAGACAAGACACTAGAGAGTTTTTCAACCTTTTCCTTGTGAAACTCAATAATTACAAGGTGTCCTCTTCTCAAGTGCCTATTATAAGCAGATCCTATACTGGATACTGGTAATGCTGCATCAAAGTAACCTCAGACTGGTTTCTGGAAACCTTTATATATAAACTAAAAATTGGAAGCTAAAAAAATGAAAATTTTATTATAATGACTAATTAAAGTAAATAATGATTATACTTAAAACTTAATTTAAGATTTGGGATTCAGAACTTAGGGAAAAGTGGTAAATTTATTTGATATAGTTTATCAGGCTGTTAGGATTTTTGCCCATATTCCCAGCCTGCTAGATTACCTGGTGTCACTAGGGGAAAATTCCCTAAGGCGAAGTGAATTAGAAATCAGTTGGCCCAAATTTTGGAGGAACTACGTTTGGGATATTTGCCTGGTCATATCCATTGGGGATTGATCCGGATGAATACCCAATATCTCATTGGGTGGAGTGGCCAATGAAATAGGGGCATCTGATAGTGATTAACTATCAGGTGTACTGATTGGGATTGGTCAGCTTTCATCATTGACTGATTAAGAATGAATAGTGAGTTGCAAGGTGAGTGATGCCAACTGCAACTAGCAAATCGATCTATTGGTGAAGTGACCTGCCATAATGGGTAATGAGTCCCATTACCTAAGAAGGTCGCTAGCCAATTATGGTTTGTTCGCTTGGATTAAGAGGAAAACGTTAGGGACTCGTTTTTTTTCCATTTGAGGTCTCGAGGATGTCTAATGACAGAATCCTAGCCAGGATGGGGAAGACTATTGCTGCTGAGACAAGGAAGGGTGATTCAATGGCAACGGCTGCCATTCTATCAAAGAGGTGTCAACCAAGGGTTAGATAGCCGACCCCCCCCCCCCCCCCCCCCCCCCCCCCCCCCCCCCCCCCCCCCCCCCCCCCCCCCCCCCCCCCCCCCCCCCCCCCCCCCCCCCCCCCCCCCCCCCCCCCCCTACTATATAATTCCCTAGGATTCACTATAATAAAAACATTGAAAAACAAATTAAAAAACTTAGACATTAAATATTTTTATTCATTAGAAAACAGTATTAGTAATATTGTAGATTCAGTGTATAGTTAGACTATCAGCATCCAGTGTGATGTTCCATCTCAAGGATATCATTTCAGAAGGCAATAATTGGAAGACTCTCAGAGAGAAGAGTAGAGATCCGAGTGGGGATCTAGAGATGAAGGGAACCACAATCAGGGGTAGCTGCCAACTGTGTGTTGGGCTGAAAGAGACTGTCATCAGGAAATCTTGATGAATATTAGGTGGACAGTAATATAGGAAACAAATCCCTATGAGTATAACTTATTGAGTATTTAATTGGAAGTACTGGATGAAGCGTTGTGCCTAATAATAGTTCAAACTCAACTATGGATAATAGTCACCATACTATTATTGGATAATGCATTCTATACATCGCGAAGTGCACAAGGAAACCAAACCTGTGCAGTAAAAAGGTTACTAGGTTGATGACCAATAATCAATCCTAAGTAAATTTTTACAACTTGGTGCTCACTACAGGGGTAGTTGAGTAAAGAATCTATTAATAATGTCATATAAAGAAGAAATGTGCAAGTTGTGGACCAAGATTGCCACAGTGAATCAGAATGCCTTAAACTCAGTGGACCATCAGGAGGTCGCGGCCTTGGAAGAGCGAGTCACCAAGGTAGAGGAAGGATTAGAAAATGTAGCCAACTTCAGGAACGAGTTACTTGGAAAAGTAAACTTGTTAAAAAAGAAAGAAGGAGACATTGTTAAAGAGGTCCTATTCCTGAAAATGGAGTAAGAAGTGGATCGCGTTCATTTGAGAAAGTTTGGTGCAGATATTGAGAAGTTAATGAAAGAAGTAGAGGACTTGAAAGCCCACTAATGTGCATGTGATCCTGATATGGCCAGTGAAGCCGAAGTAAGAAGTCCTCATATGATTCTTGGGAAGACAAATACCCCAAGATATATGCCACCCATCTTTAATGCTATTTTGGAGATGATGCCCAAAGTCACTCCAAAAGTTAGCCAAGTAGCTGAACTGAGAGAATCAGCCCAAATTGACTTGGGGGAATCTAGAGTAACACTGAAAATGCCAACATTCCATTGGGATAACGCCCCAAGAATTATTCTGACTATTTGACATGACTATGAATGGATATGGGGATTGTCAAAAGGCGTTGACGGTCATGAATTGTTTGGAAACAGACTGCCAGAACCTAGTGTTACCCCACTTGGAGGGGGACAGCTGGCCGTATGCTGAGGATAAAGTGGCCATAATGAAGGGGTTTGGGAGTCCAACCCGCGTGTCAAAATGCAAGCAAGAATTTTGGGAATTCAATTTTTATAGGGATGAGTCTCTTTCTAGCTTCGCGGATCACTTTTACCAGGAGTCTCAGATCCTGGCTGGAGTTAAAGTGTTAAATGACTTTGATGTGAGAATCGCTTTGCAAGTGGCTCTTCAGCCCTATTGCAATTTTCATCAAATGATGTCTTCTGTATTCACGATGGAGATAACTACCTCACAAATGGTAGACAACCTGAAGATTTTGGGAGCGACGTTTGATGCCCCAAATAGAATCTTCAAGTCTAATCTAGTCTGAAATTCAAATCCCACAAAGGGAAGCGAAGGAGCAAAAGAGGCTACCAACTAAAATATGCTGGGAAATAAGCCCAAAGACTTCAGATGGTTAAATTATAAAAAGAAGGACTGCTTCCAGTGTGGCAGGAAAGGACATTTTGCCACGCACTGCAAAAAGCTGAAAGATCAAATTAATGTGTTCCAGGCCAAAGATACAGCAGTAGACAAGGATTTGGGAAAAGGTCCCGCTGCCTAGACAAGGAACAGTCTAGAGCACCAGAGAAACCTGTTCCTCCTGATATCATGAACGAAGAGATAGACATTAGCGATCTGTTTGTAGATGACAAGCAGGAACAGCTATACCAAGTGGTCAGCATGGATATAAATGCCGTGACCAGAGCTGGGGCAAAGAAGATTGACCCCAAAATAATTCAGGAAGTTGACCAGCCATACACCTGACAACTGGCGGAGAAGATTTGAACTGCTGAAATCCTGATAAGGAAGCAGATATTCATTTAGATGAGGTCAATCTGTCAATCCCCCTTGGTGTGATATGGGAATTGTCCCCTGAATTATTGGCACAGATTATTCATACCCTAGATTTGGCTTATAAAGCCACAATTCACTCAGTAGATACTATATTAAAATACTCTAAGTGTATGTATATAGATATTCAAGTGAATTGAGTGAGGGTGAGGGTGATAGTGACAGTGAAGCGCCCATCAATATTGTGTCAACCAAGCTGGTGAAGAGGATGAAGATTTCTCCGGACTTGGAACACAAGAAAGAATATGGAACAGCTGGGCTGAACACCACCATTTCCTGTGGAGCGTATAGTGTGCTGCCACTACAATTTGGGTCATTGGTGGTATCTGCGCCAGCAATAGTTTTGGTGAACCAAAACTATGATATCCTTATCAGAATGGAGTTTCTGTGGAAGTATGAAGTTAAATGTAACTTTAAGGATAATACGTTGACTATCCTGGGTAAGACGTTACCATTGATATACCAGAAGTACAGTGAAGTTCTGTTGAATTGGAGAAATAACTTCATTAATCTGATATACAATGATGGCATTGTACCTATTTGATACCAATTAGTTGGTAGAAAGTGATGAGAGATGCTGGCAGAAATCCAAGGAAACTGGGGAATTCCACTAAGGATCAATAAAGAGAGGACCATACCAGCCATATCGCAGATAATATCAATACATGGTTGACTTTGGAGATTCCTTAGCTGTTGTATGGGGAAGTCAGAAGCCCCTGGAAGAAGTCCAGAGTGGAGCCATGGGTGGCTCCCAGGATAACAATTCTGGGCCTTGGAGAAATATGAGTTCTCTTGGCAAATTCGAGCGATAAACTGATGAAGATCAAGAGGAATCAGATCAATTCATTTATTAATTTAATCCTAATGGCAAAATTGAGATGATTCCATAATTTTGGGTCTCTTGAGGAAATGGGATTACCAGCTGGGGCAGCTGAAAGCATCAACATATAGGGTTGATTGGGAGAAGCTGGCAGATCTGCCAGAAGGGCAGAAGGAAGAGGTGCTCAAATTATTCAAGAGATATCAGGAAATATTCGCTCAGGATGATCACGATTTGGGATGTGCGCAAGGCATAGTTCACAAAGTTGACACCGGAGAATAATACCAATAAGAATGAGACTGATCTGAAGATTGAAAGCTGCCAAAAGGGGTAGTGGAGGATGAGATCAGCAAACTAGTGAAGCATGGGATTCTAGTTCCGTCGTCAAGTCCCTGGGAAAGTGCAATTCTTATCTTGAAGAAAAAGGATGGATCAAATTAGGTGGTGATTGACTATCAGAGGCTGAACAAAATTATGAAGAAGGATTTGTATCCCCTACCGAGGATTGATGATGCACTGGATTGATTAGGGAAATGAAGTATTTCTCCATGATGGACCTAATCTCAGGATACTGGCAGATCAACTTTCCAGAAGAAGACCAAGAAAATATGCGATTATTACTGCATAGGGGTTATACCAGCTGACGAGGATGCCCCAGGGTCTTTGCAATATGCCCGCGATGTTCCAGAGGGCCATGGACGCAATATTAAGCGACCTGAAGTTGTCATACATCCTGGTATATCTGGACAATATCAATGTGTTCAGTAGAACGTTTACTGATCACCTGCACCACTTGGAGGAAGTTTTTAAGAGACTGTCCGCAGCTAACCTGAAGATCAAGACAAGGAAGTGTCACTTCTTCAAGAAAGAGTTGGAATACCTGGGATTTGTTATCAACTCATGTGGATTGCAGCCGCAAACCCAGAAGATAGCAGCTATAGAGCACATGGCTGTACCGAAGAGTTTCTGAGACATCCAAGTATTCTTTGGGATGGTCAGATACTATAGAATATTTATTCAGGATTTTTCCCAAATAGCTGAGCATTTATTTCATTTATTAAAGGATCCAAAAAAGGATTCGTATGGAATGAAGAGGCCCAGGACTCCTTTGATGAGTTACGCCAGTATCTGATAAATTCGCTGATCCTGAAATATCCAAATTTTGATCAGGAGTTTATCATTTAAACCAATGCTTCGTTGATGGCAATTAGCACCGTACTGAGCCAAGTAGATGAACTTGGGGACGAGCATCTGGTGGCATATGTGAGCCAGACACTATCAGATGCTGAGAGTAATTACACCATGACTGAGCATGAATGCCTTGCGGTCATTTACGCCTGTAAGCAGTTTTGGGTGTATGTCCATGGAACGCACTTTAAGGTGCTGACAGACCACTCTTCGCTGTGTTGGCTGCACAATCTATGGGAACTGGAAGGATGACTGGCCCAATGGGCACTTAAGCTTCAGGCTTACAATTATGAGATAGTCCACTGAGCGGGGGCTTCATACCTGAATGTGGATGGCTTATCGTGGTTACCAATGGTCCAGTTTGTATACCCGCAGGTGGATGAGCTATTCCAGAAAATGGTCGAAGGAAGAGTTGAGGATGAGCCTCGAGAAATCTAAGGTGTGCTTCGAAAAGTGATAAAAAACACTGAGACTATGGATGGACAACTATTTAAGATGATCAATGGTAAGTGGCTATTATTCCCGAAACTGTCAGAAAGAGCAGCAATAGTACAAGCAGCTCACAAGGTTGTTAGGCACGGAGGCCTGAGAAAAACAACTGACCATATTCACCAGTATTATTACTGGAAATCAATTAACTATGATGTCACGGATTATTTGGCTTGTTGCATGGAATTCCAACTGCATAAACCACACAAGAATACAACTGGATACTGACTGGTCCACCCTGGATTCTCCTGGAACATGGTGTCCATCAATGTGATGGGACCGCTGGCAATGAGCACAGGAGGAGTCAAGTGCATCATAGTAGCCATTGACCATCTGATGAGATGGGTTAAAATGAAAGCCCTAACCAGAGTTGATGCTACCAGTACTGCAAGATTATCCGGGATCAAGTAGTATACCAGCATGGATGTCTGAAAGTCCTATTGAGTGACAATGGGACCAGCTTCACATCTCATGTGATCCTGAGGCTAAATGAAATAATGGGGATCTGAGGAATCGTGTCAGTACCATACCAGACGGAGATGAACGGACTGGTAAATGAGTCAATGGGATGCTGGCCACGACGCTGAGGAAGCTAGTCACAGGGAGAACTTCCGTGTGGGGAATTTACCTGAGTTTGGTGACGTTCACCTACAAAATTAGTCATCATATGGCGATGGGAAAGATGCCATTTGAATTACTATACAGGAGGAAGGCCGCGCTGCCGCCAATATTATATTTGGTAGTGAAACCTACATCAGGGATGAGTACCAAGCAATACTTGACTGATGAGTATCCTGATTGATATGCAATTGCAAGCATTTTATACAACCTTGAAGAAAAGGATATGAGCAAAATCAACGGATGACAAGAACTGACTGGCAATAGAAGAATATCAAATAGGAGAAAGAGTCGCCTATTTTGATATGCATGGTTTCAGATAAATAAACAAATTGGATGTATTGTGGTCAGGTCCGTATAAAGTAATCGCCAAGATGGCGACCAATGCTTACTCCATCAAGAATCTCTTAATAGAGGAGTTGTGAATTGAGTCCACGCTAAGTATCTAAAGCATTGAATCAAAGAAAAAATAAAAAAGAGTTCCCAAAGGACCGATGAACCATTAAGTTGGTCATGTCCTGATGATTAGGTCAAGTCTGAAAAAAGGACCTCTGAACCAATCTAGATGGTTAAGTCCAAAAAAAGGATTTCTGAACCATGGAAAACTGGTAGGTTTAAGTACCCAGTACCCAGTTTGGAGATAAAGATGGACCGCTGAACCAAAACAAGGTCAAGTCCCATAGAAAAAAAGAAGAATAAAGATAAAAAATTGATAAAAGATATTGGGAAAAAACCGATATATTTTTTATAATCTTTATTTTTATTGGTCGTCCTCAGTATGGGGATAATTCCGCCTATGTCGCCTCTTGGGGGAGGGAGGATGGATTGCAGTAGGAAGAAACAACCCATCAAAATTGATATGCGATCAGATGCTTGCAGGGGCAAGACCTTCACAAAACCACGTTCATTGAGTGGACGCCAAGCCCTGAGAAAACGCGACTAGGGGAAGGGAAATTGATATGTCAGAAGATGCCAATTGCAAAGCCCTGGAGTGGGGAGGAAAACAGCAAAAGAGAAAGATGCAATCAGCGAATAACCCCAAGAAATCCTGATAAGGTACCAGAGCTGGAAGATTTGTTTTGAGCGCCTGCCAACGGGCTTCATCAAGGACACTGGACATGTGAGCTGGCAGCAAAGAAGGAATACTTGAGGGGGTTGTCAAATCATGCCCCAATTAACGCCATCGATGGAAGATAGAAATGAGAAGCTTCAGAGAAGAGGTAGTTCTGAAGAGAGTGGATTGCATCCTTCAAACAATTTTATGGGCTTCATGGAAGCTAAAGCTGAATGACCAGTGGAAGCCAGGCGAGGCTGGAAGATTCGTTGACCAACTTTAAAGAACTTGGCCAGCAAAGCAAAGAGCATAAGCAGCATTATCCCAATCCAGAAGGTTGTCCAGATCAGAGGGATTTGGCGCTAATGTCAAAGCCTTGGTGACTTGGGCCTGGAGTTCAGCGTAGGGGAGCTCAAAGTGTATGCTGTTCCCAATTGAAAGCTCAGAAACCAGTACAGCGGGTTTGTAGAATTGACCGAGTTGGAAGAGGAACTCAGGGAGCAAGTCTGACCCAGTTAAGAACAAATGATCCAGGGTGACTGGCATGATCTCCGGAGCATCAATGATGATGTTCAGAGCATCAGCAAAAGGAGCTGAATCTAGGAAGGAGTTCAAAGTCCAACTCAGGAATTGACTGTAAAGGAAGATTAAGTTAAGAGTTGTTTGAAGTGATGGCCAGCCTGGTTTTGGAGGGATTGGTTACCATTTCCAGTAATTTGATGGAAGGTTTAGCTGCTTGCATCAGACTAGGCATATGAGTCCTGGAAGGACAATAGAAGAGGTTCCATCGAGCATCCCAACTCATCTGGTGGAAGAGGCGGAGGTCCGTGTCTGACAGACTGTTAAGAAGCTGCTGGTAGCAAGACTCTGAATTTGACATATGAGCAGGACTAGAGGGGGATGTCAGACTTATATAGAAGTTGACATTATGCACTTTATAATCCATTAGGCTCCAATTTTGGGGAAATTAATCTCAAAACTAATGAGATAAGCTTTCCAAGGGGATAATGAAGAATGACTTACAGCCAAGAGGTTATGAGCAAAATAACATGAGCGAATAGAAATAAGTATTCTTAGTCAGGCCACAAAATGAACATTGACGGCAAGAGTATCCTGTCTAAGACAAGTAGAGAATCAGAAAATCAAGGACGCCAGACCAATAATCCTGAATATGACAATGAAACATATTCCCTGATGGGGGAAAACTGGATCCTGGGACTAATATCATCATGAGTAAATTGATCATCCCAATACTTTCCTTTCTCGTTGCAAACACTTTTGCAACCTATTCAATTCAAGACTAAATCTAGTTTGATAATCTCACAGAGGAGATTAGTCTGCGCCCATGTCTGGGATCAGTTGGGCAAGTAAGGCAAGAGGAGCAGGCGGAAGGCCCGCGGCCTCTAACGTTCAAAATGCCCCAAAGAATCCGGAGGAATAGAAAAAAATCTCAAAAAACTGGTGGTCACAATTTCCCCGGAGATACTCATGTGGCGAGCACAATGCAACCAGTACATCAACACGCCACACTTCCAGCCACTTTCATCAGTGGAATTCGGAGTCCATGTGTATCAGGACATCCAAAAAACGGCCTTGTGGGAAAAATTTTGTGAAGATGTACACAAAATTTTCCTGCCCGCGGTGTACATTGCACCTCACTCCATGTCGCGCAGTTGGCTGGACCTAGGTTTCAAAAACAGAATAGCAGCAGATGAGGCTGCAGCAGTGCGCATTGTGATTGACCTCCCCGAAGGGCAATGTGTCATTGAAACCAAATGCACCAGATGGACAAAATCAAACCAAATTTTCCTCATGTTTGACTTCTTGCCTACTACAGTAAAACGTGACATTTTGGAGCAACACCTGAAAGATGGTCTCGCCATATAAAGTGAAATACAATCTTTCAAAATGCAATGCTTTACACTGATGCCACACCTGTGCACTGGCAAAGCCATCGCAGTTCTGACCCCAACTGAGGAGATTGTGAAGGACCTAACCCAGATCCCGCACTCCACCTTTATTGATATCGCAGGGCATACCACCCACCCATTCCAGGTAACCGTGGACAGCGCGCCCCCCATTTGCACCCACTGTGATGCGTTCAGCCATAAGGCGCACGCATGCCCCATCAAGGAGGGCGTCACATTCCAAGAGCACCCCTCGGCAGCCATGGCCAGTGGAGAGGCGCACTAAGAACCAACCGCAAGCACCAAGGAGGCTTTACTGTGGGGAGCACAAGGCTGCTACCTATTGGTAAAGCCCATCTCCCCGCAGGAGCAGAAGAAGGCCAAGCAGGCCCATAGGGCCGCGGCCAAGGAAGCGGCCAAGGCCACCACCACCATCCCATACTCACAACGCCAGGAGGACATGGAGACCTTCACGGCGGAAGCAACTCGGGAATCCATCACCCAATCAGATTGGGAGGCTCATGCCAAGCGGGCCACTCAATCTGAGGATCCGATGGGAGATTCAATCTCACCCAATCGCTGCACCCAAGCTCCAGTTGAAAATGACTTGGGACCTATCCCATTTGAAAAATTTTTTTTGCCCTGCTTGATGGTGCACCAAACTTATCTGCACCACAAAAAATTCGTCTGACGTCAGGAAAACAAAAAGTGAAGGCCAAAGCCAATGTGACTCTTTCCACAAAAATTAACAAAAACCCTGATAGCATTGCTGCTAACACCTGCGCTGCTGTGAAAGCCCGTGGGGACCTTGAAGAGGCTGGTGGGCCTGGGGGCCCACCCCTCACACCTAAGGTGCGATGGGGGAAACCTTCACTCTAGGGACGCTGAATATCGCCGGACTCAAGGCTGCCCCATCCCAGGCTAGGAAACTGAGTTTTTTACAACACAATTTACCCGTGGATATCCTGGCCATCCAGGAGTCCCACTGTCCACGAGGTTCCAAGGAAGCTTGGAAAACAATGCTCCTCCCATCCCTATCCTTTTGGTTGAAGCACTGTGGGGTGCTAATTCAGAAAAATAATTTTTTCAAATTCACATCCTCAGAAACATTCCTAAATGGCCGAGTGCTCATTGTCACCTTCTCGTGGGCCAACGTTGCACACACAATCGTCAGCATCTATGCCCCAAATGGTGCACATGAGCGTCAGGAATTTTTCTCGTCAGTCAAATAACTCCCGCTACCCCCCAATTCTTTCCTAGTTGGTGACATGAACTGTTGGCTAACCTCACCAACAGACCGGTAGCCACCCTCGCCCCACACCCCAAAGGGTCACGTAGAACTATGCATTTTAAAAGCCACCCGTGGGTTAATGGACGCGCTGCTGCGACATGCCCCATTGCTCAAAAATATGATGCGTCCCCACGTCCACAATGGCCAATTAAGGTTTATGACCTGCATCGACCTTATTCTAATGCTGGCGAAATTCCAACCCACATCTCCCACTTCAAAACAATGAAAATAGAATTCTCCGACCACTGAATGGTCTCAATAACATACCACTTACCCATCACAGTTGCAAAGGCCCACATTGGTGCAAAATCCGCCCCCCAAGCTTGCGTCGCCAGGATTTTCCATGTGGGTGGAAGATGCAACTTTGGTGAAATCATTTGTTGCACTGTTTTGCGCGGACCCCATTTCCACATGGGCAACTTTCAAAGAGGACACCATCCGCTACTATCACCATCTCTCCTCCAGATGCTCACGAGCCACATTGGCGGTTATCTCGCGTGCGCTGGTGGAATTGGCCCACTTGGAGTCCAACATTCCAGCCACAGGATACAGCCCTGCATGGGGCTGGAAGTGGGCGGAGGCAGCCGCCCACCTCAACGCACTTGAAAGGCAACACAAACATCAGGTTTGTGTCCAATAAAGGGCCACATGCATCACTAAAGGCAACAAGTGCACCGCATACTTCTTTGTAAAATTTTTGCACCATGCCAGAGCATGGCCTGCACACAGGTGCGAAGATTGGATAATTCCATTGTGGACACACTGGCCAAAGTGGCAATCAAAATGCAAACATATTACTCCGAAGTATACCAAGCTGAACCAATTCAGGCAGCCAAAATGGCGGAATTTCTCGACTGAGCTCATATCTGCACCATTTCTAATACCCGGAAATAATGAATTTAATTACTCTGAATGAATTATGGACAGCCATTCGCAGTGCGCCAAACTAAAAATGCCTAGGCCCAGATGGCATTCCATATGAGTTCTACAAAAAGTATTTAAAATATATATCCCCATTGCTGCTAGCCTCACACAACCAAAGCCTGTTGGAAACGCGCCTCCTACCAGGAGGACATGAGGCCTTTACTGTCACACTCTTCAAGAAAGGGGATAAGCTTGATTTAGCTAACTGGCGCCCCATTTCTCTACAAACACAGACACCAAAATTTTAACAAAAATCATGGCTAACCGTTTAGGGACTGTAGCATCTGCCACCATCTCCCCAGAACAATTTGGTTTCATCCCCAGAAGGTCAATTTGGGATAACGTGCACTCTGTGGCTAATGTATGTCAGTCCACAGCCTCTGGGGCACTTGTATTCTTGGACCAACAAAAGGCCTATGATAGAGTAAACTGGGAATACCTTAGGGCCTGCCTCCATCAATTCCGCCTACCCCCCGCTTCATAAACTGGGTGATGCTGCTCACGGAATCTGCGACAATGGCAGTGTGTGGCCCAGGCTTCCTAACGGAAGTAGTCCGTCCTCAAAGGGGCCTGCGACAAGGGGACCCCCTGAGCCCACTCTTATACAACTTCAGCCTTGACCCACTACTGCATAATGTGAATGCCCACCTCACTGGGGTCCATGTGCCAGGCCAAACCCCAGTCAAGATGATGGCATTTGCAGATGATTGCGTGGTGGGGGTGTCTAATAACAAAGATGCACGCGCGCTTGAAGCCCTCATCCAGTAATATTACCGGGTAAGCAACGCGGCACTGAACACCTCCAAAACCGAAATCATCCTCCTTGGTCAGTTTCAGAACTGCTGGGCCCCAGCAAGTAGTTCCCAACCCGGCACATCTGCTCGCCCACGTCCACGCCTTACTAACTCAACACACACCGCTCCACTGGTGCTCCCCTTCGTGCCACGTCCTACCATAGGACTGGTGCGCCATCTGGGCGTGTGGATGGAGGCAGGCGGATATGCGTCAGCAGTAATGGAGTGCCGTATACTGGACAACGTGACAAAGCGAATCGCCTCTCTCAGAGCCCACCCTACTACCCTCCCTGGCAGGGTTGTTCTTGCCAACTCTATGCTCCTATCCAAAGTCTGGTTCGGAGCCCACGCCATCCCCTTCTCACCAAGCTTCTTCAAATCCCTGTATGCTTTGCTGCAAGGATGGCTTTGGTCAGGCCGCCCTCCACCAGTATGGCTGGAGGTCATGTTTGGCCCTCATCATCAAGGTGGCATAGGCCTGCTTGATTTCAAAGCCCATGCTGCCAAGATCCTGGGCACCTGGATCGCAGCCGTCACCGCTCCTACACTCCCATCCCAACACTGGTCCTGCGCGGCCCGCTCCAACTTCTCCCAAGCCTTGGGCCTCAACAATCCATCAAACCCCCACTTCCTGATGAAATACCTCGCATCACACACATCGGCCACAGGTCCTCATGGGACTAAAACCCACTACAAACGAATCCTACTCTCCATGAGAAAAGCAGTTTGGAGAATTCGTATTAGTGGACATACAACCCAAAGAGGCCGCCCCTCTCCTCAGTTCACACAAGAGGTACAGGGGCTACCCATCCATGATGGCGTGATCCCCATTCGACCCCAAGTCCTATCCAGGGTGGACTACCTGGACATGATGGACATCCCTTATTCCACTGAGACCCAAAAGACTATCTGGAAATATGCACACCATCCTCTGTTGCAGCCTCAAGTCCGCTCCCATGTGTGGCGCTGCCTGAGGCGGGTGTATCGTACAACTGAGCGCTCTAACGCTTTACATTCATCCTGTGTTGTGTGTGGCCAGTATGGAACGCTGTTCCACCGCCTGGAGAAGTGCCCCACCTCTAAAGTGATATGGCGCGAAGTCCAACGTCTGCTAGGCCAGGATCAAACGCATCCCTTCAGTCTGTCAAAAGATATGTTTGCTTCATCAATGGCCTCCCCCTTTCCACCCTCCCTCCATGCTCTGGTGGTTGCAATCGCCATGTGGACTATCCACACGATTGTCGTAGATGCCATCGCTGGCTCCATCCCCACCCTCCCAGAAGCGGTCCACAGAGTCTGGTCTCATTTGGTGGACCACTTTCAAGTGTGGATGTTTGGATATCTCCCACCGCGTTGCCGATAGCTGGTCTCCTCCTGGTTCCCAGTCTGGTTCATCAAATCAGACCCCTTCCTCCACACGTGCTCAATAGTGGCTACGGCCCCTTCACACGATTTCCCCTTCCCCATAAGTGGCGTTCCCGCTGGCATCAAGAGATAGCATCGCTTCTCTGGGGTGCCTCCCCTGGTACTAAGTTTATCTTTCCTGAGTCATATTTGGAAGTGTCCATCCCATGGTCAGCCTTCCCCGCAATAAATTTAAATTTAAATTGATCATCCCAGAATGACAGAAGGTCGTGGGGGCCACGCTCTGAGTAGGCAGTAGTGAGGAGGAAGAGAATGAACGCCATTTGCAAAGGTCATACTGAGCAGCATTGAGTATTGACAAGTGTACTCCGCTTGAACCAAATGAAGTATTTGACCAGGGTTCCAAAGCGGTGTTCTAATGCCCTGGTCCTTTTCTCACTGGATTTCTAGGCAAGAGGGGGATGTGTTGGGATTTTTGCCCATATTCCCAGCCTGCTAGATTACCTGGTGTCACTAGGGGAAAAATTCCTAAGGCGAAGTGAATTAAAAAATCAGTTGGCCCAAATTTTGGAGGAACTACGTTTGGGATATTTGCCTGGTCATATCCATTAGGGGATTGATCCGGATGAATACCTATTATCTCATCAGGTGGAGTGGCTGACGAAATAGGGGCATCTGATAATGATTAACTATCAGTTGTACTGATTGGGATTGGTCAGCTTTCATCACTGATTGATTGGGAATGAATAGTGAGTTGCGAGATGAGTGATGCCACCTGCAACTAGCAAATCAATTGGTTGGTGAAGTGACCTGCCATAATGGGTAAAAAGTCCCATTACCTAAGCAGGTCGCTAGCCAATTATGGTTGGTTCGCTTGGATTGAGAGGAAAAAGTTAGGGACACGTTTTTTTTCCATTTGAGGTCTCGAGGATGTCCAATGATGGAATCCTAGCCAGGATGGGGAAGACTATTGCTGCTGAGACAAGGAAGGGTGATTCAATGGCAATGGCTGCCGTTTCATCAAGAGGTGTCAACCAAGAGTTAGACAGCCGAATCCCCTACTATATATAACTCCCTAGGATTCACTATAATAAGAACATTAAAAACACATTGAAAAACACAGACATTAAAACTAGTATTTAGTAGAAAACAGTATTATTAGTAATATTGTAGATTCAGTGTATAGTTAGACTATCAGCATCCAGTGTGACGTTCCATCTCAAGGATATTATTGCAGAAGGCAAAAATTGGAAGACTATCAGAGAGAAGAGTAGAGATCCAAGCGGGGATCTAGAGATGAAGGGAACCACAATCAGGGGTAGCTGCCAACTGTGTGTTGGGCTGAAAGAGACTGTCATCAGGAGATCTTGATGAAGATTAGGTGGACAGTAATATAGGAAACAAATCCCTATGAGTATAACTTATTGAGTATTTAATTGGAAGTACTGGATGAAGCGTTGTGCCTAATAATAGTTCAAACTCAACTATGGATAATAGTCACCATACTATTATTAGATAACACATTCTATACAACGCGAAGTGCATGAGGAAACTGAACCTGTGCAGTAGAAAGGTTACTGGGTTGACGACCAATAATCAATCCTAAGTAAAATTTTACACATGCTAATTTGAATTGAACGTCTCATCTACTCTGCTTTCTTTACAAAGTCAATTTATATAAGATCCCTGATACATAAAACTAATGTAAGGTGGGTATATTATAACCAAGATACTGTTCTTTTTCCTTGTTCATTCTCTACTTCCTGGTCATATGTGAAGATCTTGTTTTTTAATAATTTAGTATTTCCAAAATTGTGCTTTTTTCTTCAGGATTTGGTTAATGACGCCATTTTGAGGCGTCTAGTCTCCATTCCCATTCTTTATTAGATTATATGTTAACCTAATATGGTAATAATTGTATTGGCTGCTGGTTTTAATTGTGGGAATTCACTTTGGGCTGAGTATCAGCCATTAGGACTTCAATGGTGGCATTGAAGTAAGTTGTCATTGTCAATGGTTATTATATTATCTAAGTCATAATGGTAAAAAATCCTGATAGTTGCTATTGCCAACAATTTTTTTGGCTAAGGGGTATAAAAAATATTATGGCTGTTACAAACTATATTTAGGATTGGCTGCTTCCATCCTTAACATAATAAATTTTTATTAAAATTGGTGCTGATGTTTCATTATATTGTAAGTTTCCTTACTATGGGTGAGAATTATCATTTGATATTCTTATGAATTCATCTATGACACTATTTATTTCAAGACAAGACTGAGGAAGGATCAAAGCTGCCGTGAATGTTCTCTTCTAAACAATATACTGTTGTCATTGCCTTTAATAGAGTACTTGGCAACTCTTGTGTATAAGATAGTTACTGGTTCATCCCAAATGTTTTAAAAGATCTCTGGATGACTTCTTAGTATATTGTAAATCAAAACGTTATCTCCTATTTCAAGTTTTTGATAGTATGGTTCTTCAACTCTCATCTTGAATCTTTGGAATAGTTGCTGCAACATTCTTAGCTGTACATAATGTATCTTGATTAGTTAATCAGCTAATTCTTGCTGATAGTTGCCAAGTGGTAAGTTCTTGTGGTATGAGTTGAAAACTAGGATAGTAAGGTAGGTAAGACCATAACCCATCTTTAAATTGCCTTGAATGGTGATATGCCTACCTCCCAGTGATAACTAAGTCTGTAAGCAAGCAACGTAGAGTTAAAAGTTGAGCCCATTCTTACTTTTAATTTATGCTATCTTCCTAGGTACTTTTTCTGGAATTCCACCAATGCGCTCCGCTCTTCCATTTGATGATGCAGTGTAGGTGGTAGTGAACTGCTGTTTCACCATTACCAGGTTTTTAATCTTTGTACCACACTGTAATTGTAAGTCTGGTTATTGCCAGAGAGCAAAAAAGGAGCATCCATGCCTTGTGATGACTTTATCATATAAAAATCTTGTTGTTAATCCTAAGTTTGATGTCTTCTCCACCACAGCCTAGACCCATTTGGTAAATAGGCCCATCACTATATTTAAAAACTTGTTCCCACTTAATGATGTAGGCAGTGCTCCAATTAAGACAACTGATACTTTGTAAAAGGGTGCTGTAGGTGTGATTGGTTAATAATTAAATCTCTTGTCAAGAGACATGAAACCTGCACATGGTACACAGAGTTCTAGGTCTTTGTAATCATATGACATTGATCCCAATAGAATTTTTACTTGAGGTATGTCATTTTATTTGTTTAATTGACTATATTCAACATGCTCGTGGGCCTTCATCAACATGTTCCTATGATTGCTAGCTCATATGAAGGGTTACCATACCCTTGAACCATCTTCTGAAGACTTCCCTAAATTTTAGGTATTTTGGAACATGTTTTAAATCAGGATTCACTTCTTCAACGTTATCCTGTCACTCTTATTCAGCTTAAACTATCAGGCCATATAATTAATTGTTCTCATGATCCTAAAGATTGAACACAGGTAGGCTAGACAATCCATCTGCATTCAGGTGTTTGTTTCCCGCTCTATGTAATTGATTTATTTGAGGTACGCCGACCAGGGGATGGACAGTACTGAACACAACACTCAAAATGAAAAAACAAACTACTAACCAGGTGGGAAGCAGAAACTGCTAACCCACCATGGTAGAGGATGAGGAGGGGTCAGGGGGTTGGTTTTCAGAAAGACCCACCTTGATCAAGGGATGTTGGTTACAGTACCAGATCAGAGAAGAGATCCAGGGCGTTGGGGCTTCCACATAGTGGGGGCTGAGGTCAGCATAGTAGGAGTTTTCCACTTCTGCATCAAGATAATGATGGGAAAGTGTTTCAACAAAAGCTGCGAGGAGAACTTCAGCTTCTTTGCAGGCTTCAGGAAGTTGGGTGAAAAGGGAGATACTGTGGCGGGTGATTTTGGCTGAGGGGTTGAATGAAGCAAGCGTTGCGACATTCATAACAGCAATATCAGCATCATTGAATAGTTTTGAGATGTCACTGCAGGGAGATTCAGGGAAGTCGGGGGAAAGAAGATGGCTGGCAGGCCATGCTGGAGCTGAGCCACTGACTGGGCCACCGCGGTGCGTAGTTTTGGGCAATTAGGAGAGGCCACCGCAGCTAAGGCGAGCTGGTGGTCACTTTGGAAGGGGGCTGTATTGGGTAGAGGAGCAAAATGGCGAGGGGTAGGGGTTTCATTGAAGTTGGGAAGGAAAATTCTGCCCAACCATAATCGCCTTGGCAGAGAGGTTGACCTGTATGCTTACTAATGAGGACATTACCTGATTCGTCAGTTTCAGCCAATAGATCCCATGGATTTTGGTTCACTGGAATAGTGGCGTTTAAATTTGGATGGGTAGGATTGGGCGAATGGGCAGCTACTTGGGTGCAAATGGTGGTCCAAGCATTGCTCTGATTGGCTGGCGTCAATTTAGGTGGGAGAGTGAGGATGGAGGTTTTGGGGGGTGATATTTCATGTGGGCCCACTGAACGAGATTGGAGGGTGGGAGGGGGCAGCAAAGCGCCCCATTCTGAACCTCCAGAGGGGGGCTCAGAAGCCGCAGCAGCGGATTTGATCTGAGGGCATGCTCTTTTTGCATGGTTGAGGCCAAAGAAGAGGGAACAAATCTGCCTACCATTATCAATCTGAGCCCAAAAGAAATGATCAGGTGCTGCAGCCACACTAGCGCGGGGTGGGATTTGTTGGGCTATGGTAGGGTGGTGTGGTATGATGGTGGCTGTTGCACGAGGAGCAGCAAGGCGTTCCACACCAGATGGAATGGCAAAGATGATTTCCCACTCTATGTATAATTTCACAATATGTCCTTGTAGGTTTAATACCCAACTGGCAAGTCTTTCGTCAAAATCATTCAAATTGCAGACTGAGTAGAATGACACATGATCTTTCATCAATTAAAAGTCTAATCCATTTAAGTAGGATTGAAAAGTGTTTAACTGCTCTTATAACTGCCAGGTATTTTCTCTCATTAATGTATTTCTTCTCTGCTCACATAAGGCCTTGGGGTCGCATTAATGGAATAATATATAACATTTTTTTTAACTGGGCTAGTATCTCTCAAATACTGACATCACTAGCATCTATATCAAGTAAAATGTCTTGATGAAACCAAAATACGCCAAAATTTGTGCTTCTATAAAACTTACTTTTAACTATTCGAAATCCTGTTTTTGCTCTAGTCCCCCAAAAAATTTAATTCTTTTTACATGAGGTGGTTCAAATGTGCAGCCAAGTCCATAAAATGAGGGCATATATTTCCTGTAATATACAATCTTTTGAAATCATTTCTATGACGTCAAATTTTTCAGGCACAAGTAAAAAAAACAAAAAACAAAGTACTAAATATGATAATGATCTTAAAAAGCACAAAAATAAAATCTTTTTTATTTATCAGGGTTCTATTTTTTTTAAAATAATAACACATCATAGTATCTAGTATTGATAGTGGTTAATTAATTAACTGGGGGTTTGTAACTACCAAGTTGTTCTAGATTCCAGCAGCAACTAGTTAAAACTCCAAATTTCCCCCTTCCAAAAATATTAATCCCTTTTTATAAACATCCTAAAATTTTAGGCTTTTATAAGTGCCAGCTACTTAGTAAATAAACTGCACTTAGGAATATTGGGCGTTTAAAATTGTTCTGGAAAGACAGGGAAACTAAGGCTTGGAAAGAGACACTAGTAATGGATGAGGATAATAATCATTAGATTTGATATCAACAATTTTATGCTAATTTAGGTAAAGATCAAGTATAAAAGATTCATTAATAATGTCTTATTTTAGTGTCTCAGTGGCCAGATAGTAGTATAATGATATTAATAAATCTGAGTACCGTGGCCATAGGCAAAGTAAAACAAAGTAATTTAATGATATAGGATTTGCACGGCAGTGGGGTGGCAAAGCATTAAGCTTAAAGTTTAGTATAATCTATAATTATAATGGTACCAATAAACATAGTTTACTATGGAAAATTGAGACAATAAAGATTAGCATCAGCAGAAAAGCAATGATACTCAAAGCTTCAATCTAAAAATAGATAATATTACAATTTAGTAGATAAAACAGTTTGTTAATATGGTTGTTCAGATCAAATTATAAAATTTCCTCCCACTTTAACCAAACATTAAAGAACAGAAATGAGTTGGGTCAATTCAGTTGTCAGAAAGTTGTGGCCTTCAGGCTAGTGCAAGGAGAATATCACCTAAGGAACCTGGTATGCACTGGTAAATGATAAAACCAGTAAGCAATATTTTAGGTATAAGTTTGGTAGCCATTTTCTCAAAGAAAAAGGAGGTTTTTTAATTCTATCATATTTCCATGAGATCTAAGTTTGTCATAGTAAAGCACCAGATCTCCCATGGCTAAATAGAGTAGTGTAATACACCCTTTTTACTCCTTGCCCAGTGTTAGACGTGTTCACCAAATGAATTGGTGAATTAAGGTCAGAGGTTTACTAATATAGTTAATCCTTTAAGCTCTTTGGAGAAACCCTAAACTGGCAGGATCATTGGCATCGCATTTTACCTCATTAGTTCCTTGAAACAAATAATAGTAGGCAATGAGTTAATGGCGCAATACTTTAATAGAAATTTTTTTAAAAAGTTTTAATAACAACTTAATTTCTCCATGGTTAGGATATAAATAAACTAAGTGCCAATATGGGATTTATTCCTTGCTCAGAAGGTGGGAACCAGCTTTTATATGTACCCATCAGGAAGTAAACATTTAATATATGTTCTCACTAGGGCTTGGTGGCCAGATGCAACAGTAATGCTCTGACCAGCCCATAGTAGAATTTCAACATATCTTTAATCTGTATTGGTAATTTCAAGGTGTGACGCACCTTTTTAAAATATGATGGGAAGTATGCCACCTTACAAAACAGTTTAATAAATAAAGTAGGGTGAGATGGTAATGTATGTCCTTCAAATGATATTAAAGTGCAAGGTTTTGTACCAAAATATATCCAGTGTGTTTTCTTCAAAGCTAGATATAAATCCAGATGTCATTATAAAAGAGGTCCCAATCAGTATTTTAATTATATAATGGGGTATAACAATTGAAGGAGTGGATGACACTATGGTATCAAACCGCAGCAGCAATGAGATATAAGATATTTAGGATGTTGTAGCGTAATGACGCATGGTTCCATATTCCTTGAAATGGTCAATGTATAATGCTACCTTACTTTCTTCATTAGTTTAGTTGAAACTATGTAGATTGGTGCAATAATTTTTGCAATCATTTTAACTTTAATTTTGGTCACACTGATATTAAGATATGTATATTTAAAGAAGTAATTGTCAGTGTCATTAAGAACATGAACATCAAAAATATTGCCTTGGCTTAATTAAAAGTATACCATTTTTATCCTGGAGCTTCAGGCACATCTAACACCTTATTGTTGATTACTGTATGAAATTTAGATGGTGACACATACCGAATTTTCTTAACCATGTTAGTGAGGTGGCGTTCAAGCCATCTAGATCTATAAATATCATCAAAATTTTGGCATAATAAGAATATCCTTTTCTATTTTATCAAGACTTTTCCCATATGGTCATCCACTGAAGCTATCACATAATGAACCGAAAGCTTTTTTGTATTTGGAGCGTCAAAATTGAGTGTGCATCAGTGGAGGTAATACACTATTTGGATTATATTGTTTAATAGATTTAATGGGTAACACGGCCTGGTATAAAATTCTTATAAGGTTTCAGTCATGATAGAAAGCAGTCTGAGCATCATAATACCCAGAACCTTAATCCATACAACACCTGATACTCTTAGTAAAATGTAGTTACTAAAGTCTAAAATCCTTCACTTGGTTTTAAAATTTATGGTAAGGAAAGCGTTTTTAACCTATTACAAGTTACGCCCCACCAAACTCACTAATCAAAACGTCTTTTACATTAGCATAAGTCATACTGTCTTCTCAAAATAAAACACTACAAACTATTGGCTGTTGGGGTCCAACAATTTTACTAATGTGGCCAATTTGACCTGGTTATGTTAAATAGTAACTGTAGAAAGTATTATATGAAGGTATAGATTTACCTTCATATCAATATGGGCAGGGTACAGAGTTAAGTTGATAGTAAAAATCAAGCATTGGTTCCCAGTTAGTTTAGAATGAAATTTCTGAGCAATAAATATTGGCACTGCAGATGTGGAATTAACGTAGTTGAGGCCACCACAGTAGCATTTGATAAGGGTCAGGAACGGCGCTAGGATCAGCTGCTGGTGTAAAATAATCCGTCTTTCTGGAATATTGGTAAGACTGGAACTACCATGTAAGGAATAACAGTAAAACTGTAGGAAAATTGACCACTATTGGCGCCTTGCAGCCTTTGGTTCAGACTCAGAGGTTTTAGTATCTGAAGTAAACAACCATTTAGCTAATAGAAAACCTTCAGCATGAGTATGACTACATTTACAATAGACAACTTTAACTTTTTGAAAACAATACTCAACAGGTCAGAATACTGGGGATGTTCCGCCTAAAGCTTGTTTTTAGCCTGCAAGAATTATCTGGGTATAGAAACAAAGGCTAGAACTCAAATCTTTCAACATAAATCCTTAAGATAAATTTATGTTTTGTAAGGAGTTGATATCCAAATATAGATCAGAGAGGGTATTACTGATCATCTATGATAATTAAGGATATCTAGGGTCAGCGATTGTACTTCTTAGTTAAAAGTAAATGACAAACAGTTTGATCATAAGTATGTAATCCTACAGGTCAGCAGCTTCAACGCAAAATATAACGTGGCCCATGGGTAAAAAAGTAGGTCTACAGGACTACAAAAAGTGCCCTATAGTGAGCACTAAATGTTTGAAAGCACTATAGCTCCAATCTCTCATGAATAGGTCAAATTTCAATAAAAAACAAAGTGCTGTATAAATACAGTGACCTTAAAAACACATACAATAAAGCCTTATCTATCAATATCAAGTTTTTCCTAGTTTAAAATAGAACACCATCATAGTATATAGTACTGACAGTGGCTAATTATCTCATTGGGGTTTGTATCTACTTAATTGTGCTAGATTCCAGCATCAACAAGTTAAAATTCCAAAGATATCCCCTTCAAAAACCTATTTTCCCATTATTATGAACCTCCTAGAATCCCAGGTTTCTATGATGCCAGCAATTTGGTAACTAAACCGCACTTAAGAATATTGGGAGTTTTATAATTAAACTTTATGACAAGGAAACTAAGGCCAGGAATGAGACACCAGGAATCGCCAAGGATAATGTCAAATTTCCAAATAGAAGTGATTTTACACAAAAAAGGCAAGACTGAGTATAGTATACCAAATTATAACAAAACATTTTCAGAGGTGCTGCGACCAGGAAGTGACAATAATAACATAATAAGCATTATAATTACCATGGTCGCAGGTGAGGTAATCAAGGTATTTTTTGATGAATTAGGGTTTTCACTGGAGGGATGGAAAAGCAATACTTTTTACTTTAAATATTACATATAATTTCAATGGTGCCCAATAACATAGTTTACTATAGCAAATCAAGTCATGACATATCAGCATCAGCGTAAAAGGTAACAAAATTAAAGCCTCAGTCTAAAAACCAGTTAAAAGATAAAAATAAAATAAAATTTTTGTTTTTAAAGTTGGTTAGACCAATTAGATACCCTCATCATTAGAAGGACTTGGAAATTGCGCATGCTTCTCAGCTTTTCCATGACTGCTTTTGCTCGGATTTTGCCCTTTTTGTGGACTGACTTTTTGAGTGATTTTCTAATTATAAGGAACTTTAGTTGCTTATTTATAAACAAACTTGCTTGATTTAAACTTCAAGTTGGACTCTCAGTATCTTGTTAACACTTCATGTAGGTGCTTGAGATGCTCTTAGATGGTGCAATTAAACAAGATGATATTGTTCAGGTATCAAAACAAATGATAGTTTCAGCTATCCAGAGATTCTGTTCATAGCTCGTTGAAACGTCATAGGGGCGTTGAAAAGCCCTTTTAACATTTTTGTAGGCTCAAATAAACTATAATTATTGATCAGGGCGCACTTCTTCTGATCCTCCAGCAGCAACTCTATATGCCAGTTGCCACTATCTAGGTCCATCACCAAAAAGTACTTTGTTTCTCTCAAGTATTATAAAGCATCATATATTCTGGGAAGAAGATACAAGTTCTTCTTAGTATTTAAAATCAAAAAGTGGTATACCATCACCACATGGTGTGTTTATCCTTCTTTCTGACTACTAAGAGATGAAGCCCTTATGCTCTTTAAGGTTTGAAAATGGCCAGAATCAATAAAATGATTAAGCTCTATTAAAAATTTTATTTCTTTCCTTTGGATCAGTGGTATGGTATGTACATCAATGTACTGCTGATTTGGTATCCATTTAATTTAATTTTTCTTTGCATAGCCTGATCATTTAACCTGTACTGAAGATGCCTTAAACTAGTCCAGGAGTTTGTCCAACTGCTTCTTCTCCTTTCTCATTAAATTGATAAAACTAGTCATAATAACCTCCATTGTCATGCACTAACTAATAGTGTTGCAACTTTATATCTTGCTTGGGCAACGACTATTCACTTTTCTTTTTCAAATGATGGTTTGTAATGTTCCCTAGGATGATTAATAGCCCTTAAAGATTTGATTGAAGAACCAAATCAAGAAGTGTCTCCTAAAATCTGCTTTCACATAGACGAAGGCTTCAGGGATAGTACTTAAGGGTATCTTCACGCTAATTAAAAGCAGCATCATTCAGTGTTTACCAGGTATATCTCTACAGAACACTCATGCGTAATGGTATTGCTTCTTCTGCACTGATTGTGGTGTTAATTGCTTAACATTAATATCCTTAAGAGTGTAATATATGTGATAGATGTCATAATACTAAAACTAAACATGTTAACTGTTTATATGGTTTAGCATCCTTTTATTTGAAAAGAATGGGAAAAACTGTAGTTGAATATGTTAATTGTGATATTGGTAAATTCAATCTTATTACCAAACTCTAATATGATTTTGAGTTCCTATGAGGGTGTCTTAGTGATTGTTGTTTAGAATTATCACTATAGTAATTAGAAACATCGATTTAAAATGTAAAGGCAAAGCGGAAGAAGCTCTCAAAGCACGCGTGGATCTGGCCCAGCTGTTCTGTAATTGACAATGTAATCAGAGTATGTCATAAACTTCGACTTTTTACAGAAAGTTTGGATGAAATGATGTTGACTGTTGCGTCAATTTCAAAGGCATATAAAACTCTAACTTTCTGGATCACAATCTTGACTTTAGTTAGCTTATATAAATGAATTACAATTGTTAGAGAAATTGTAGCTGACTTCTCAAATATCTCTAGCGCCACTTGTCATAGTTTTGCTGATTAAAAGATAACTGGGATACCATATCTGGTTATACAACTAAGTTAAAAGCCCAGAATGCCAGAGGCACAGCTGTCTTAACGGCTTAAAAGAGATATTCTAAAGTTTCTTTGAGGAAATAGAAGTTCAAACACATAACAAAGGCCTACATAACAAACCAAATTGCTGCAATGGGGCAACCGCGGTTCTTGATGGAGCAACCTCCTAGGGTGGGGGGCATGATGGACAACAACTTCTCTGGATTTTGTAATTTCTGGCCTTTAGGAAATGGCCCATAGTAGCTTAAGTTTACTTCAGACTACAGATAGTTGTCAGGCTCATCCTAGTGAACTGATAAAAAATTAAAGCAACAACTCCACAAAACAAATCATATCAGCTTAATATATTTCTTTTAAGCTCTGATGGCTTTTCCGTAGAAGAGGACTTAAATTAACTGCCAGGAGGGGTCGTAATAGGAGACAGGGTTCTGGATCAGACTCCTTACAAGAATTGGGGAGGATGTCGCTGAAGACAGGTGCTTTGTATGATCTGAAGATAGGGAAAATCATTAAATTGGACAGACAGACGTTCTTCATTTTCTATGGTGTGTCAGAATTGGAAAAATGGAAGTCCCATAATTATAAAAATGAGCCAAGCAAATGGTGGATTGTGGGGCGAATTTGGGTTTGGAAGTGTCTTCATGTGAGGCAGATTATAAGTAATAGGCGGAAGAGTAGCTCTTAATCAACATGGATAGAGTGCAATGAGCTTCTAGATCAATGGATCATAGTGCCCACTAAACAATTATCAGAAACACAATGCAGATGGTGGCATTTATTTCCAGATTAATTGGAAAATATATTGAAAATGGTACAGCAGGTGAAATCCGTGGAGAACAATGTAAGAAATAAATGTTTTATTTCTTATAAAGCTCAAAGTAAAGGAATGAATCAACAACAGACCCTAGAATGGGTGTTGTCTTTATATGTGGGGGTGGAAGGATCAGAGAGAAGCTTTAGAACTGACCTGGCCTGGGCCACATAAGCATTTTAAAATTGCTTGACTAAATAGATGGTCTGGATTGAGAGATTTCTTGGCATTGTTGATAATTTCGTTATAGTTATGATATTGAGACCTACAGATTGTTGCCCAATTTTGGTCAATTAAACCAATTTTTTTAAAAAGAAATTTTAAAACAATTTAATTTATTCATCCAGATTTTTATGAGTCCGTCCAACTAGTTAATTTATCTTCATAACTTTGGGGATGTATCAGCCAACTCAGATTGTCAAACGTGACCTTATTAATGATAAATGACCCAATCTAACATCCATGACTAATTAAATGTTTTATAAGTTTCAAATCAGATTATGTCTGTTTCAGGGAAATTATACGCCTCTGGGATAGAAGTAGGATGAGCCCCAAGGCACTGCCGGAAGCCCCAGCCTAAAATATCCCTTCAAACTCTAATAGTTTCAAATAAGGGAGAAGAAGATAGAGGGTCAGTGAGAGAATCCTTAGGGGGTAAGGCAGTAACCTATTGCTTATATGCCACATAAGCAAAGTCACTCAACTGGAACAAGGAAACTACTGGAGCCTTTGGGCCCCTATTACGCCTGAAGGGAAATTTCTCACGGTCTAGAAAGTGAGGATGGTCCTCAGAACTTATACTATTCATTTTTTAAAACAGGACTGATTATACTCCTGGCACAAGAACCAGGAATAATTTTGTGCTTTGTGGGGAGTTTGATGGCAAGGTTGGAAAAATCTTCTAAGGGATATAAGGGACTTTTAAGGTGGGACTCATAGAAAGCTTACACCAGCTCTATTAAATTTAAAGCAATCCTTGGCGCTCACCCAGCTGTTTTAATAGGTGGGATATCCCTTCCAAGCAACTGGGTACTGTACAGATCTGCAGAATTTCCTTGAAGCCAATATCACTTCCACCTCTGCCTCCTGTGGGTCGCCAACAACAATAGGCTCTGGGGAAGTGGGATTCTTACCTTTAAGGGGATAGCTGATATAAATGAACATATAAGGTGATTCTAGAGTGCCAGAAAAGCTTTATGCGGAAAGCCCCATTGCCAGAACCCTTCTTAACTTCAATGGGCCTTAGCGTTTGCTAGCCAACAACCTTTATGGAGCTTCAAGTTTAGGTTGTGCATATATAGAATGACGAGAAAGCCAACTGAAGTATCATGATCTGAGAGCTACTTACAGTCAGCAAACTTCTTTTATTCCTCAATTGTTTTTGATAAATGCTCCTGGATAAGATTTTGGGTATCTTGGATAGGGTAATGTAATACTCTACTAGGGGTACCAGTGAGATCAGACGTGGATTAATATGAATGAGGGGCTTAGGTTTTCCTAATGACTAACTTAAATAGCTTCAATCAGATATTAGAATAAATTGATGCTTGTATTAGCACAAATCATCGTTTGTGAAATATTACATACTGATTATTAGTTAATTTAATGTTAGATCAATATTAATGTTGTAAGAAATTAGTGGTTAGTTGGTAATAATAGTTAAAAATTTTAGTAAGTAGATTTGGTTATTGGCAGAATAGCTTATAATTTAACCTTTACTTGAATTGATCAGATAAGACACTGACTAATAAGGAGTGCTTTTTGGATCTATCAAAGCATTATGATACTTGTTTTGACGTAATTTGAAGGGTTGCTTGGGCAATGTGGCCTTCTGTGAATACGTAATTTCTTCCAATGCCTAAGCATGACCACTAGCTAATAAATATTAATATACTGGAGCCGTCTAAAGGCGTTGTAGCATCTTTTTCAAAGTCATCTCATAAGGGTCATAATTTAGTTGATTGTGGATTTTGACTAGAGGGATTAATAAAGGAAGAGTTATTTCATTGCTGATATGATTCTTTTAGGTTTTGTTTGTCAGCACATTTATATCATTTTTATTTAGGTGCCAATAAAAGGGCTATACACTAAAACCCTATATAAAACCCCTTATATTTTAATAAAGAAAAATTATTGAAAGCTATGTACTTATACATGTACTTCTACAGAAGAGTTGATTTGATTAGTTGCCATATGTCGATATACTAATATAAACTATAAGAAGATACCTTATTAAGGTTGAAATCACATGCAAAGAAGGCTTGAATGGCTGTTGTCTCCATACATCTAGCATTCTCCTTTATTTTTAAAGCATAGTCAGAACATGTACAATAAACGCACAAAAACTTTACAATTGATGCTCACTACAGGGCTGTTGAGCCTTTTCAAACTAATCAAAGAACTAGTATTAATTACATGTCATCCACTCAGGTCAAGATCCAGAAACTATGAATAAGCTACAAATCGTCAATCATAATACTCTAATATTGGCACACATGCTAATCTGATGAGACAGAAGAGTGAGGTGCAAAGACAGAGGGTGAAATCAAACTTTTCACTGAACTGATTGTCATGATTTGAGATAATGGGCGAGTCAAAATACCTGCTCCAAAATCATAACTTAGTAGATTGACTCTTGAACTAGAGTCAATGAAATCTTACCCTGAAGGCGCCAGAACTATATTCAATTAAGAAGCGTCACACGCATGAAAATCTATGGAAACACCTTCAGGAATCTCATCCCCAATTCCTAAATCGCAAGAGGCGTGGCCCCACTGCTGCAGTCACAAGGTTGACACAGATCAATGAGGGTGCCGACCAGGTGGTCAATCCAGATGGAAGTGAAAGATTCTGATTGTACATGGCTGCGAAGGTCCTTGAGGCACCATGTCCCTACACGCCCTTTAGATATTGACGCTTTATAACTCAACAAGGTAGTCTATATTAGCCCCATCTTTTCGTTTTTGGCCTCTCCAATAATTTAAACTTTGAGCCCATTTTTGAACTTCAGCATCAATCAAGAAAACTGTTATGCCGAGACTGATGATAAATTTTATTGGCAAACTTTTCAAATTTAGGGAATAAAACCACCAGTATTATAATAAATTATTAATGCTAAAGGTTGCCTTTGAAGCCAAAGTTAAAAAATTTCCAACTAAGGGAGAATCAAACCAAAAAGGGTAAAATCACTCTTTTTGCTTCAATTGCTAATTTGGCTGAACTTGAAAACTTAAAAAGTTTTTACTTTTGACTGGCTTTCACCTGCGCCAAACCTATCCTATGTCAACTATATTGACGCCTGCTGCCCCTGCATGGGGCAGTGGTGCACCACCTCCCAGTGTTTATCAGCTGCTGCTGAAACGCCCCTGGGTTGGCCCAGCTAGCCCATCAGACACTTCCAGTCACTACGTTCCACCTTTGGACCTAGCCCACCACCTTGCATGCTCCCACGCGGTGCTTCAAATCTTTCCTGGTGCTCCCTCAGAGCAACCTGCATTTCAGCCTTTATGTTAAGTATGGAAACCTCTTCCCCTATACAAGCGTGGTCATCTTTGAGTTAGACACGGCAGTTTACAAACATGCTGGCTTCATAGATTTCCGCCCCTTTAAGGGGTACTTTGATCTTGGCTTCTCTTGCAAAACCCATGACATGGCGGAATCACAGATGCCTATAATTTATAGAAATACACCTATTCTGGCAATATAAACCTGCTTGCAATATGAGGACACACTAATGGTACAGTTTGCAAGCTTGCACTCCCGCCTCTCCCCCAAACGCCTTTACCATGAGCTCACGTAGGGCTTGGCTTCCTATGGCGCCAACCCCATGCTGCAATTTATGGTTTCAGATGACGCCAATCATCTCGCTGGGCTTCATACGTTTGCTATGATCTGCCCCATCTATCAGGACACACATCTCGCAATACTTCCCTTCGCCATGATCAGATATATCCCTGATTATCCCTTTTAGGAGCATATTGAAAACATCCACACTATCTGTCACTTGTGCTTTACTCTCAAACATTTAAAGCGAAAGTGCCAAGAACTTTCCACCAAAGCTGCTTCCGCCACTCCTTCCTCTGGCATAAGCCCCGATTATGATTTTACTATTTTTTTTTGCTGGGGGATCAGTGTTTCTCCCCCACCCTCAACCACCACAGGCGCTGCTATCACTCTCCACCCACTCAAGGCTGGACCGCCAGAACTATCCCTGAGCAGATAGCTGCTCAAGTGTTGGTATATTTGCCATGGTCCACTGTGAGCGTCCAATCAGCAGCTGCCACCCTACCAACTAATGTCATTTGCCCAGAGATGGTCACATCAATATGTTTGTGGCTCTCAAATAGATGAAAGATGAATACTTACTCCTACAGAATTAATCTCAACTTTGACTGGTCAGAATTCTTCACACAACCACCCAATTTGACTCCCCACTGTCGTTTCCATACTCACAACAGATTCCTAACTTTTAGAAATACTCATCAAAAGGCTGTTGATGCAGCCGCTTCCACTACCAACTCCCTCCTCTTCCAGGCCCTACATATGGCGATTGAGCCACTTTGAGAGGTTTCTCATAATTAACTTCCCTGTAAAATTTCCCAAAACAGCAAATTTGATATTGAAGAATTAGCATTTGCAGCTGGACGCATGCGCATTGACATGGCAAGATCTTTGCTTTATGACCCCAACTACCCCAAACCCGCCAACTCATCAAATCCTACACTTGTGTGCCCAAACTCATTATCTTTACTGAATACTAACTCGTCCTATATGTCAAGGCGATGCAACCAAAGCCTCATAGATGAGGAGAACTCTCACCTATTTCTACTTCTGCCGCATGCCATTGATGCTTAAACCTTCATTTGTCTGCCTTTGCCCGCCACCTGAAGCTGGAGCTGGTTAATATTACCACGCCCCCTCTTCCCCTTCTAATATGGATGCTTAGGCTATCACCGCAGCAACATTCTAGGATTTTTTAATTATCTAATAATTTCTTTGTTTGGCACAATGCAAATGAAGATTTTTGGAGGACCCCCTCTTGGGTTGAGCACCACTAGTACTAAAAGAAAGCCCAAATGGTGAAATGACTATAATACGTTGAGAACCAAAAATGACCCTGCTCTAAATAAAGACAGATTTTATGCCATAATAAAAAATAAGACATTGAAAAAGATAACAGTGTGGGAAGTACTAAGTCTACTATAATATGCCTAGTGTTTTTGCCACCATCATAAAGATGACCCTCAACATCACTCCTACTATTACGCGACTTACTGGTCCTGAACATTGATGACAAAAATTACCATTGACCACTGATATTTTGGAATACCCAAAATATTACTTAAATTTTACTGAGATAATGCCTCAGCATTTTTAGACAATTTAAATTGACCATGTTTGGTTACAGTGATTCCCAGAATGAGGTTACTTGGATTAATTGCTTAAACCAATTGTCAGTCACTGGTGTTGCTCCAATTTAATGTGGACAATTGGTAGTAAAAGGATGCAAAATATGTGATTATGAAAGATAATGTAGCCCAAAGTGAATAGCTGGCCAAAAGCAAGATTTCATGAATTTTTTTTACAAATGGATGAAATTTGGGAACATCTGTCAAATGAATTTACCAGAAGGCTCAAATACTTGCCAGCACTAACTTAAGGTAAATTTTAATGCTTTTGCTGCTATGTGAACGGCGCTCTGACCCTATCAGGATTAACTGTGCAATAATTTCAGCATCAGCGACCAACACTAACAAATATAAAGTGATAGAATATCTAATCATATTAATAACTTTTCTTTCTCGTTGCAAACACTTTTGCAACCCATTCAATTCAAGACTAAATTTAGTTTGATAATCTCATAGAGGGGATTAGTCTGCGCCCATGTCTGGGAGCAGTTGGGCAAGCAAGGCAAGAGGAGCAGGTGGAAGGCCTGCAGCCTCTAACGTTCAAAAACGCCCTGGAGAATCCAGCGGAATAGAAAAAAATCTAAAAAAACCGGCGGTCACAATTTCCCCTGAGATACTCGTGTGGCAAGCACGATGCAACCAGTACATCAACACGCCACATTCCCAGCCACTTTTGTCAGTGGAATTTGGAGTCCGTGTGTATCTGGACATCCAAAAAATGGCCCTATGGGAAAAATTTTGTGAAGATGTACACAAAATTTTCCCAACCGCGGTGTACGTTGCACCTCACTCCATGTCATGTGGTTGGCTGGACCTAGGTTTCAAAAGCAAAATAGCAGCAGATGAGGCTGCAGCGGTGCGCATAGTGGTCAACCTCCCTGAAGGGCAATGGGTCATCGAAACTAAACGCACCAGATGGACAAAATCAAACCAAATTTTCCTCACATTTGACTTTTTGCCTAATACGGTAAAATGTGACATTTTGGAGCAACACCTGAAAGATGGTCTCACCATATATGGCGAAATACAATCTTTCGAAATGCAATGCTTTACACTGATGCCACACCTGTGCACTGGCAAAGCCATCGCAGTTCTGACCCCAACTGAGGAGATCGCGAAGGACCTAACCCAGATCCTGCACTCCACCTTTGTTGACATCGCAGGGCACACCACCCACCCATTACAGGTAACCGTGGACAGCGCGCCCCCCATTTGCACCCACTGTGACGCGTTTGGCCATAAGGCGCACGCATGCCCCATCAAAGAGGGCGTCACATTCCAAGAGCACCCCTCGGCGGCCATGGCCAGCGGAGAGGTGCACTACAAACCAACTGCAAGCACCAAGGAGGCTTTCCCATGGGGAGCACAAGGCTGCTACCTATTGGTAAAGCCCATCTCCCCGCAGGAGCAGAAGAAGGCCAAGCAGGCCTGTAGGACCACAGCCAAGGAAGCGGCCAAGGCCACCACCACCATCCCACACTCACAAAGCCAGGAGGACATGGAGACCTTTGTGGCGGAAGCAACTCGGGAATCCATCACCCAATCAGATTGGGAGGCCCATGCCAAACGGGCCACTCAATCCGAGGATCTGATGGGAGATTCAATCTCACCCAATCTCTGTGCCTAAGCCCCGGTTGAAACTGACTTGGGACCTATCCCAAACAAAAATTTTTTTTTGCCCCACTCAACAGTGCACCGAACTTATCCGCACTGAAAAAAATTCGTCCAATGTCGGGAAAACAAAAAGTTAAGGCCAAAGCCAACGCGACTCTTTCCACAAAAATTAACAAAAACCCTGATAGCGTTGCTGCTAATACCCGCGCTGCTGTGAAAGCCCGTGGGGACCTGGAAGAGGCTGGTGGGCCCAGGGGCCCACCCCTCACACCTAAGGTGTGATGGGGGAAACCTTCACTCTAGGGATGCTGAATATCGCCAGACTCAAGGCCTCCCCGTCCTGGGCTAGGAAACTGAGTTTTTTACAAAACAATTTACCTGTGGATATCCTGGCCATCCAGGAGTCCCACTGTCCATGAGGTTCTGAGGAAGCTTGGAAAACAATGCTCCTACCATCCCTATCCTTTTGGTTGAAGCACTGTGGGGTGCTAATTTGGAAATTTTTTTTTTCAAATTTACATCTTCAGAAACATTCCTAAATGGCTGAGTGCTCATTGTCACCTTCTCATGGGCTGATGTAGCACACACAATTGTCAACATTTATTCCCCAAACAGTGCACAAGAGCATCGGGAATTTTTCTCATTGGTCAAGTCCCTCCTGCTACCCCCCAATTCTTTCCTAATTGGCGACATGAACTGTTGGCTACCTCACCAACGGACCAGTGGCCACCCTCATCCCACGCCCCACAGGGTCACGTAGAACTACGCGTTCTAAAAGCCACCCTTGGGTTAATGGATGCGCTGCCACAACATGCCCCACTGCTCAAAAACATGATGCATCCCCACGTCCACAACGGCCAATTAAGGTCTATGACCCGCATTGACCTTATTCTAGCGCCAGCGAAATTCCAACCCCACATCTCCCACTTCAAAACAACAAAAATGGAATTCTCTGACCACTGACTGGTCTCAATAACATACCACTTACCTATCACAGTTGTAAAGGCCCCACATTGGTTCAAAATCTGCCCCACAGAGCTCGCATCACCAGGATTTTCCACGTGGGTGGAAGAGGCAACTTTGGCAAAATCGTTTATTGCACCATTTTGCGCGGACCCCATTTCCACATGGGCAACTTTCAAAGAAGACACCATCCGCCACTATCGCCATCTCTAATCCAGATGCTCACGAGCTACATCAGCGGTTATATTGCGCGCACTGGCGGAAATGGCCCACTTGGAGTCCAACATTCCAGCCTCAGGATATAGCTCTGCATGGGGCCAGAAGTGGGCGGAGGCAGCCGCCCACCTCAATGCACTTGAAAGGCAACACAAACATCAGGTTTGTGTCCAATACAGGGCCACACACATCACTAAAGGTGACAAGTGCACCACATACTTCTTCAAAAAAATTTTTGCACCACGCCAGAGCATGGCCTGCACACAGGTGCGAAGATCGGATAATTCTATTGTGGACACCCCAGCTGAAGTGGCAATCAAAACGCAAAGATATTACTCCGAGTTATACTGAGCCAAACCAATTCAGCTGGCCGAAATGGCAGAATTTCTCGACAGAGCTCATATCTGCACCGTTTTCCAATACCCAAAAATAATGAATTTAATTACTCCGAACAAATTATGGACTACCATTTGCAGTGCACTAAACCGAAAATGCCCAGGCCCAGATGGCATTCCATATGAGTTCTACAAAAAATATTTTAAATATATATCCCCATTGCTGCTAGCCTCACTCAACCAAAGCCTGTTGAATTGCGCCTCCTACCAGGAGGACATGAGGCCTTTACGGTCACACTCTTCAAGAAAGGGGATAGGCTAGACTTAGCCAACTGGCGCCCCATTTCTCTAACAAACACAGACACCAAAATTTTAACAAAAATCATGGCTAACCGTTTAGGGACTGTAACATCTGCCACCATCTCCCCAGAACAATTTGGTTTCATCCCCAGAAGGTCAATTTGGGATAACGTGCACTCTGTGGCTAATGTGTGTCAGTCCACAGGCTCTGGGGCACTTGTATTCTTGGACCAACAAAAGGCCTATGATAGAGTAAACTGGGAATACCTTAGGGCCTGCCTCCAACAATTCCGCCTACCTCCCCACTTCATTAACTGGGTGATGCTGCTCACGGAATCTGCAACAATGGCAGTGCGCGGCCCAGTTTTTTAATGGAAGTAGTCCGTCCTCAAAGGGGCCTGCGACAAGGGGACCCCCTGAGCCCACTCTTATACAACTTCAGCCTTGACCCACTACTGCGAAATGTGAATGCCCAACTCACTGGGGTCCATGTGCCAGGCCAAACCCCAGTCAAGATGATGGCATTTGCAGATGATTGCGTGGTGGGGGTGTCTAATAACAAAGATGCATGTGCGCTTGAAGCCCTCATCCAGGAATATTCCCGGGTAAGCAACGCGGCACTGAACACCTCCAAAACCGAAATCATCCTCCTTGGTCAGTTTCAGAACTGCTGGGCCCCAGCAAGTAGTTCCCAACCCGGCACATCTGCTCGCCCACGTCCACGCCTTACTAACTCAAAACACACCGCTACACTGGTGCTTTCCTTTGTGCCACGACCTACTATAGGACTGGTACGCCATCTGGGCGTGTGGATGGAGGCAGGTGGATACGCGTCAGCAGTAATGGAGTGCCATATACTGGACAACGTGACAAAGCGAATCGCCTCTCTCAGAGCCCACCCTACTACCCTGAATGGCAGGGTTGTTCTTGCCAACTCTATGCTCCTATCCAAAGTCTGGTCTGGAGCCCACGCCACCCCCTTCTCCCCAAGCTTCTTCAAATCCCTGTAGGCTTTGGTCAGGCCGCCCTCCACCAGTACGGCTAGAGGTCATGTTTGGCCCTCATCATCATGGCGGCATGGGCCTACTTGACTTCAAAGCCCATGCCGCCAAGATCCTGGGCACCTGGATTGCGGCAGTCACTGCTCCTACACTCCCATCCCAACACTGGTCCCGCGCGGCCCGCTCCAACTTCTCCCAAGCCTTGGGCCTCAACAATCCATCAAACCCCCACTCCCTGATGAAATACCTCGCATCACACACATCAGCCACAGGTCCTCACGGGACCAAAACCCACTACAAACGAATCCTACTCTCCATGCGAAGCGCAGAGTGGAGAATTCGTATTAGTGGACATACAACCCAAAGAGGCCGCCCCTCTCCTCAGTTCACACAAGAGGTACAGGGGCTACCCATCCATGATGGCGTGATCCCCATTCGACCCCAAGTACTATCCAGGGTGGACTACCTGGACATGATGGACATCCCTTACTCCACTGAGACCCAAAAGACTATCTGGAAATACGCACACCATCCTCTGTTGCAGCCTCAAGTCCGCTCCCATGTGTGGCGCTGCCTGAGGCGGGTGTATCGTACAGCTGAGCGCTCTAATGCTTTACATTCATCCTGTGTCGTGTGTGGCCAGTATGGAACGCTGTTTCACCGCCTGGAGAAGTGCCCCACCTCTAAAGTAATATGGCGCGAAGTCCAACGTCTGCTAGGCCAGGATCAAACACATCCCTTCAGTCTGTCAAGAGATATGTTTGCTTCATCAATGGCCTCCTCCCTCCCACCCTCCCTTCGTGCTCTGGTGGTTGCAATCGCCATGTGGACTATCCACACGATTGTCTTGGATGCCATCGCTGGATCCATCCCCACCCTCCCTGAAGCTGTCCACAGATTCCAGTCTCATTTGGTGGATCACTTTCAAGCGTGGATGTTTGGATATCTCCCACCGCGTCGCCGACAGCTGGTCTCCTCCTGGTTCCCAGTCTGGTTCATCAAATCAGACCCCTTCCTCCACACGTGCTCAATAGTGGCTACGTCCCCTACACACGTTCCCTCCCCCTTCCCATAAGTGGCGTTCCCGCTGGCAACAAGAGATAGCATCGCATCTCTGGGGTGCCTCCCCTGGTACTAAGTTTTGTCTCATCTGAGTCATATTCGGAAGTGTCTGTCCCATGGTCAGCCTTCCCCATAATAAATTCAAAGAATATCTAATCATGTTGGTATTAACTTTTGATGCACTGAACACAATTTCTAAATCAAAGTAATATTATGTCAATATGGGAGATTTTGCCAATAAAGCAAATAAATTCTGAAAGTAAATGAATAAGCCTCATATGAATTGCTATATATTGAGTCAAAGGACAATATGCTTTCAATGTTGGAGGATAGAGCAATATAACGTGAGTGTAACTTATTTTACTTCAATAAGAGAAGTAACTTAGTCAAGATGAGGGAAAAATGTCATGCGGTTTAGATGGAGATCAATCAGACCTGCAGGCTGCCCAGTTCCAATAGAAGAACCTTAAGACAGTAGATTAATTATATCAACTCTTTTAGCAGATGAACCAACTGATGATTCATTTTATAAAGTATTATAGCATAATGTAAATGTAACAAAAGCAAAAATAAAGGTGATTGACTCAAAAGTATGAAAGAAGTTACTTGACCATTCACTCCACATATATTTGACAAGGTAAAAACTGCTAACAAAATCAAATTATTATCTCAGATGAAGCTGGACAATGTTAGGATTAACATACCAATATAACAATTTCAGAATCATTCAATAACTTATTTAACAGATTAATCTGAACTCTATGCGCAGAAAACAATGCTGCAATTTTACCAAGGTTGAAAACATTTGACCTAGGTCAGATAATTAAAAGTCTGATACTGTAAAAGAGTGTTTTAGAGGTTAATATGGTTAATCTCAGCCAAAAGACCCTGGCCACTTCTTGGTGGAACCCCTTTAATCAGGCCAATTTTTTGCCTACTTCCTGGCCAAAATGCTTTATTGTTAGTAGTTGGGTTGCGCTGACCCTGCGGCGGACTCAGTCAAGTCATTATGAGGTCCTACCATCTAATTGGCTGAAATATATTAAATCTTTGCCCCATGGGTTCATCTTGCCCTCTATCAACCCAACATCTACCCTCACATTTAAGTAAGGCGAATCTCAAGATTTTATAGGTCAAAAGTTAATATTTCAAATTAAGCAACTCCCCGCTTATGATGAATTTCTTAGCCCCATGCTCTAAGCCTTGAACTGCTTTAAATACTAAGCAGCAAGAGATTAACAGGGTTCACTCTTTTAACCTCAAATCTAAAATAATAAAATAAATAAAAACCCACCTTTTTAGTATTAATAAATAGTTTCATATTTTAATTTAAGTGGTAGAAAATCCCCTAAATCCTTTATGCTAAAAGTTAAGAGCATTACTTCTCCCATGGAAAATTGGTGAAAATCAGATTTAAATAGGACCAGTGAGCATAAAAAAGCCTGCTTCCAACAACCTGTTGGAACCAAATTAGCAATTGGAGATAAGGTTAGCTATCATGACACAGGAGAGATTGATTGCTATCACGAGACTGATGAATTTTATAAAGGGACCATTCATAGTGTTTTCAAAATAGGTGATGGACGCTTAGTTGATCAAAAAATATTTCATAGTCAGATAATTAAGCAAATCCAAAGCAGATATGTAAGAACTTGGATATAGATGAGGAAATACATAACACATAAAACATAGAAAAAGATAAAAAGTGAAAAAAGTTTATAGATATATTGGAAATTTTTTATTTTATCTTTATTTTTTAATTTGCTTCCCCGAATTTCAGCTGCTTATGACGCCTTTTGGGGAGGGAAGATGAATGATGACTGTAGATGAAAAGATTGATTTAAGTGAGGATGCTTGCCAAGGATAGAATATTCATTACTAAAGTTCTGCATGGGTGATGAGAGAAATGAATGTCTAACAAGAAGAAGGTGAGAATATTCAGAGAATAAGGCATTGAAAGTGTTACACATGCCTAAGGGCAATTGTCAAAAAAGGAGTTTTCCAGTTTTTAAGTTGAGCAATTAAGGCATATATTTTATGGAATTTTTTTCAAAATTAGCGCAAGTTTGTGAAGTGTGCATTGAAAATATTGTTGGATAATCTAGTCAAGCTGAAGAATGTTTAATTTTATATGATCAGCTTATCTATCTTCATGTAGAAAATAGTTGTAGTTAGTGTAAGGGTCCCCGTTGTATCTATTGAATTAAACTAAACAATTCACCCTTTTCATACCAGGAAGCGGAAAGAAATCATGAGCCTTTCTGCTGAAAAAGATAGTGGATCTGGGACACACCCTAGACAGACATTGGGTTTCATTGCCTCTCCCCATTTTGATTTTATAATAGGCCAAACATTGGGAAAAAATGATTCTGCATTGAGTTCACTTCAGCCAAAATTTACACTAAGAAAATTAAGAGAATCTGTGATGAAATTTGAATGCAAGTGGATGGATAAAGAACAAAATTCCAACAGAATTGCTAATACAGGGGTCAATCCAGAGGAAAACACTCAGATGATAGAAAAGATTAAATTAGTAAAAAATAAGCAAATTATTTATTCCAGATCTTCAATGAACGAGTGGAGTTTAGCAGCAACAACCACAAAATGGGCAAACTGCAATGTGCAATATGTAAAAATGTCGCAAAGGTCTCAGCGCTATGGAGAAGATTTGCGCGTCTTGTAACAAGAAAACTTAACTAATCCCCTCCCCTCAATTTCCTCAAGTTAAATAACCCAACTCTCTGCTAATGGTAGAGTTATAGGTTATTTTTTAGTATATGAAATAAATTATTAGTTCTGCAAAAATCCTTTAAAAGTTTTATAAATTTTAAAGATACTGGTAGCCTTGAAAGAACCACCAAAACCAATGAAGGACCCTCGCTCATTTATGTCAGTTATGGTCATGTCTGGCTTGTTGTTGATTACATCATTGCCCTTCTCACCAAAGAAAATCTCAGGAATTGTCCCCTAAGAGTATTGCGCACACCATCTGACCAAGGAATATGTATATGCTATTAATCAGAGAGGAAATATTAATAAGTTAAAACAATCCACCGCAATTATAAAGAAAGTGGAAATGAAGACCTGTCAGATGCACCTATGGGGAGAACTTTTTTGTACTGAAACTGATGAGACAATTGTTACTCCACGCTATCAAGTGCGCATATAAATAAGTTAGAAATTTAGTTCTAATGGACACACTTGAACGAAACTGTCTCCTCCTCCAAAACCAACCAGTCAGCCTTCAATGCTCAAAGCATGGTCAAGATTACTGCCAGCACTCAACCTGGTGGTCGGGATGGGAGTGATGTTTATCAACTACTAAATCCTTATTTACCTTTTGAAGATACTATCTAGAATTATCAGAACGGCAATGCCGTGAGGACTGTGGATGCTAGAAATGGATATTAAAGTATCCTTAACAAAGCCAAGTCTTTCTTTGACACGTCAGTTGTCTGACATAGTAACTCAGCCCATTAACACTGATATCTTGTCGTTGTCCCAGGATTTGTTGAACCTATGCTCTTCAACCGCTATCAAAGTTTATATGGCCTTATGAGCGCCCTCCCAACATGTTGGTTTGGGTAACGTTGATCAGAGCCATCAAAAAAGTGCTGCTTATTTGAGCAGCACATCCAATTTCCACCCCCTCAAGTGAACAAGCGTGCAATGTAACAGTGCTAGGATCCACCTCCTGCCTTTGGTTGAAGTGGCTCACTGGATGCTGGGAGTTCTGGTGATACTCAAACTACAAGTTATATTAAATGGAACCATGGAAGCCTCAGAAGATCAGCAATTCTTGGCTCTACTGGACGCCTTGTATGGTGAAGCTAAAGTTTGGGCCCCCACCCTGTTGTACCAGAATTCACACCTAGGGGAAACACCTCCCTCATTTTTCACAATTGTTTCATCTATGGTGGCCACTCCAGCGTTAAGGCCACAAATCTTATTTTAACTGTTCCAACAGCGAGGTTTAGCCATGAGTTTAGATGACCACATCAAGGTCTTCCACCAACTAGTGGATTACCCAAACTACCAGAAGACATAACCATCAATGCGTTCTGGGCTTTCCTTAACCATGGAGTGGGTTCACACATGTCATGGTATAACGGACCCCAACCTTTGGAAGTTGTGTACAAACAGGCCTGCAGATCAAGGACCGCCCTGGAATCATGATACCAGGAAATCAGCCACCCCTAAGCTACAGGTCCGCTACACCACACAAATCCCATCCACACACAAGGATGGTTTAATTGTATAATTAATAATGAGGAGAAGCTGAACAGTGAAACAGATACAGAACAAGGCACAGAAATGGATGACACAGATGACTACATTTTGGAAGAAGTAGACCAACAAGATATCCTCTCTCATGTGCCAGAAGTACTGGTCAATGTTCCTACGTCCCCTCAATGCCTCAGGATAAAGAGGATAAGGGGGTGTCAGCCTCATGTCCCACAACCTTAGCACACTCCCCAAACCTTACAGCATGTCCAACCCACTTTCCAGTATCGTGAATCCAAAACCAACAAGATGCATTGGAGATTTTAGTAATTTAGGGCAACCCAACAAACCCAAACTCATGAACCTCATCAGCAAAGTATCAAACTGACCCCCAGGCACCCTATTCATTCCCATGGACCCAGAGACCCCAGCATTTTCCTCCTACCATCTGGAGACAATGGAAAAATTTGAGGATTGCAGCAATAATCCCATAATAAAAGATTCAGCCACATACTCCCATTGATGAATTTGTCAGACCTCACATTGGCCCCACTTTTTGTATTCCAAGGCAGCAGCAATGCTTTCCCTATTTTTTATCAATTTTTTGACTGCTCCAAGTTGCCCAAATATGCAAATACCAATTGGGGATTATGCACCCTGAACAGCTTCAATTGATTGTTCTTATTTCTGTTCGTCGTGGACACTACAGTTGGCTTTAGAAAGGAATGGTGAACGCATTAATTGAAATGAGAGTTTTAGGGAACTTTATTGATCTTGAAATGCCATAAGCGTTAGACCTGGAAGTTACCATAATGGCGTCCATTATGGGACCTCTAGGGTACCAATGGTCACCCTGCCTCTTTGAGAGCCGTTGCATTTCTCAGCTCATGGTCATTGGTTTCATGCTAATTAATTGGCGATTCTGGACCTACTCTACCCCATGATACTAGGTGTAGGATGTTGGCGCTGAAAGGCAGGTAATATCAACCTTGAGTGGAATATGCTCGCCTTTTTAACACACTATCATTTCTAGAGAAATTTAAACTGCTCCACTTTAATGAAAGGAAATGCTCTGGCGGCCACATTGGAATACTCCACCTAGAGCGTGGTAGCCAATCCACCCATGATGCCCTCAATACTAGAACCATAAAAGAGATTTTTGGCGTGGACAAGGCAAACCACTTGCAGCCCCACTATGAGTTTGACATTGAGTTACGCCTAATGGTGGATCTCATTAGATCGATTGCCCACTTTACCTGTATACTGCCGCTGAGGATCAGGCCTTGTAAAAGTTGGATCAATGAGATGATGGACAAGGGATGGTTAATAAAAAAATCCCCGCTAGTGAGATCTCCCATGTTATTCGCCCAAAAGCCTGATGGCATCCTGCGGCCTTGTGTGGATTACATTTACTTAAATAATGTCAGTGCCTTATCCGTACCCCCTCCCACTGGAGGCCAAGATCTCCCAAGTGATTGCCAAGTTAAAAGTGTTTTCAAAATTGGACCTAGTATATGCTTTCATCAGGTCTGAGTGAATGAGGGCCAAGAATGGCTGACAGCTATATGCACGCGCCACGTCATATATCAGTTTAGGGCTATTCTAAATGGGCTTAAAATTCCACTGCCATCTTCCAGAAGGTCATTGATCATGCGCTAGGCGACCTCCACTTTAGGTGCGCAAAGGCATATATTGACGACATCCTGGTACCCTCCCCTATTCAAGAGCAACATGAGAAAGATTTGGTTGCAGTGGCTGCCACCTTGCAGCGTGCAGGCTTGCACACAAAACCATCAAAATGCAAATTGTTCAAAGACAAAGTGCAGTTCTTTGGAAGCTTTATATCCAAGTATAGTCATGACATTGCCCATAAAACTGGAAGCAATAAGGACGTAGGCAAAACCCACCACCTTGAAGCAGCTTTACAGTTTTCTAGGTCCATCATTTTCTTTAAAAAGTTTTCCCCTGCAATCTCATAAATTGCCGCCCTCCTTTATCCCCTAATGAGAAAAATGCGCTGTTCATCTGGACGGTGGAATGCCAGCGGGCTTTTAAAGCCATCAAAGAGGCTTTTACCTCAGCGCCAGTCCTGAGGCATATTGATGAAGACAAACCATTTGTTGTCACATGTTAAGCCTCCAGCACAGCAGTGGGGGCAGTACTGCTACAGGAACATGATTGCCACAAATACCCAGTGTCATACCTTTCTAGAAAATTCACTGGCGCAGAATGGTCATGGGCAATATAAAGTAAAGATCTGTCTGTGGTAGCATGGACGATGATGAAATGGTGATGTTTTTTACAGAAAGCAAAGAACACGGTGACTATGTGCACAGATCACAATTAGCTCATATATTATTGCAAACCACAGAATTTAGCATATAGGCAAACCATAATGCACCACGACTTTCTTAACTTTAATTCCAAATATGAGTTTATTAAAGTTCCAACTCACATACTGCTGGATATACTGGGCAGTAGCCTATCCGCCAGATCCAATACCATGGAGGGGTTTGAGCTAGTTATGGTAATTCCCTTCAACAAGTATTGCCAAGCCAATGGCGGAATCAATAAAATCGCTGCAATTACGGCCCCTGCAACCGCAAAAACCCCGCTTCAAGTCCATAGACAAACCCACAGACAATTCCAAAGGCCTCACACAATGAGGTACTCCCAAAACAAGTCCATCAACTAGAGCTGAAGGTTCCCTCCTGGACTCAGTAGTGGGTGCACAACCAGGAATCCCCAAAGTACAAGCCCTAGGATACAATATACAGGAGGGAAAAGTCCTTCCAGTTGATACTCAAAAAAGGGTAGGGTGATATACTTCTGAGATCACATATGGGTACCCAAAAATTTCTCTCACGAGTCATAAAACAACTTCATGATCCGCCAACAATGGGATACCCAGAGGCAAGAAGACCATCAACCTGATAAAAAAAGCATATGACTGGACTGGACTGATAAAGGATGTACCAGCCTTTATAGAATGTTGCCTAACCTGCGCGCAATACAAATATGACAGGACATGACAAAAAGGTCTTTTACATACACTTCAACAAGCAGCAGGACCATGGATGTCCGTATCATTAGACTTTATCATTGGCCTTCCCACCTCAAAGGGGTTTGACGCAATCATTGTGGTAGTGGACAGGTTAACAGAATATGACCTGTTTATCCCATGTATGACTACAGCCTTGGCGGAAGACATTGCCCAGCTATCTGTGACCCACTTCTCTACTATGTTTGGGGTATCATAAGATATATTAAGTGATAAATCCTATAGTTTAACTCAAAATTCTGGGATGCCCTATGCAAAAAACTACACATTAAACCATGCTAATCATTGGCTAATCACCCCATCCTGATGGACAAACAGATTGGACCAAAAGTCACATCAGCAATACGTCTGATGTACGCCACTGCTGCTCAGGACACATGAAATGGTGATTTGACTTTAGCACAGATTTGTATAGCAATTTGTTGCATTCCTCTACAAGAATGTCACTGCTATATGCCAATATGGTTACAACCTTGCCTTCACAATTGAGCACCAGATATGCACAAATATTCCCATGGCAGACAATTTCGCAACACATATCCAGAAGATACACCAATAAATGCAGAGGCAGCTAATGAAAGCCTCCCAGTATGCCAATCAGTTTACATATTGGAAATGCCAAGAAGCACAGGTTAATTTTTGGGAGACCTGGTAATGGTGGACACAAAAAACCTAAGCCCTAAGGTGCCTGCCACAAACTGGCTTGAAAGAGGGCAGGACATTTCTTCATCAGCAGATTTTTAAAATGGGTCCTTCCATGTGGAGCTACTGACGCATTGGAAAATTCACAATCTGTTCCATGCTTTGGTGCTTTTACCTTTCAAGGACTAGAAGCTGGTGGAAATTGAACTGACGCTGATATAGGGAGTACCAGAATTTAAGGCGAGGAAATTTTGGGCTCAAGAAAAATTAAGTGTTTAATTTAATACCTGGTGCATGTAAAGGTACCTGATCTATGACAATAGTTGGATTCTAGTCCATTACTGTACCAACTACCAATATTTGATTAAGAACTTCCATGCACAAAAACCCGCCTACTTGACGCCCCCTGTTGGACATTTGCCCTCAAAGCTATAAAATAAAAATGTTTTTGGGTCAAATTTCAGTGAAAAAGGGAAATGTCAGCCATTTTTAATTCTGTGATGCTACTAAAAGCAATTTTAACAATAATAATGATAATGTTGAGAATAACGGCCACAAAAGACCTTGGCCAATTTATGGTTTAACCCAGTTAATCAGGGTAACTCCATTTCAAAACCTGAATGGGCAATAAATGTCAAATCGAGCAGTTGGATTACTCTTACCACATGACGGACCATGGGGTGACCATCAGAAGGCACGCCCCCAGCCACAATCAGGTTCTTCCAAGCACCTACGCGGGGACCACTACTTTTAAAGGCGTGGTGGAGATCCCCCAAGGTGAAAGTATTTTATCCAGCAGTGATTGGGTAAAATACATCAAAACATTACTGCATTGGTGCATTCTGCCCCAAAACCACATCCTAAACATCATTTTGCCCAAAAGTAACGCAAATATTCCAAGGTCTGATAGGAGCATATTTAATATTTCCTAATTTGGAATGCATCAAAGCTATTCCAAACTATCCTTGAATTCCCCCAACCCTCAAAACAGTCTAAATACTGATCAGTCAGATATCAAGAAGGATCGCTTTTTCTCTTTTACCCCGCGCTGCTAATAAAAACCATAAAAATCCAAGTTTTTATTAGTGTATATCTGTTAAATTTTATTAAAACTTTTGTGAGATCCAGTAGTATAAGCACCTGCGAGCACCCATAAGCTGGATTCCTACACCCCTATCCTAAAACCCCTGACTATCACAGCCATCAAACTTCCCCTTTCACACAAAAATTAAGCTCATGTGTGCACTCTGGAAGGAGGAGTAGACCCTGTCCTTTTAGAAAGGGGTAATGTAAGGGTCCCCAAAATACCTATCAAAATTAAAACGGACAATTCACTCTTTTTGTACCATAAAAGAGAAATGATCCTAAACCTTTCCACTTGAAAAGATAGTAGATCTGAAATACCCTCACAAATCTTGAGGTTACGCCACCCCTCTCCATCTCAATTTTATAAAAGGATGAACAGTGGTAAAGATCGATTCTGACAGGAAGTTCAATTTAGCTAAAATTTACATTAAGAAACTCTTGAGAATCTGCAACAAAATCTGAGCATAAGTGGGTGAATTGAAAACGAAATCCTAATGCACTTCATCTATAGAGGATGATCTGGAGGAAACCCCTTGGATGATAGAAAAATCTTGTTAGGAAAAATATGAGTAACGCAAGTAAGGAGAGACCCAACGAACAAGTGAAGTTTGACAGCAAGAATCGCAAAATGGGCAACCCACAATGTGCAATCTGCTAACGGCGCAAAGGTCCCAGAACTCTTGAGAAGATTTGCACATTTTGTCATCAAAAATATTCTCCAATCCCCACTCCTTAACCTCCTTAAAGTTAAAAACTGAGCTCACTGCTAATTTAGAGTGCTGGGTTAATTTGGAATAACTTTAATAAATCATTAATTTTGCCAAAATCCCTTAAAAATATTATAAATTTTCAAAAATTCCGGTCGCCCTGAAGAAGCACCTTAACCAATAGAGGGCCCCACTCACTAGTATCAATAGTAGTCGTGGCTGTCTCATTGGGGATTACAGCATTAGCCTCCCTCAGCAAAGAAAACCTTGGGAATTGTCCCCTAGTAGTATTGTACCCCATCTGACCAAGATAAACATATTCAGATTATCAACTAGAGTAAAATGACCAATCATTCAATCCATTATGCTGCAATTATGAAGAAAGTGGAAATAACAATCCAGTGGATACACCCATGGGGAAAACTGTTGGTATTGAAACTGACAAGTCAATTTTTACTCCCTGCTATCTAGTGTGCATCAAAATGAGTCAGAAATTAAGTCCAAATGGACACATTAGATGGACTTCTTTATCTATCCCTCCCAAACCAACCAGTCATTTTTGATGCTCAAAGCCTTGTAAAGATTACTAATGGCGCTCAGACTGGTTGTCAGTATAAGAAATGATGTTCATTGACAAATATTTTTCTTGCATTTATCTCCCCGCAGATCTTATGCCAGAATAATCAGAATGGCGATGCCATGCAGACTGTGGATGCTGTTGTGAGCATTGGAGTAACATTAGTGGAATCCAAAATCTTTTCATTACTATGTCAGTTGTCTGACAATTAGTATCTGTCTTTTCACCCAGTATTGTTTCAGATTATTGCCTACTGACTGCTAGTTGAATTTAGTGCTGAGATTTAATCCCATTGTTAATACAAACTAATGGTTAATTGGGTATAATCACCAACAATGTTAGTAGTTAAATTTGGTGTTGACTATATAACTAATAGTTGAATTCCTTACTTATATTGGAAAAATAAGGCGCCATCAATTAAGGGTGTTTTTGCAGCTACAAAATTGTTACAATGCTTGTCTTGACGGTAGTTTGTAAGATAAACTGGGCAATGCGCATGCCATGAGTGGGTAATTTGTTGCATTGCTTAATCATGACCACTAGCTCATAAGGATTAATCTAATGGGGCTGTCTAAAGGAGTTGTACCACGCTTTTTTGAAGTTAGCTCAGAAGGGTCAAAATCTAATTGATTATGAATGTTGATTAGTTGGATTAATAAAGAAGAGTTATTTCACCTTTAATAAAATACTTTAGGGTTGATTTTGTCAGCAATGAATGTTATTTTTATTGAGGTGTCAAAAAAAGGTTTAGAACCAAACACATTCAATAAGCTGCCTTGTATCTATATATAGAGACAGATTAAGCAATCAGATGCTAATATTTATATCTTATTGAAGAATTGAAGGTACTAGTTGCCCTTATCTATTTTCTAAGCAACCTGTAAGAAAAAAATTAGTGTGGGGCTTAGTAATCTTGTAAAGAAGACTAAATGGCTAGTTTTCTTCATAAAACTAGGAATCTCCTTTAATAAAATACATTCATAACACATACATTAACGCACTAAAATGTTAACAAGGGGTTATATCCCAAGGTGGTCTCATAGGAAAAGAACCTGGCGAATGGATGCAAAACGTTGTTATAAGTTAATTGGGCTTGGGGAAGATCCGTAGCTTGTATTATGAGAGGCAGAGGAGTAAAAACGCAGGTACTGCTCCTGGACCTGATTCACCCTCTTAGTTTGCCTTCTGACTGAGGGTGGTATGAAGTGGATTGGAAGGGCTTGATGTTGAGGAGCTTCAGTAGTGAATCCTAAAGCTTAGAGGTAAACTTAGGGACACAACTGCTCACATTGTCTTTGAAAAGCCAATAAATAAACTATGAGCGATGAATAGTGCTTCAGTTTTATCCGCAATTATAGTTTTTGACAAGGGGATAAACAATAGAATTTAGAAGACCTATCCTTAACTACCATAACTGAATCAAAGCCTTTAGAAGGGGAGTTCTACAATGAAGTCCACAGCAACTGAAGCCCAAGGGCCTTCTTCCTCTTGCAATGGGTAAAGGATTCTTTTTCCAATTGATCATATTTGGAGCAGGCGCAGGTGGCATAGTTTGCTACCCATGCTAGATATCTTTGATTAAACCAGGCCAGCTATAAGTGCTTTTAATTATTACTACACACATCTTGGATCTTGGGTAGCCCACTACAGGTGTAACATAATACTAATAAATTTGTATGAATAGTAAAATGAAACCCAAATCTTGTCCTTATAGAAATTACCTTTGCCTTCAACGCCTATAGATGACAATTGCGGTTTTTAGTATCCAATTTCTCCTGCAGCTCTATTCCGTCAGGGCAACGTAGTTGAATTGCCAAAACAAAAAGTAGCATGAGTACTTCTAGGGGATAAGTCGTTAAAGGATATTGTGAAAGGTGCCAGAAAGAGTGTTTTCGAGGGTGAAAAACTGTGGTGAACTCTGAGAAATTTTCCTCCGCACTATGGGTCATAATGGGATTGAATCTTAACATGTCAGGAAGGACGTTCAACGACCCCTTAAACTTATACTTGAAGTGGAAACTGCAGAGATCTCAGTAAGTGCATGATTGGCAGTGGGCTAGTTTCTAAGGCTTCTGGTAAAACAGCAAAAATTTGTAAACAATGCAATTAGTGATCTCATGTTGAGTCCACTGGTGGGTATCACCTGGGTGAGCGACCAGACTACTGCCACCAGTTCATTATCATAGATGGCCCATGTCTGATCAATGGATGTGAATTTTTTGGGAGCAGTAATCTACAGGGTGCTACACCTCCATGATCCTTTAGCATCAATGCACCCACAGCGACCAATAAGACATTGCAGGCCACAATGAAGGCCTTAGATTTATCTGCATGGCAAAGAACCAGAGATGACAAAAAACCTCCTTTATTAACCACAAAGGCCTGTTGGCAATCATCAGAGTACATGAATCAACCGTTCTTCCCAGTTAATGGGTAAAGGGACGCTGCTAGCTGAGAAAGGGCTGAGGAAAACTTCTTGAGAAATTCAGCTGCACCAAAAAAGCTCTTGAAAAGCTTTTGAGAGGTAGGAGTTGGCCAAGACTGGGTAGCCTCCAATTTTTGAGGAGGAAATGCATATCTTTTTTTCAGAGTTTGGTCCCCAAGAAGGTTATCTCCCAAAAAATTTCACATATATGGGCTTCACAAGGAGGCCAGCCTTGTGGTGGTTAACCATCACTGCTTCCAAGTCTATAGCATGTTATCATGGGTTAAGAGATGAAAATTTATGTCATGAAAATGTGACGGCACATGTGAGCCTGAGGTCGCTGAAAACTTTGCAATAAGACATTGTAGTTGCTTGTGCGTTTAACAACCTGAAGGGCATCGCCCTTAACAGGAAAATATTTCACCTATTCTGGATGGCTGTGAGCCACTCATGCCCAGCCTTACCCTCACTTGGTTAGAAGCATTTAGGTCAAAGCTGGAGAATACTCGAGACTTTGCAATGGCTTGGGTAATGAACTGTTCCAATGGCAGGGAAAATAGGTTCAGAATGTTACATTAGTTATATGGACATAGTCAACACAGGGCCGCAGGAACCATCCGCTTTCTGGGCAAAGACAATGGGGGAGGCAATAGGGATACTTCTTTATGATCCATCTTTCTTCCCAAATGTATTTACCATACCTCAGGCTTTATCCTCTTATTTATTGTATGGATACAAGGTTATGTTGATTTTATTTATGTGCACCATTAATGAAATGTCAAATAATAATTTGAATGTCTTGAGTCTGGTTGCCAGGATCATGTTAAAGATGTCCTTATATGGGGATAGGAAGGGAGAAAATTCTGGGGAAGTTCCATAAGGGGATGCGCGGGAGGGGATAATAAACTTAGTAAGCCTCAGGGATAGGAGTATTTTAGTGATAATTTTCACTGAGCCTGATGTTGGCAATTGACATGGATGTGAGGTCCAGAGGCAATTCACCTGCAGAGACGCCACCATCAACATCCATGATCACAGGATATAATAGGTCATGTACTGCCAAGAACTGATAATAGAAATGAATCATGAATAAAGAATTTCACTGGACGCTGGACATTGTGACATGTCATGGGTCAAAAGAAACGCCTAGTATATGAGGAGTCACATATGTGCCCAGAACTAAGGACTGTGCAATTCTGAGATTCTTGAAGTCGCCAGCCGCCTCCATGTCCTAGAAAGCTCTTAAAGTAACCTCATGTATGATGTCGTTCTAAAGGTAATAAGAAACAGAATTATGTCTGATCTTCTTTAATGTATGCTGAGAGCAAGAGAGCAGTGGTAATGAAAGAAGCGGCATGATAATAAGTGGGCTAATAATAGCTGGTGGGCTGAACTGCGTACCCTACAAAAGTCCATCCTTAAGATAATCCTGGTCACACATCATAGTGGGAACCAAAAGATTGAAGATTATGACTTCTCCTTCTCATTTGCGTGTTAGAAGGGGAAAGAGTATGAGATCTCAGAGGAAATTAAATGGTCCTGAGTATAGGAAGCCACATGCAAGAACAGAGTATGATGTAGTGTAAACATTTTTAACTACTTCGTTGTAGCTCTTGAGTTTACTAAACAGGTTCTTATTTGCGTATTAATAAATAGTTGTATAGTTGATAGATAGATAAATAAATGAGTTTGTGATATTATGAAGACTACTACCCTATTGAAATCTCCACAGCCAATATGGGTGTTGTATCCAACGCTAGACAGTTGCTACGCGCTCTTCTGACCTTTGTGATATTGTTGAACTGCGGAAAATTTTTCCCTCTAACTCTTCCTTTGAATGGAAGTTGATATTGGAACTTAACCTAATTGTAGGATCAAAGGTTCTCTCTTCCTAGTAGACCTTAACCTTCTCTTAGTTCAGAGGATCTCAGTTACTATCTTAACGCAAAGACTGCGGAGATCTAAACAATAGTAAAATAGTCAGCGGATATCTGATCCTTTTTAAAACTTTACTCTAAGATTTAAAGATACAACAACTGTAAAACAGGCTAAATATTATAGTATTTTATTCTGACTGATCTGCTTTATCTAATGAAGAATGAAGGAATTTCATGTAAAATAGGCGCTCAACCCTTGGTGGCTCCCCAATGGGGAAAAGGCAGATGTTGCTGCTTGTCTAGCCTTCTTTAGGTCATGTACATGAGAATTTTATCCATGAGCTAGTCGGTTTTCACTGCCTTCTACCCTGCGAGCTTCTCCAGTATATTAATGCATCCGCACATTCTTAGTTGACCTTCATTGGGGTAAATAATTAGGCTAGCGACCTGCTTAGGTAATGGTACCTTTACCCATTAGAAGCTGGTCATGTTACCTTAAAAGGTTAAACCACAAGTTGTTAATAAAAGCGTTGTTGGTTTTTCAACAACTACACATAAATCCTCCATCAATCAGTGACAAACCCAGATCAACTCATACAAAATAATAAAATCTTTTAGTAAAATTAATAACATAATTTGCTCGTTTATTTTTGGGGATCCCTGATGAGAATTAAGCAATCTGACGGATTGACCTTATGGATTGACCCCAGCGTATTACTTAAATTCTTTAGACTATTCTACCAAACAATAGCTATCTTAAGAACTGATAATTTTCATATCCACTAGCGGAACTAATTCCTAATAAACAGGCAGATATATTATAATCTAATCAGCTGGGTAGTATGGCCTTGCTAGAATTCCAACATGTGGGTCTTTGATATCTGGAAAACTGGCCTGCATGTATTTCAAGAACATCTTCTAGGAATTCTAGATCTGAAATTAAAAGTGAGTCCTTTGGATCCGGAGTCTTAACCATTTTCTCATTCCCTAAAAGGACAAAGGGTCCAAGGGCCACACGTCTGTAAAATCCAGGTGGTCCAGTGGACAAGGAATTACTATGGCAACTCCAGATGAGCATTTAACAGGATTATTGCTCACTGAAGAGGAGAAATGAGGTGCCTTCAGAGAAACTGAACTAATTTGAAAAAAGGTGGAAGCCTGGGAAGAAAAGATAACAGCCACTAATGGTTTGGTTTTTGGGAGAGACCTGGTCCCATTAGAATGTGCCAGAGAGAAGGCCTCTATTAATACAGGGATTGAGTCAAAGGAGGGATGGTTTGTGGAAGTTGAGTCCATGGTAGCCCTAAAGGTAAAAACTGTAATCTCAGAAGGTAAATCCACTGAGAGAACAGACAACAAAAGCCCTAAAAGACCAGGAAGGTCAGAGACACCATAACTCTGGGTGAAGAGGTGGAATATGCAAAAGTCTCTGGACCCTTGTGCTTGTACCTCTGAAGAGGCCAAGATCAGTGTCAGATTTTTAACTGGGTGATATTCCTCACATATTAACGAAATTAGTATAATAATTAATCAGGGATGATTGCCAATTAGTTAGCTAATTTCAATTCATTATTTGATGATAATACCCCAATTTGTGCTCCACATTCAGTTGGGTTGAGCTGTCTCGATCTGCAGGATCAAGAAAGTATCAAGGATCATCCCCAATATGAAATTGGTGGGTCTCAATACCGGACACTGAGGCTGAGGATGTTGAGATATTTAATATTGTCAATTAAGATGATGAATTTTTTAAATTTGATAGCAAAAAATATCTTGAGTTGATCCCAACAGTATTCAGTTAATTTTGACACTGGTGACTTATGCTGAGGATGTCAAACTAATTATAGTAATTGTTTAAGCTCAGCTTTTATCCCCGCATCAACTCCATGTGAAAATGTCTGTGGGATTTCCAGCAGAAAGTCAAATCTCGGAGGACAGTCAACTTATGCTAATGATGCTGATCCATTTTGATTAATTAGATAAATACAAATCACATTTTGACTTTGTGAGAGTATTGGGCGGTATCCATGCCAGTATATTAGGGTTAATTTGACACTGGAGACTTATGCTGAGGATGTCAATATATATAATTAATTCTGATTATGACTAAATCAAGTATCAACATTATCATGAATATTTGAGGATGATAAGTATTGCCAGTGAGAGTGCTGATGAATACTAAGCAGGAAGAATCACCAGTGAGTGTTGATGATGCTGGCGATAAATGCCAATAACGTGGACAGGCAAGAAAAGCCTATAAATAGTTTGATCTCCCTCTTAATAAAAATATCTTCTGTCTTCCCATCTTTATTGTGTTTTTAGTTAACAGTTGTTAGCTTAGCTTGTAGAAGTGGGACTCAAGATCCCCAGTTGTTAGGTGCTGGGTTAAAACACCTGGAGTGGTCGGAGCAATCAACTCTTAACCTGAAATTACAGGTCAACTGTGGGAACTAGCTCAATCAGTGGAGCCAGCGATGGACGAGTTGGGATTAGCCATGAGGTGGAGGAGCAAGGGGTCAGACTGCCCAGGATAGGGGTGAACCACCGGTGCACAACAAGAAGGGTTAATCTGCTAAGGAGAAGTTGGTATCCAGCTGGATTGGGGAGTTGCCTGCAGCCCTGTAAGGAAAGGTCACCAATGATAGAGAAAAAGCAAGGGCCAGCAGTCTTCATACTGTTTGGCCTGGCACACTAATGGAGTCACCTAGTATTGAGAATGTAAATTCTCAACAATTAGTAAGGAAGTCGAGTTTCAGTTTTTTAGAGTGCAACACCCCTCACACCCAGAGGCTATCCTCTCCTTTCAGAGCATCAAGGTTAGCCATGCTTCATTGGGCATCAGTAGGAGCAGGGGTCCGAAGACCAAGATGCAAAGCGCACCTGAAGTTACACTAATGCACCCAGAACCTTTTCTGCTTTATCAGAGGAGGAAAGTTTTGAGTACTACTACTTCCAGGATCACCACAGGAATAGTACTAGTTGACGGAACCTTGTGGTTATTTCTGAGTTCCATTAGAACCTTCTTGCAGGCCTGGATAATTGATACTAAAACAGCAAGAGAAGTTTGGATCATAAAGTGAGTGTAGGAAAATTGTAATCATTGAAGTGATTGCTTTTCTGGTTCCAGAAAAGGAGGGTGGAAAGCACTGAGATAAATGGTAGTTAATCTTGTTATGGACTTTATTGATTAAAAGAAGACTGGGCTTCCAGTCTTGATTGTCATAACCCAGTTAAATTCCATAATGTCAAAGAACATCTGCCTTAATTACTCGGAAAAGGGACGTTCTAGAATTTCTTTGAGAAAAATATAAAGTCTAAGCACGTACCAAAGGCCCCATAACAAACCAAATAACCGCAATGGGGGCAACCAAGGTTCACTTAAGGGAAATACCCAAGACTAGGGGAGGCTTGAAGAATAACAACTCCAAGTTTCATAAATTCTGGCCTTTGAGAACTGAACCAGGGTAAATTGGGTTTTATCCAGCTATGAATAGTCGTCAGGCTCATCTCAGTGCAATGATTCACAATTTGAATCAACAAATTAGTGGATTATATATAAGCCAGATCTGATTTTCTTCTGAGGTCCTAAGTCATTATGTTATTAAATTCTTGGATTGTCTGCTGTTCTGGTCAGCAATGAAAGATGAGGCTCAGGATCATTTACTTAAAATGAACTGGGGTGGATGGCCGCAATTACAGGTGCTTGTGACGATGTGGAGACTGAGAACCTATTTAGGCTGGACAAACAGGCGTTTTTTGCTTGCTAGTGGTGTTCCAGAATTGGCATTATGAAATTCCCATATTTTTCAGATTATGTCATGTCAGTAATTTATTAACAGGGAGATTCTTTGGTTTTGGGATGTTCTTTATGTGAGGCATATTGTAGGTAATAGTTGGAAGATTAGTTCTAACAATAACTTGGCTATAGTGCAGCGAGTTGCTAGATAAATGGATAAGACTTCCCACTAAACAAATATCAGAACCACTATACAGATGGTGTCATAATCTATGAATTAACTGGAAAAATATTAAAATGAAACACCAGGCAGAGTCTGTGGAGATCAATGTAAGAAACGAAGATTTCTTACTTTAAAAAAGCTCTAAAATAAGAAATGAGTTAACAACAGACCCTGTTAGGGGTGTTGTCTTTATAGGTGGGTTAGGGGAATATTGTAAGGAAGCTTTAGAACTGTCCTGGAATGGGACCCATAAGTCATTTTCTAATTTATTGGCTAAGAAGGATGGTATGGACTGGGGAGAATTATCGTTAATTTTGATAATCTCATAATAGTTTTGATATTGGGACCCTCTGATTGATGTTCAATCCAGGTTGATTGAACCAATTTTATAAGATTCATTTGTATTGATATATACACAGCCATGTTTTTAGAAATTTGTTCTGATTAGTTGATTAATATTCATAACATTGGGGATTGATTGGAAGCCTTAAAGTTTTAATCTTTGATCCATAATTTTAATAAAACCCATCAGAAGATCATTTTAATTTTAGGTAATTTTCAAGTTTTTAAGCACCTTCTTGCTGCTTCATTTGAATTACAAGCCACCGGTTTAAGTGTGGGATGAGCCTCAGGTACTACAATAGGCCCCATCCTGGACTACCTTCCTACAAACCCCTTTAATCATTTAATTTAAGGAAGAACAAGTGAATAGAGGCAGAGAAAGGATCCTAAGGGGTAATGCAGAAACCCGTCACTCATCTACTGCATTAGCAAGGTCACTCAACTGAGACAATGGATTTAATGAAGTTTTTTACCTCATACACTTGAAGTAAATCGCTCATAATCCAAGCAGAGAAATTAGGCTTTGGGACTTTCTTCTCTGACTTATGTATAGCTGTGCTGATTGTATTGTACTGTGATTTAGTCCTTAAGATCTAATACATTTTGTTCACCTTATTCAAACAATATAATGATTCTCATAGGTGATTGGCCTGCGTCAAGTATATAGTACTCAATCCATTTCCATCCTACCATATCATCATAGCCTCAAAGGTTTTTTTTCAAAAACTATGAGCCAGCTACTTTGAGAGATAAAATCTTACTAATTTTAAAAGCGTCAGCAGGCTTCCTAGTGAAATAATTTGTTCACTAGGGAAAATGCACTTTAGCAATAATTTAGACCAAACAAGATAGAGTAAAGCTCAATCTATATATTAAAAAGAGAGGATATCTACAGCCTTTGAAGAACGGTGCTTTCATTGAGGATATTGTCTCTATTATCAGCAAACTATTCCTTAAATTTTGAAGGAGCTTTGGTTTTAGGTCGTTAAGGGATTTGACCCTTTTCACCCTTTGAGAAAGTTTCAGATTCAAATTGGCCCTTTTTTATCTTTATAGACAATGGCCCAATCAAATGGTTGATCCAGCAGTAGTTCCCGATTATTAATAGAAAACTCATCAAAGGGTCTGAATTATGTCCAAAATGACTTAAAATCAGTTTTTCCCAACAATAACCCCATTAAGATCTTTCCAAGGGGTACATAACTCTGGAGAAATCTTCCATGGACTCAATTAACAACAGTCCAAACTTTGACTGGAGCAATGGAATTTTAAGGGCCATGTAGATATCAATCAATAGGCACCAGACAACATTATATCAAACTTATGGATTCATCTCACAGGTCAGTGTTGGTATAATTTACTGAGCCCCCCAATTAAAACTTGGGCATGAAGAATTTTTTTCATTGGCTTGTTTCTCTTCTGATAATTGTTCCTAGGGATTTTGACACCAAAGCCTACAATATAGAAATCTCCTCTGCCAGTCTCCTCATGGCTAGATTGGCGGTGTCAGGAGTAGAGGTTTCCAAGATAGGATGGACACTAGAGAGTAGCGCGGGGTCTTAACTTTATAGAACCTTGAATGAAGACATTCTACTAATTTGGTGGTAGCTTACCCAGTAAGCCATCAGATCTTCAGAGAGATACTTGCTTGATAGAGTCAGATAAGTTTATAACATTTATGGAGAATAGAGACGAATGATCCATTAGCTCAATCTATGGCCTTGTTAGTGGAAGGATGATAAGTTCCCATCAGTAGATTGAGTTTGCTTACAACCTGAGATACAAAATTTGTTCCATCTATTAGACAGGAGGATTTTGGGCTGCCATTTCGGGTGAATACTTGTTTAAGTAAAAATAAAGCAGTGTCCTTAGTGGTGGCGGAGACTACTGATGTGGCCTCAACCCATTTTGTGATTTTATTGATGGCAAGGATAGTGTAATGGTGCCCATAAATGGTGGTGGCAGAGGCCTGATTACATCAATTTTGATATTAGCGACATGTGAAGTTAAACGAATAACTTAGTGTTGGTAAATAGGTTTTAAGGGACCTTGGTTAGCAAATGATGCAGGACAAAATAAAATTATAGATGGATTAAATCATGAATTCCCAGTAGCATCAATCTTTAACACTAGTAAGTTTTTTGTAATGCCACACAGTGGTATGCGCATATATAATGGTTGAGTTTATAGAAGAGTTGCAGACATATAGGCAACTAGGCAGTATCTAAGAGTTTATAGATTAGTCATTTCTTGATTTGGATATGTTCCATCAAATGTCTTAACCATTATTAAATTTCTGGGATTTTGATCCCACGTCTCTGGTTTCCTTATCAGCTCTTAAAGTTCATCTTCTTAATAAGTATATAGAGTTAGTTTTGGTAAGCGGGGTAGCTCATCAACTTATAAGGATAGCTCCCACTTGATGTATAATAAAGAAGTCATAATTTTAATAGCTTGAGGGCACATTGCACATGTCGCCCATCAGGATCCTTTATTTGTTGCAACCACCTCAACGATGCATGATTTGTTACAATTTTGAAATGTTTATGTAAAGTTAGGGGAAAAAATGATTAATGACTAACATTTCAACTAGGCAATCCCATTTTGTAACATTATAGTTTCTTTCCGCCTTGGTCATAAAAATTTACCAAAGTAAGCGACATGATGATCAGATTAATTGGAGTTAAATTGTGTCATATAGCTCTGACTGCGAAATCACTAGCATCTGTGAACTGATGTTTGGCTTGTTAAATTCAGTATTAATTAGCTTAAGAGAAGTTAAAAGCTTCTCACAGGGAATTAGTAGCCTGTCACCAAGATCCTTCCATTAAAACAGACCTCTTTATTCAGTAAATAAACCAAGGGATCAGCTAGTTCATCAAAATGAGAAATTAGTTGTCAATACTAACTGACCACTTCTAAAAAGACCTGAACATCATAAAGGCTATTCATCTGGGACATCTGAATGACAACGACTTTGTCATGTAATAGAGATCCCTTTTCGCGTAGCTTTATGGCTTAAGGATTCCATCTTCTTCTGGAAACCTGCATTTAACGGCTTCAACTTAATAATTGCTGCCCTCATATTATATAAGGCTTCTCATAAGTGTTCTAGATGCTCATTGAAGGCGCAGGAGAACACGGCAACATTTTCCAGATAGACTAATTCATAAAGAATTTTAAGTTACCTGAGCATACAATACATTGCCTATTGAAACTTTGTAGGGGCGTTGCACAACCATGAGGCATGAAAGTCAGCTTAAATAGTTTTCAATGAAGATTACCGCACATTGTTCTTTGTTCTCCAGTACCAGTTCAATCTGCCAATATCCTATGACAAATTTACTAGCTGAAAAAAACTGGGATCGAGTTTATAAGCCTGAGAGATTCATCAATGCAGGAAAGGGAAGCTACCTGTTGGGATATCGCCAAACTCTCTTGTTTCTGAAAATTCTACTACATAAATTCTCTTTGGCACTATTGGAAGAATAGCGTAATTTATCTAAATTTATCAAGGTTAATAATTATGATCAGTCTCATCCCAATCAAGGGATAGAAGAATCAATTGCTCAGCGATTAATTAGATCAGATAGATTCTAAACCATTACAAAACCTACAAATATTCCATACTTCCATTAATAAAGATTAGGTCAAATTATATCCTATTTTACTTTATTTATTGCTTTTTTGGAGAATCCACCTAACGTAACCTTGAGATAAAACCTGTCCCATTGGAAGTTTAATCCAAAACTTCCAGAGTGGTGCTCACTACAGGGGGGCACTCTGAGTTACGCACCAGTGAAAACGTCAATCACTACCATGGATTCTCATTTTCCGTCTGAAGAAGCTCAAGACCATGAGCAAGGCAGTATATTATGATGGGTCTGGTAAACTAGAACCAAAATCCCAAGAGTATCCTCCATGTTGGAATTTCATGACAACTTGAAGTTTTATGGTCCTAACTTAAGCTTAACCACCAACTTTCATATACAGCCTGAAGATTTACAAAATATTATAAACCAAATTCTTGAAGGGGCCCTAATTCCTGGGATCCATTCCACTCAATCTCAATCAAATGCCATACCCTCTATCCCGTGGTAAGTATTGCAAACCTCTCAAATGCCAAGAATTGGTACCGAGCAATACTTGCACCAGCTTGTACAACCTACCTTATAACATTTATTACCAGTAGTTGGAATGCATCATTAATGGATGCTTAATTTACTATAAGGACTCCAGTCCTTACATAATTGTTACTGAATTTTTCAAATTCACCTCTGAGCTTAGCAGAGATAATCGTGATGTCATCATAAATAATCAAACCCTTATCAATGAATTCATCAACAGCTTATCAGCTTAACCACAGGATGTCTAGTTTTGTTGATTTACAGTCCCTAAGTGAGTCCAGGAAATTCAGAGAGAATGGAGAGAGAATATTTCCCAACTCTCTGAGCATAGACAATCGATGGAAGAGGAAATCAAAACCTGTCTCCTCCAATTGGAGCAATTGTACTCCAGAATTTAATTCCAAGTTAATAAAGTAGAGAAAACCTCTGGAGCTATGGGTCCTCTTGGGGTTGAAGGACCACATGGACCTCTTGGCGCTGATGGGCCTCATGAATCCACAGGGGTTGAAGGGCCCTGCGGTCTGCCAGGTGTGGATGAACCTCAAGGACCCCCAGGCGCTGATGGGCATTCAGGATCCCTTTAACAAATTGGCTCTCTATTGAGCTTGATGGACCGCTTGTATGAGCAATTTTATAAAGTGGCCAAAGAGTGTAACTTAACTCTAAATAGGGTACCAATCAATTTTCTCATGTCGCTTCAGTCTTTTTTAATTTTTTTAATTTTTTATTTTTATTTGGGAGTACATGACCTGAGACGACGCACTTGAGGGATGGGATAGGCGAGTAAACGAGAATATTTTAAAGAGGGTGTAAACAGAGTATGGTGCTGTTAACACAACCTTGGCATCGCGCCTTGCTGTGAGTTGCTGTTGGGGGAGACCTCAGTTGTCTCTGGTAAACGGGCTTTCCATAAACATGTTCATTGCACCATGGAAATTTTGAACATGTGTGAGATGGCCCAAGATGCTACTTGTGCACGCTGTCTTGGTGGAATGGCATCTCTAAACATCCAGTAGTTAAAGAATTTGTTCAGCCTAAAGTGGAAGTTATTGATGGCCCTAGCTGGGTCAGGCCCTTGTGGGCTTGCAGTGGCAGCAACCCAGTTACTATGAATTGCCCATAATGCTAAAACAAGAATTATCTTGTTGCGATCAAGGTCTCAATGCCTTGACCCATCCTGAAAGATCCAGTCCTCGGCTATGTGGTTGGGATTGTGGATTGTAGCTGTGCTAAGTGCACCACTTCTTCCCAGACTCTTACCACTGTTTACATGAAACATACCTGTGGAGCAGTGAATCTTCTTCGCTGCATACTGTGCACTGCCTGTGCATGGCATTTGAGTGCTTCTCTGTCCAAAAAAGTCATTTAACAACTCTCCAATGCAGAGTTGTAATTTTGGGGTGGAGCAGAGGCTCACTTGATATTCTCCAAGTAGTATTACAGAGTTCAGGAGAGTGACTTATTCCCCAGAAATCCAGCGCTGGGATTGGATGGATGCTTGGGCCCTCAGAATTTGCATTGGCTGATGGCGCTGGGTGGCAATTGAGTTTTAGAATTTTTTTGTCTTCTCCCAAGCACATCTTATGAGGTTTGAGTTTGATTTATGGTTCTATTTTTAATATTTTAAGGTAATGGAGCTTTGCCTTGTCCTCAGATGTCGCGTCCCATGGCCCTACTAACCCTGGGCGTGAACCTAGGTAATTAAATAGGGTGGTTGGGGAACCTGGTTTCCTGAGAGCTAGGTTTCTGGCTATTTTGGTCCTTGCTGCCAATGCCCATGGAGGCGGACTCCCTTTTTGTGGGGTCGCAGCACTGATCCATTTTATGAATATGTTCGCAGAGTTGCATTCAGGGTGTATTAGCCCCATCCCGCCTTTGGAAGTTGGCCCCCTTAGTGTGGTGATCCTAACTGGGGGGAGCATGAGCCCAAGAACCAAGGTTTTAGAATTGACGTGAGTTTTAAAAAATGCTAAAGGCGATAGCATGTGCAGGGTACAAAATTTTTGAGAAGAGCAAAGTTTTGTTAAGGTGACATTTTCCAGCCAGAGATGTTTCCTGGACTTCCACCTTGCCACTGTCCTTTGGATATCCTGAAGTAGCTTCTCTTTTACCTCTTAAGTAGCTATACCTGCACTTGTAAAGGGGATCCCTAGGTGTTTTATGGGTTCCTTTGGGCAAGGCATATTAAAGGGTGGTTGATAAAGCTGGTTTTTTTATACTTCTTCACTTTGTTTGTGTTTGTGACTTTTCTTTTTGTCCTCTTGTTTTTAGGGCCTGGGCGCTTAGCATCTGATAGCACCAAGTCTTGGGATTTGGTTTTGTTGAGTTTGTCTTAGGAGACTTTTTCATATAGGCTGATTATCTCCTCTACCTTTTTGGAATCCGCCTTGGAGGTGACCCCTACCACACAGTCATTTGCAAAGGCTAAAACCTTAAGTGGCTTTTGCCCCTTGCACTCAATGCCAGCTAACTGATTCTACATCACCCATAGGAGGGGGTCAATTTTGAGGTTGCACAATATAGGGCTATGTGGGTCCCCTTGACAGAGGCTTCTTTCTGGTGTGACAGGAGGTGAAATAAATTCAGACCCTAGAACTGATAAGGTGGATGACAGCTGATGGTTCGCTATCCATGAGATAAAGGGTTTGGGGAAGACCTGTTTGTGAAGTATTTTCTCCAAGTACTCCCAGTCAACTCTGTCATATGCCTTAGCTTGGTCTAGAAAGCATAGTGTGCCCTTAGATGCTCCTCACAGTGTGTTTGTTACTTGGTGGATGTTGTCCCAAATTCTCTTCCCTGTGGTGAAACCATGCTGCTGTGGGGCAATGCACTCCTTGGCTTTTTCTGAGAGACGCTTAGCCACTATATTTCCCATTATCTTCATATCCGCATTGATTATAGATATTGGTCGCCAGTTGTTCAGGTCAGTACGGTCCCCTTTTTTATGGAGAACTATGGTGTAGGCTTCTGCGCCTCCTGGGATCACCCTCCCCTCTTGCAGACTTGAGTTGAAGAGAGATAACATGGACTTCTTTATTACTTCATAGTGTGCTATATAGTACTCATAGGGGATGCCGTCTGGTCCTGGTGACTTGTTGGTAGGGAGCCTCCGTAGAACCTGTGCTAGCTCATCCTCTGTTATGGGGTCAACAAGGTTGGCTAAATGCTTGGCGTGGTTAACAACATTAATGGTTAGTTCTTATCAGCTTCCTCTGTTGGGGCTGCCTTATACAGTTCTAGTAGTAGGAGTGGGTGATGGATGCTACCTCTTCTGGGTTGCTAGTGGTTTGGCCTTCGCATGTTTGGAGCTCAGTGAGACTGGCATTTTTTGACCTCATTTGTAAGTTTGATAGAAAAACTTGGATAGTCGGTCTCCCTGAACAGCCCATCTGGCCCCTGCTTGGAGGGCCTCCATGTGCATTTGGAGTTGTTTGTTTCTTTACAATTAGTGTCTGTTTCACCAAATCTCTAGCCCACTGTGGTGAGTAGCCGCTATGGGGTGGGTCTCTTTCCAGATGGTTTAATGTTCTCTGAGCTTTGGAAAGTTCTGCTATATCCTTCCTTGTGCGACGGGATGCTTCTTGGGCTGGGGCGGATAGAATTTCCTTTTTTGACCTTTGCCACTGCTTCCATAAGGTATCAGAGTCAGTGCATTTGACTAGTTCATCTACATGTATTTTTTTCTGATCTTCTATATGGACCAGATTCACGTTCTTTGGCAGCATCCTTTTCCAGCGTTGGTTTTTGGGTGGTTCTTCCTTTGATTTGATACTAATTTTCACCATTCTGTGGTCTAATAGATGTAGTCAATTGTTGCAAATCTTCAACTTGTGATTCCAACGACATGGGTATGAGTATCCAATCCAGTCTAGTGGGCTGATTAGTTGATTGCCTATAATATTTGGTCGCTTCAGATTTGGATAATATATTTCCGAGATTGGTTTGGCATCTAGAAGACCTTTTGATGTCATTAATTGCTGTAATCGGTTTGATCCTATTGGTGAGTCGTGACATTTGGCCATCTGTCACTAGTTCCGTCCAGCCATTAATTGAAGTCTCCTAGGTAAATCGTCTCTTCTGGAAGGTTTTAGTCAATTAGGCTGCTAAAAAACTCTTCGCTTTTGTCTGCTTCAACAAGGACATATAATGAAGAGGCTTGATATGATTGGTTCCCCCATTTGAAGGCCAGAAATAGAACCTTTCCTTCCAAATGAGAGTGGTAGTTGGTGATTGTGATGGAAGATGTTGCTTTGACTACAAATCCACAAAAGCCAGTCCAGAATGTTCATGAAGAAAGAAGTATCCTGGACCACTCTTCCTCCTTTCCAGTGGTGCACTTGCACTCCTGCAAGGCAAGCACATCCACCGATGGGTTTAGCAGGAGCCCTCGTTTCTTATCCAGAGACTTATTGGATGAGAGTCGCTATGTTGAGAGTCCCAATCGTTAGCAAGCCCAGCACGCCTGCTATGACTTCATAGGGACTGATTGGCCTTGTGCAGATGAGGTGGCTTACTTGCATTTGGACATAGTCATAGGACCCTCATAAATGGTTTGGGCTGATAATGTACTTGATTGCCATTCTGGTGGCCCAGAGTTCCGATTTGGGTTCTCCATGCAGTGAGCACAGTTGTTCTATATCTCATTGAGGTTTGTGAAAATGTTGGCTTGTGAAATGGGTTTCTTAACTAATACTTGAATTGGTTGGGCTCCATTGTGTACAGGTAGGAAGTGTGCGTCATCCCTTTCTGATTAAAATGCCCATTGAGCATAATCTTGCGGCGGCTAAGATGTCTTAGGGGCGGTCATAAAAGAGAGGTGCTCTTGTTGTTGCTCAATGTTGCGCTTGGCTGCTTCCTCCCGAGCTGCTGCTTCCTTCTCCTCCTTCTGCTTGGCCTTCTCCGCTGCCTTTCTGGCCTTATTATCTTCTTAACGTTTCTCTGGGGAGACTGGTTGGACCACCTCAAAGTTAGCATGTGATCCCCAGAGGTGGGCTGTTAATGCGTTCCCCTAATCTATATCCTTCAGATTTTCTTCACATCCAATAAACTCTCTTCCATCCCATGTAGCCGGACATGCATTGTTTTTATACCCTACTTTGTTGCAGCTTGTGCATATGGTCGTAATCTTTTCTGGAGGATTGAGAAAGAGCGATACTAATTCCCCTTTGGGTCCAAGATGTACACTTTGCGTGGTATTGTATTGATGTCACCATCAGCATCCATGCTCAGGCCTATCATTGCTACAGCCTTGTCTGTAGCCAGGTGGGGCAGGAGGCGGTTTTTCTCCAACCAAAATAGACTAGTTCTCCATATGCGCTCAGTCCGCTTGTTAGCGCTGCCTCCAGGTAGTCCCACTTTTCAGTGGTTAGGAGTCCTTCTAGTGCTACAAACAAGTTTTCATCATCCTAAAAACGGGTGCGTGTAACTGGGATACTAACTGTAATTTGTTCAGGCTCCTTGCCTACTCTCAGCTTAGTGTAGGTGACTACAAATGGGGCAGCTATAGCTGCATCTGCGGCCTTAGCAGTAGCGAAGCCAAGATCTAAGATTCTCATTGTGAGTTTTTCAGTCAAGCTTACAGCTTCTGGGAAGCGTTCTGGGATAGCCTGACATACTGCTTCATATTGTAGAGGTTCCTCAACGCCAAAGTTAATGCGCACGCCAAATGCATGAGAGGACTTGGGAAATGCATGGCTGATGTTGCCAGTTTGGTGAAAATCTTGAACCATCTTGATATAGTCACTGTTTGGGACATATGGTCCCTTTTTGCACTGTGGTTAAAGTTGAGCAGCTGGGCCTTCTGACCCATGCTGTTCTCCTTCATCGCTGCTGCATAGGTGTGTGAGTTCAGTGGATACAGTCACTTTGACATCCTCTGATTGGACGGCACAATTAGGATAAGTTGTAATTGGTTAAATCAATTTAATCACCTGTAAACAAAAGTGATGCTTACGGTAAAGAAAAGCCTTATTGCTTCAGTCTTTATCCAACAATTGAGTAATCTGGGTAAACGGGCAAAGGATACAGAAATTCTGCTCTAAGCTTACAAATCAAAAGAAGAGATGCTCCAAGCTAAAAATAAAACACTGGATCTTTACAACTCTCAGCAGGAGCAAATTTATGAGCTATCTTGTCAGTTAGATGAGAAAGTGGGGCATGATGATTTTATCAATGGATTAATGAAATTCATAATGGGACCGTCGGGCTTTATCCTCAATTTTCTTCCCAAGTTTCAGACTCAAACTCTTATGTTTCCAATCAATCAGAACACCCTGGAGTGCATGTTTTGACCGCCAATGCCCAATGAGTTTAAATCGGTATTTCAAGATAAGTACTCTCCTGGGGAGGTCAGCATTATTTCCTTCCTCTATCTATATGAGAAAGCTCTAAGTGAGGCCACGGATCACCAAAAGTGGATTACTTGCCTAATTGCCTTACTTGATTGGCTCAGGATATCATGGTACCCCACTTGATGACTTTCTCTACTTGTTCTCAGGTCAAAGAAGCGTTAATCAAAGAATTTGGCGGTGAGCAAACCTTATACTCTCATAAACTTGCTTTTATGGGTATACAGCCCCACCAGAATGAATCTATAAAAGACTTTGCTCATTAGTTCTATAAGGAAGCTCAGACTTTGGTGGCGTGTGATCAGTTAAATTTGGACAATGCATTTACTGCAGTTATGTCTGCTTTTACTTCTAGGAATTAGATGCAAGTTTACCTTATCAGCGTAAAGAAGAGTTTCATAAGTATATTAGACATTAAGGAGGCCTTGTTGGAATTGCCTCCTCAAATTTCTGAAAATCCATGAGTTTATGATTCTTTAAGACCTAGTCGCCCTAGAGTTTATGCTGTACCTGAGAATGCTAGAGCGATTCAGTGTAATTATTTTCACCAATATTTCTATACTGAGGACTGGTGTTATAAGAAAGAAGCTGATTTAAAGAAGAAAAGAGAAAAATTAGTAAATTTCTCCACCTTAATAACGAGATGAGTAAGCAACAGGAACATCCAATCCCTGTGGATTATAATAAAGATGAACATTCTTCTATTCATTGCCCTCCTTGTTGGCCTTATCCTCTCAATTTGGAAGTACCATCACCCATATTGACTTTCGAGTGAATCAAGTCAATGCCAAAGCTATCATTGACACTGGATCCCTGGTGAATGTTATCTTGTCAAAATTTATCAAGCGGATGAAGTTAACGCCTGATATTCTTCCCTTACAAAGAATATGGCAATATGGGACCTCAGTTTACTTGGTCAATTGGAGCCTTATTTCCCTTCATCTAAAATTGGGAAGTTAACTTTTACAATCCCTGCTATCATCCTCAATAATTTGAGTTATGACCTACTTTTTAGGGCTAAATTTTTGCAGGAATTTGATGAAATTATTATTTGCCCTGACCGTCCCTTTCCCTTTTAGAGTATAGAGTTCCCTTACTTTTATCCAAACTTGGTCATACCAGACATCAGTTATGTCTGTTGGAGGGGTCTAAAAGGTCTTATTCCATTCAATACCATGTTGGAGACCATCAAGTAAAATTTACCCCCTATATTGGCGATATCAAAGAAGGGATGCCTATTTTTCCTCCTGAGTATCTAGTCATCCTTCCAGAATTGCAGGTAATTGTTAATACTTCTTTACATTTTTCTATTCCCAAAACACATTTGTTACAAGTCCAAAGCATTTTCAGCCCTTCTATTAAAGAACCCTTTCCTTGTCCTGGAGTATTTGGGTTATGCTTATTCTGGATCATTATCTGTTTTACTGGAAAACTTTACCAATGATCTGAAAATGGTGAAGATAGAAAACATATAACTGCTTATGTCGAGTTATTACCTTTATTCCAAGTCTATGATGTTAAACTTTTTGGAAGCTTACAAGACTTTGGGCTGGAAATTGGGAAATTCTTACTGTGGGGCCTGCAATCAGAAAACACTTCACTAAGGAACAGGTGAGACAAATACTTCAATAATTAAAAGAATACTCCGACATTTTTTCTAAGCATACTTACGACTTTGGTAAGATGAAATGATAATGCACTCCATTATAAATGGCGATCACCTTCCTATTCATGCAAAGCCCTAAAGTAAGTCTAAGGTGGAGGAAGCCCAGGTTACCAAAGGATTACATCAACTATTGGAGGTTGGATTATTGAAACCCTGTAATAGACCTTGGGCCTCCCCATTGCTGTATTTAAGAAAAAGGATGGTTCCCATCAAGAGGTTATGGATTATTTTAGATTGAACACTATTACTTGACGAGATAGTTATCCTTTACCTCGAATCAATGATTCCCTTCAGTTGTTGGCTGGTTTGACTTCTTTTTCTGCGTTGGACTTAGCTGGTGGATACTGGCAAATTAGGTTATCCCCAGAAAACTGAGCTAAGTGTGAGCTAATATCCAGTGAAGATTTATTAAGCCAACTCTTATGCAACAAGGATTGAGTAACGCCCCAGCAACTTTCCAAATGGCCATGAATGGTATGTTATGGGACTTAATGCTCTCCTGTATTCTGGTATATCTAAATGGTATTATTGTGTTTTCCAAAACGTTTACCAGACATTTTTGCCATTTAAAAGAAGTTTTCAGATGAAAATTAGAATTCTTCCCTAAAGCTCAAACCTTCCAAATGTTCATTTTTCCAAAATGAAATGGAGTTTTTAGGACACAAAGTATTAGCTGAAGGGATTTGACCCCTCTCAGATAAATTTAAAGATAATCAACTAATCCCTACTCCAACCTCTCTGCAGGATATCTAAGACTTTCTCAGCATGATCGGGTATTATTAGCAATTTATAAACAAGTTTGTTGATATGGCTGAACCGTTATTCCATCTGCTACAAAAAGGGGTGCCATTTGAGTGGAGTTCAGCTTAGGAGCAGTCATTCAATTCTCTGCAAATGGCCATGACTAAGACACCTGTTCTAACTCATAATCAATTCAATAAGCTTTTTTCTTACATACTAATGCAAGTTATGTCACTATTGGGTCTATCTTATATCAGCGTGACGAAGAGCAGAATGATCATCCCATCACGTTTTATAGCAAAAGTGTGTCCAAAGCTGAGAGAAACTACAGTGTAATTGAGCGGGAGTCTTTGGCTGTGATTCTAGAAATTTTGCACGTCCATCCCTTCATATATGGTAACCATTTTACTGTTATTACTGACCCTTCTTTTTTAAAATGGTTGTAAAATATGAAGAATCCTGATGGGATATTGTGCGTTGGGCTCTAAGATTACAAAATTACGATATTTTCATTGTGCATCATTTGGGTGCTCAACATCAAAGTGCTGATGGTCTGTCCTGACTGCCTATATTAACCTTGGATTTGGGGAAGGAAGAATATCTATATAATCTTATTGAACGGCCTGAGTTGTGAGATCTAGAATATGAAGAAGATTGAGCCTTCCTAAAAATATTACAAAAAATACAATGATTTGAAAAGGAGCCTTGTATAAAAAGGTTAAATCCAAGTGTTTACCTTTTTGCACCCATACTCAAGATTTTATGCTTTTATGGAGGGACATGAACAGGTAGATCATAGTGGGTTAAGGAAAACCCAAGAATGGTTGAAAGCCTGATATTTTTGGAATAATATGACTGAATCCATAAAAAAACCCTTGACTCATGTCTCATCTGTAAAAGCCATGGAGCCACCAATCTTACATTTCAAAATCAAGTTATTCCCCCAATCAAAGCATTTGAAGTAGTAAGCATTGATGCTGTAGACCCTTTTCTTCGGGGATTGCATGGACATCAGTACATTATTATGGTGGTTGACCACTTAACTACATGGGTGAGCCATTTTCATTGCCACCCCTCTGCTAAGACTACTGCGCTAATTTTTTACCAGCACATCATCACTCAACATGTGTGTCCCAAGGTCCTTATGTCAGATAATGGGACTAATTTTACCTTGCAAATTTACAGGAACTATCTAAATTATTTAATACTGTTCAACGATTTGCCATTCCCTACAATCCATCCATAAACGGGGCCATTAAACAAGTCAATGGAACTCTAGTCTCGATTTTAAGGAAGTTGGCTTCCATTGACCCTCTTGTGGAACTTCTATTTGCCTAGTGCCTTGTTTGCATATCAAATAAGCTATCATCAGTTTATCAAAATGTCGCCTTTAAAATGCATATGAGCAAGATCCATTAGTCCCTTCTAGTGTTCAGGCCATACTTGAAGAAAGCACACCTGAAAACTCTGATTTATTTATAAAAAAGCTGGCTGATGAGATTATTTATTTTCAAGCTCAAGCCATAGAATTTAATTGAAGTAACCACTCAAAAAAAAATCCAAAGAAGAAATCAGCATAACTCACCTTACCTGAATATCAGATTTGGGATTTCATTATGTATTATCACTCTTGGCCTGGTGGTTAACTGAGAAGTTAGAATCTAATTAGTCTGGCCCTTAAAGAGTTATATTTCAAAAAGATTTAGAGTACTCAATTGTCCATATGGATACTGGTACAGTGATAAACAGAATTCATATCAGATTTTTAAGAATTCATCCTCCTCTGTGATTGAATCTTAAGGGGGAAGTGTCAGGATTTCGCCAAATTTTCTCATTTCTGAAAATTCTACTCCATCAATTAACTCAGCACTATCGAAATAAAAGCATAATTTATCTAAAATTTATCAAGCTTAATAAAAACAATCAGTCTCATCCTGATCAAAGGATAGAAGATTTGATTGATCAGTGATTAATTAGATTAGATAGATCCTTAACCATTACAAAACCTATAAATATTCCATCCTTCCAATAATAAAGATTAGGTCGAATTATAACCTGTTTTTGCTTTATCTATCACTTTTTTGGAAAATCCACCTAACGTAACTTTAAGAGAACCTGCCCCATTTTAGGGTAATTCAAAAGTTCCAGACTATCCTTCTGAGTGACCACATTCAGTCATATGTAGTCCATTACAATGTGATGAGCCTCATATTTATTTCAGAACGGCAAAAGGGGAGAAGCCCATGGGCTCTGAGAAGGTTTTAAGAGTCCAGTCATCAATATTGTTTCGATTTTTTGGTCACTTAGGCCTCTTCATCATTAGAATTCTGATAGTTCAGGTTATATGGGTTGAGAGTCACAAGTATGCTCCTTGTGCTGAATCCCTTTCATTACCCTGAAGTCATCAGGATCCATAGAAAATATGTCAGCGTATATTTTCTAAAAATCAGCAAAAGTTGTTGCCACAAGTGATTGAATCACTGAATTTTATCTCCACTCACGCTATGATAGGGGGTTCATTAAGTCCTAAGTCTGTCAGAGATCCACATCCCAAGATGGAGCTAACTAGGTCAATTGTTAAGATGTATATTTAGGCTATTGGGTAATTACAATTCATAATCATGGGTTGATCAGTGAGATTGGCCACCAATATGGTAATAGGCCCACAGAATGTAGGGTTAAGTATGCCCAGACAAGTCAGAGCTTCACATATTGATGTATTGAGTTCTAAAAAATCTCCAAAAGGTGAGACAGCAATATGGTGACTTTGATCCCTGTCTCCACCATAATTTGAGGCTTGAGGGAAATAACGATCTTATAGACAGGGGAAATGGGCATTCCCTCAAGGGCATTGACGGTGGATAGATGTAACTTAGTTTTTTAGTCCCATTACTTGGCATTTCAGATGTTCAACTGACTTGAGATGCAATAAGCAATTTTGGAGTTTTCTCCTCCCATTTCTTAGGAATGTTGTGAATGATGAGTGGAACGCTATACCCCAATATTTGTAGATACAGGTCTTTATGGTTAATTTTTATTTTGAAGTCGACCAGTAACTGTGTATGAATGAGTAAATCATATTTAATATTTAAATTTAAATTTAAATTTAATGCAGGGAAGGCTGACCATGGGATGGACACTTCCGAATATGACTCAGGAAAGATAAACTTAGTACCAGGGGAGGCACCCCAGAGAAGCGATGCTATATCTTGTTGCCAGCGGGAACGCCACTTATGGGGAGGGGGAGGGAACGTGTGAAGGGGCCGCAGCCACTATTGAGCACGTGTGGAGGAAGGGGTCTGATTTGATGAACCAGACTGGGAACCAGGAGGAGACCAGCTGTCGGCGACGCGGTGGGAGATATCCAAACATCCACGCTTGAAAGTGGTCCACCAAATGAGACCAGACTCTGTGGACAGCTTCTGGGAGGGTGGGGATGGAGCCAGCGATGGCATCCAAGACAATCGTGTGGATAGTCCACATGGCGATTGCAACCACCAGAGCATGGAGGGAGGGTGGGAGGGAGGAGGCCATTGATGAAGCAAACATATCTCTTGACAGACTGAAGGGATGCGTTTAATCCTGGCCCAGCAGACGTTGGACTTCGCGCCATATCACTTTAGAGGTGGGGCTCTTCTCCAGGCGGTGGAACAGCGTTCCATACTGTCCACACACGACACAGGATGAGTGTAAAGCGTTAGAGCGCTCAGCTATATGATACATCCGCCTCAGGCAGCGCCACACATGGGAGCGGACTTGAGGCTGCAGCAGAGGATGGTGTGCGTATTTCCAGATAGTCTTTTGGGTCTCAGTGGAGTAAGGGATGTCCATCATGTCCAGGTAGTCCACCCTGGATAGGACTTGGGGTCGAATGGGGATCACGCCATCATGGATGGGTAGCCCCTGTACCTCTTGTGTGAACTGAGGAGAGGGGCAGCCTCTTTGGGTTGTATGTCCACTAATACGAATTCTCCACTCTGCACTTCGCATGGAGAGTAGGATTCGTTTGTAGTGGGTTTTAGTCCCATGAGGACCTGTGGTCGATGTGTGTGATGCGAAGTATTTCATCAGGAAGTGGGAGTTTGATGGATTGTTGAGGCCCAAGGCTTGGGAGAAGTTGGAGCGGGCCGCGAAGGGCCAGTGTTGGGATGGGAGTGTAGGGGCGGTGGCGGCCACGACCCAAGTGCCCAGGATCTTGGCAGCATGGGCTTTGAAGTCAAGCAGGCCCATGCCACCTTGATGATGAGGGCCAAACATGACCTCTAGCCGTACTGGTGGAGGGCGGCCTGACCAAAGCCATCCTTGCAGCAAAGCATACAGGGATTTGAAGAAGCTTGGTGAGAAGGGGATGGCGTGGGCTCCAAACCAGACTTTGGATAGGAGCATGGAGTTGGCAAGAACAACCCTGCCAGTGAGGGTAGTAAGGTGGGCTCTGAGAGAGGCAATTCGCTTTATCACGTTGTCCAGTATACAGCACTCCATTACTGCTGACGCATATCCGCCTGCCTCCATCCACAAACCCAGATGGCGCACAAGTCCTATGGTAGGACGTGGCACGAAGGGGAGCACCAGTGGAGCGGTGTGTGTTGAGTTAGTAAGGCGTGGATGTGGGCGAGCAGATGGGCTAGGTTGGGAACTAATTGCTGGGGCCCAGCAGTTCTGAAACCGACCAAGGAGGATGACTTCGGTTTTGGAGGCGTTCAGTGCCGCGTTGCTTACCTGGGAATATTCCTGGATGAGGGCTTCAAGCATGCATGCATCTTTGTTATTAGACACCCCCACCACGCAATCATCTGCAAATGCCATCATCTTGACTGGGGTTTGGCCTGGCACATGGACCCCAGTGAGTTGGGCATTCACATTTCGCAGTAGTGTGTCAAGGCTGAAGTTGTATAAGAGTGGGCTGAGGGGGTCCCCTTGTCGCAGGCCCCTTTGAGGGCGGACTACTCCGTTAGGAAGCCTGGGCCACGCACTGCCATTGTCGCAGATTCTTTTAGCAGCATCACCCAGTTTATGAAGCGGGGGGGTAGGCGGAATTAATGGAGGCAGGCCCTAAGGTATTCCCAGTTTACTCTATCATAGGCCTTTTGTTGGTCCAAGAATACAAGTGCCCCAGAGGCTGTGGACTGACATACATTAGCCACAGAGTGCACATTATCCCAAATTGACCTTCTGGGGATGAAACCGAATTGTTCTGGGGAGATAGTGGCAGATGCTACAGTCCCTAAATGGTTAGCCAAGATTTTTGTTAAAATTTTGGTGTCAGTGTTTGGTAGAGAAATGGGGTGCCAGTTGGCTAAATCAAGCTTATCCCCTTTCTTAAAGAGTGTGACAGTAAAGGCCTCATGTCCTCCTGGTAGGAGGCGCGTTTCCAACAGGCTTTGGTTGAGTGAGGCTAGCAGCAATGGGGATATATATTTGATATTTTTTGTAGAACTCATATGGAATGCCATCTGGGCCTGGGCATTTTCAGTTTAGCGCACCGCGAATGGCTGTCCATAATTTGTTTGGAGTAATTAAATTCATTATTTCTGGGTATTGGAAAATGGTGCAGATATGAGCTCAATCAAGAAATTCTGCCATTTTGGCTGGCTGAATTGGTTCAGCTCAGTATAACTCGGAGTAATATTTCTGCTTTTCAATTGCCACTTCAGCCGATGTGTCCACAATGGAATTATCTGATCTTCACACCTGTGTGCAGGCCACACTCTGGCGTGGTGCAAAAATTTTTTTAAAGAAGTATGCGGTGCACTCATCACCTTTAGTGATGCGTGTGGCCCTGTATTGGACACAAACCCAATGTTTGTGTTGCCTTTTGAGTGCGTTGAGGTGGGCAGCTGCCTCTGCCCACTTCCGGCCCCATGCAGGGCTGTATCCTGTGGCTGGAATGTTGGACTCCAAGTGGGCCAATTCCGCCAGAGCGCGCGAGATAAATGCCAATGTGGCTCTTGAGCGTCTGGAGGAGAGATGGCGATAGTGTCAGATGGTGTCCTCTTTGAAAGTTGCCCATGTGGAAAGGGGGTCCACGCAAAATGGTGCAACAAACAATTACGCCAAAGTTGCCTCTTCCACCCACGTAGAAAATCCTGGCGATGCGAGCTTGAGGGGCGGATTTTGCACCAATGTGGGGCCTTTGAAACTGTGATGGGTAAGTGGTATGTTATCGAGACCAGTCAATGGTTGGAGAATTCCATTTTCTTTGTTTTGAAGTGGGAGATGTGGGGTTGGAATTTCGCTGGCATTAGAATAAGGTCGATGCGAGTCATGGACCTTAATTGGCCATTGTGGACGTGGGGACGCGTCATGTTTTTGAGCAGTGGGGCATGTCATGGCAGCGCATCCATTAACCAAAGGGTGGCTTTTAGAATGCATAGTTCTATGTGACCCTGTGGGGCGTGGGGTGAGGGCGGCCACCAGTCCGTTGGTGAGGTTAGCCAACAGTTCATGTCGCCAACTAGGAAAGAATCAGGGGGTAGTGAGAGGGATTTGACCGACAAGAAAAATTCTTGACGCTCAGGTGCACCGTTTGGGGCGTAAATGTTGACAATTGTGTGCACATCAGCCCATGAGAAGGTGATGATGAGCACTCGGCCATTTAGAAATGTTTCTGAGGATGTGAATTTGTAAAAATTATTTTTCTGAATTAGCACCCCACAGTGCTTTGTCCAAAAGGATAGGGATGGGAGGAGCATTGTTTTCCAAGCTTCCTCAGAACCTCATGGACAGTGGGACTCCTGGATGGCCAGGATATCCACGGGTAAATTGTGTTGTAAAAAACTCAGTTTCCTAGCCTGGGATGGGGAGGCCTTGAGTCTGGCGATATTCAGCATCCCTAGAGTGAAGGTTTCCCCATCGTACCTTAGGTGCAAGGGGGTGGGCCCCCAGGCCCACCAGCCTCTTCAAGGTCCCCACGGGCTTTCACAGCAGCATGGGTGTTAGCAGCAACGCTATTGGGGTTTTTGTTATTTTTTGTGGAAAGAGTCGCGTTGGCTTTGGCCTTTTATTTTTGTTTTCCCGACGTCGGACGAATTTTTTGTGGTGCGGATAAGTTTGGTGCACCATCAAGAAGGGAAAAAAAATTTTTTTTGGTTGGGATAGGTCCCAAGTCATTTTCAACCGGAGCTTGGGTGCAGCGATTGGGTGAGATTGAATCTCCCATCGGATCCTCAGATTGAGTGGCCCACTCAGCATAGGCCTCCCAATCTGATTGGGTGATGGATTCCCAAGTTGCTTCCGCCGCGAAGGTCTCCATGTCCTCCTGGCGTTGTGAGTATGGGATAGTGGTGGTGGCCTTGGCCGCTTCCTTGGCTGCAGCCCTATGGGCCTGCTTGGCCTTCTTCCGCTCCTGCGGGGAGATGGGCTTTGCCAATAGGTGGCAGCCTTGTGCTCCCCACGGGAAAGCCTCCTTGGTGCTTGCAGTTGGTTCGTAGTGCGCCTCTCCGCTGGCCATGGCCGCCGAGGGGTGCTCTTGGAATGTGACGCCCTCCTTGATGGGGCATGCATGCGCCTTATGGCCAAATGCATCACAGTGGGTGCAAATGGGGGGTGCGCTGTCCACAGTTACCCGGAATGGGTGGGTAGTATGCCCTGCGATGTCAATAAAGGTGGAGTGCGGGATCTGGGTTAGGTCCTTCACGATCTCCTCAGTTGGGGTCAGAACTGCAATGGCTTTGCCAGTGCACAGGTGTGGCATCAGCATGAAATGTTGCATTTCAAAAGATTGTATTTCGCCATATATGGCGAGACCATCTTTCAGGTGTTGTTCCAAATTGTCACATTTTACCATAGTAGGTAAAAAGTCAAATGTGAGGAAAATTTGGTTTGATTTTATCTATCTGGTGCATTTAGTTTTGACGACCCGTTGCCCTTCGGGGAGGTTGACCACTATGTGCACCGCTGCTTCCTCATCTGCTGCTATTTTTCTTTCAAAACCCAGGTCCAGCCAACTGCGCGCCATGGAGTGAGGTGTAACGTACACCGCGGTCAGGAAATTTTGTGTACATCTTCACAAAATTTTTCCCATAAGGCCATTTTTTGGATGTCCAGATACACACGGACTCCAAATTCCACCAACGAAAGTGGCTGGGAGTGTGGCGTGTTGATGTACTGGTTGCATCGTGCTTGCCACACGAGTATCTCCAGGGAAATTGTGACCGCCAGTTTTTTTAGATTTTTTTTCTATTCCACCGGATTCTCCAGGGCGTTTTTGAACGTTAGAGGCCGCAGGCCTTCCGCCTGCTCCTCTTGCCTTGCTTGCCCAACTGCTCCCAGACATGGGCGCAGACTGATCTCTCTATGAGATTATCAAACTAGATTGAGTCTTGAATTGAATAGGTTGCAAAAGTGTTTGCAACGAGAAAGAAAAGTTAAATCATATTTAATATTGTTTAGACAATTTCTGGTGCTAAGACCACTTGATACACAAACTTGATGGGCAAAGATGAGTAATCCTTAAGGAATCTAGTTCAGGATGGTCTGGCAGTTGAATTTTCTAAATATATTATAATCAGGAGAAACCTTAATTTTCTTTATTAGCGGGAGGAAAACATTAATATGGGGAGCTGGTGCTAATTATAACCAGGACTTTTATCTTATGCACCGTTATTTAAAAATGAATAACATTGGAGCCAAAGTGAGGGATTTATAAATAGTATTGGATACCACAAATTTGTAGAGGGAGTCAGTGAGTTAGGTAAAGGCAGAATAGGATAAATTTTAGACTTTAACTCCAACAAAAGTATTGTAGATGTTTAGTTCATCTGGAGCATACATAACAAGACAAAACTAGGGCAGTGAAGAATTATGAGTAAGTTGTTGAGGCATAGACTTGTCATCTTAAAGAGATTTGTGCCCTAGGTTGACGCCTCTTTTTATCCTTAACTGAATTTTCTTCCAACATTAAGTTTCTAGGTGATTGAAAAAAAACAATAGGAATGGGTCACGTATTGGTTGAGACTTTGAATTTCGCCTAATGGCATTGATATGAGGTCATAACCCTTTACTAGATGAGGTATGACACATCTCTGGTTCATAGGGTTCCATGATAGCCTCCTTTTTAATAAGTATCAATTTGAAGAGCTTCCTAACTCTTATAAGTAGAGCATGAGCTTTCAGTCAGAGTAGAAAGCAGATGCCAACACAGCTATTACATTTTCCAGGGAAACTCTGTCGCTGGAGGTTAAGTCCTGGGCTTCAAAGTAAAAGCAGTTGGAAAAACTCATTATAAAATTCTCCTTTTTTCAGTTGTGATCTCATAAAGGCTTGTTCTTTATTTACAGTGATTCAGATTGCTTCCAAATTATTTAATAAGAACAGCCTTCAATTTTATTTTAAAGGCGCATTATTTGAAGTAAGTCATCATTATTCTCATGAATTACTTTCAATACAGATCAGTTTGCGTTGAACTTTATTGCCTATCAGGGGCTAGCTCCATGGCCCCTTCATACAAAAAGAGGAAGGTAAGAATGTTCTTTGTGCCAGGGACATATATCTATTTAAAGTAAGACTTAAATGAGCTGACAAGCTTAGAGAGAACATGCATGGAAGGGGATGATGGTCTTCAGTTTATAATACTCATTATTCAGTTGATCATTCATTTGATATTGATCAAATTGTTGTCAGAGGAAATTGAGATCATCTTGAAGATTCCAACCCCAATTAACCAGAAATAAAATGAAAGCCTAAAAGCTGATAGCCAAGTATATTTGTCAAATTTTAGTAGCTTGGTTGACAAGTTTCTGCAATATTGTTTGGTGTTGATTTTCAAAATCCTATATCTGGGAGGTAAGTTAATTGATCTTGGAATCCAGAGTAGATCGAGGGGTTCATTATCTAGAGGTCATATCTGAACACACTTAGTGTATGTAGCCACTTTATCATAGAGGGAAGTCAATGTTAAATCAGCGTTGAAATAGTCTTTTTAACACCCATCCAAATCCCATGAGCCACACCCATCAACTGGCATCTAAGGATAAGTATTTGGGATTATTTGTCCTCCTCTCAGATTGGCTCAATACTTAGAGGATCTCCGGGGTGCCCTGGACAACTCTCTAAACATAAGGGGCCCTCATGGCCTCTGGATTTATTGAATCCTTGTATACTTTCAGGGTGGTGGGCCCAGGAGGTCCTTCTCAAATGCGCATCTCAAGGGTGGATTCTGCATTGTCCCTTTTCTATGCGGGTTCAATAGGCGATATTGTCACAAGTATTGTTTGCACTCAACCAGGTATAGCTGTATGAGGACAGTATATCCAAATATAAATGTAAAAGCTGGATAGAAAACTAATCTATAATAAATATAATCCCTCAATTTCTCTGTAGTCTCATTATGTACTTTCTGTAAGTAGAGTGTCTATACCTCTCCTATTCCAGCGTGGAGGTGCACGGTGCACAGGGCCAATGCCAGGAAACTAGTCGCAAGTATTAAAGTTACTAGAGCTCAGCATAGAGAGCTAGAGCTATAATAACATAGGGTGAATATGACTAACATGGTAGGAAATAACCAAAATGGTAACACGCGGTACTTGTAGAGGTGGAGTATAGGGGCCCTAAGTTGGAAGGAACCTGGGCGACCCACCGGTGCACAGGCGGATGGATTTTTAGCAGCTATAATTAAATGGTCAACATTATGCGAGACCTCCATGAAGAGGTCCATGCACAGGATATACCAAGTTAGCATAAATGTAAAGAAGCAGTGTACTTAGCGATGGGGTTTTATTGTAAAGGAGAAGTTGAGCAACGGGAAAGATTGGTCTCAACATGAAGAATTTAAGGGATTTAGGGCAAACAATCAATTGAGGGAAGTGGGTCCAAGCCAAGGTGCACCAATAGGCGCATGCATCCATTAGAAAGACATTGTATTTGTTAATTGACCAAACTCAGTTAATTGATCATATAATGGCCAATCCAAGCTGGAAAGTGCGAAAACTGAATAGGTTTTGAGACCCCGTTCACCTAAAAACCAAAGTGAACTGTTTTTATTTTATTAAAATCAAGGTTTTTTAAAGCGCCTGCTATTATGCAAGTATGAACTTCTCTAGCATCCCTGGGACCAACCTGGGCATACCTCGCCTCCAACCAGCGTTGATCCAATGTATACTTGAGATCAGGGAGGCCAGCCAACTTCACCTTCTTGGCCTTCTGATATGCAGATTTGTCCCTTGGATTTGTCCCCATAATTATGTCATTTCCACCCATGACACTATAGCACTGATTAATCTAATAATTCAAAACAGCGTTCCTCTGATCAATCTCAATACCAAGATTTTTATTTCTGAGTTTTGTCCTCATTCCCAATCCTGAACTCCAATCTATACCTGAGCCTCTAGGATGTAACCTGCGAGTTGACCTTCTATGACACTCCCAAATCAAAATAATGATTCCCCTTTTATGGTCCATTATAAACTGTGTAAAATGCTTCTGAGACTTGAAGTTCATCCTTTCAACGTTGGGTATATATTCATGGTCACCTGTCCAACACCAAATACATTTTTTAATTTTTGTTCAGTGGCAATTTGACAGATTCACTAAATAACTCCTGGTAATTATTAATTGATGGGAACAAAACTTATTTAAAGAACTAGATATTTAATTGAAACAGAGTTCTATCATTTCTCTCTCTCTGCTCAGCATAACTTTCCGAGCAATTTATTCAGTTAATTAAAAGCAAACACTTAATTGCATACTGAAGTCTTGCTCCAATGTCATTGGATCCCCTGCTGACTGTCCCAGCGTGGGGCAGTGGCAAAACTCCCCCCTCCATTTTCCATCTGGCAGGAAAACGCGCTCAGATTGGCTCACCCAGTCATTCTAAACCCTTGGGACAATTTGTTGCTCCCAAGGATCTCAATGCCCATCTTGCACAAACCCAAGTGGTGCCCCGCTGCCCCCTGGTGCTCCCCCAGAGCAACATGCATTTTGGCCTTAGGGTCAAATATGGGAAATTCTTCCCCTACGATGACCAATCCATAATCAAAATGGCTCAGGCGGTGATGGCACCAGTCTGCTTTATTGACTTCCGCCCCTATAAGGGGTACTTTGATCTTGGCTTCTCCTGTGAAGCTGATGCAGCCACTGTGGCAATGGCGCCACTAATACTTAATAGTATTCCCCTTCCAACAACTTGGACCCAGCTCCTAATGGACACCACCTTGGTGGTCCAGTTCGCTGGTTTGCCCACCTACCTCCTCCCTGAAGTGCTCCACCAGGAGCTGATGGAAGGTTTGGCAGCCTACGGCGCCAACCCCATCTTACAATTTGTGGTCCCAAATGGGGCCACACGCCTCGCTGGGCCTCGGGCATATGCCACAATTAGCCCTAAAATTAAAATTTTTTTTGGAAATTCCCCCTCATGCCCTTATCCCTTCTTCCCCCAGCCATCCGTTCTGGGCCTGCGTTGAGGGCGGATGGACGATTTGTCCATCCTGTTTTGAGTTAGACCACTCAAAATGCAAATGCCCATAATCAGAAACTTCCACTGACGCCAAAAGTTTGCCTGACGCCCACCAATCTTCCGCCCACCCCATGCCAACTCAATATGGGGTACAATCCTACCTTCCCCTCCTCCAATGCCTGATGCTGCAGCTGCACTTGTAGCCACCAATCAATATCCACTTTGCCCCAATGCCATAAATAATTCATCCAATCAAATATTGGATTGGATCCCAGTTTGATCACATGCTTCTGAATTGAACAAACCTCAACTGTATGCTAATTCCCCAAACCAATTCAACCAAAACCCATGAGAATTATTAGATGCAATTGATGAATCAGGTAACTTCATTGAAAAACTGTTGCTGCAAGTCGAGCAGCTCTGTAATGCAGAATTTGATGCAAAATTCCCGCCTCAGAAATATGCCCCACAATTGAATGCCAAATCATTCTACAGCGACCACCAGCTTGCAGTAGAAGCAGCCGCCACACCAGATTGCCATCCACTCTGCAAAGCTGCCGCCAAATCTGTGGCTGCACTTGCAGGAGGAATTCCACCTCCCGTCATCCCCAAAAATTTTACTGCACAAAGTAAAATCAACATGAAATGTTACACAAAAATGTCACTGAAGCCATCCAGAACATGGTAACAGTAGCACGTAATCCAAAAGCAAAATAACCTGAACCAACATTGCACGTTTAATAAATTCCCAGACGCCTGCCTCAAAGCTGAAGATGCTTTGGACAAATACATCGTTGGCATTATGATGGCTGGCAACTATTCAGAAGTTCCAGTCATCAAGGATATCAAACCCCATACCGCTGATGCCCCCACACCCTTACTATCTGCCTTAACACACACTTTACTTTAGGATGAGATGGATGTGGCTGAAGATGAGCCCCCAATCCCCCCTCCCCATCCACCATGGAGGGATAGCAATATTCGCTGCCCACCTGGTTGGATATTTTTTTAGGTATGATTCAATCAATCCGTCTATTTTGGGCGTTTTGTTTGAATCATTATTTTTATTATGATTTTTAGTTTTAGTTTGGTAATGTCCGTCCCCTGGTCAGCTTACTTTGGTTAAATAAATAATTGAGAAACAGATAGAAATCATCCATCAAAAGTCTGGATCCTATAAATGTTTTATAATTTCTTGGACTTTTGTTGAGAAATGCTAACGGAATATCTGATGGCAGATCAATGGATGCAATCTTCCTAAGAGACACAAGTGGCAGTAAAAGGATAGCAGCGAGGTCTATATGGTAAAAGGGGTCTATTTCTAAAATCATTATCATATGTTTGGTTAAAAATTAATTCTCAACATTCACCACTTGTCCAGATAAAGTAGAACAAAAATGTGTGGTGGTCAGATCATTTAACAAAAATCATGTCCTTTTATCCTGTGAATGGAGGAGACTGCATAAGGAACCTGGCATGCGCCTAATAGAATATAACACTTTTTTAAGTTTCTAAGGGTATAGATATTGACACATAGACTCTCTAGTTTTTAAAGGGCTCATCCCATCATGTAGCTCATCCTCAGATGATTTAGTATTTTCATTGTAAAGCACCAAAATACTCAAGATCAGGCGTATAGTGTTATCCACCTATTCTTATTCCTTCATTGGATACTAGCTTTTTGCACCACATGAATTATTGGGATTTGGGTCAGAGGGTTTTTGAATTAATTCTTTGAGTTCTTGATTGGCAATCCTAAACTTGCGGGCTCATTGTCATCATTATTACTTTGCTACCTATGAGCATAATATAAGCGCTGGCAACGAGTTGATGGTGTTTAACTTGAGAAGAATATGCCAATGGATTAGTTAATAGAACCTTGATTACTCCATTTTTGGGATCAATAGTACTAGGTGCAGCAAATATAATTAATTTTGTATAAGCAAATTAGGTGCGAAATTTGCCAAATAACCCCTCAGGAAGTAATAAATTTTTATACATTCATACTAGGGCTTTGTGGTCCAGTGAAATATTCAGTCTCTTCTTTGCTCACAGTGGTTTTACAGAAGAGTTGCCAGATGGGTTGGCAATTGCATGGCATGGTGGCAACCCTTCAGGTATTGCAGTCAAGCTAAGCTATTATAATTAATAACTTAACAGCTAATAAAGAAAAACCTTCACTGGATTCCCTCTAATTATAATAAAGTGGAAAGTAGCTTAATACATCAAAAGTAATATTTTAAAGTTGAATTGGATCCCATATGATCTCATAAAAGAAATGCTAATAAGTATCTTGTAGTTATCATGAGGTAAAACAATGGCCAGAGCAGATAACACTATAGTACCAAAATCAAGCAGTAAGGAGCTGCAAGCTCATAGTGAGTTAGTGGCGTTAGGCCCCATGGTTCCATATTCTTTGCAATGAGAATTATTAGGTTTAATCCCAAGTTTTTTCATTAGCGTCAAGGGAACTATGCTAATGGGTGCCCCATTGTCTACAATTTCCTGAACAGTAAGTTTGTTCACGCTAAGTTCAATTTAAGCACACTCAACTTAGTTATTTGTGCCATCAAGCGTATGAACGCTAAGAGAATCTGCTTTGTTTCAGGTTAGTAAATAATTTACTGGTTACCTGTGACTGAGGAGGCATGGAGAACTTATTTTCCATAATCATATTGGGAGTTATTTTGGAGAGGCAGTATTATTATGGTTTCAGTAAATAGATGAGATTTTTAAACTTCTAGAAAAAGTAAAATATTCTTTTCTACTTTGTCAAGGTTTTTTCCACATAAGTGTCCATGGTCAGTAAATAATGAATACCTGGCTCTTTGGTGGGGTACAGAGGACGCTTTTGGCAACATGTGTATATAATGTAATATCAGTATTTGGTGGGTCAGATTTTGAGAATTTATAAAAAAAACTTTGTTTAGTGCGTCAAAAAGTGAGGTTTCAATGGCAGAGATAATTCACCATATTAGTTACAATGCTTTCATATTCAAAACGGGCAACATAGCCTAGTATAGTTTTTATAGGCTTTTCAGGTATGGTGGAAAGTAATTTGAGCATCATAGTGACTCAGAACCTTAGCCCCATACAGAATATGGGCTTCATGATGAAATCGGACTGCTAAGGCTAAAGCTTCTTAACTTGTATTAAGTTGATAAAAAAGAAGGTGATCTTCCGCACTATCATTGATTTCACCCCACTAAACTCATTAATTAGAACTTGTTTAGATTTATTATAAGACACTTTGGTTTCACAAATCTTTGGCATTACCAACTCTTGACTTAAAAAATCTAACAGATTCATAAACATAGCCATTTTTGACTAATTTGTGTTTCCATGGTGATTTCAAATTGCCGCATAAAATGCAATGTTTCTTTTTTCTGTCAATCTTTGAAAAGCTAAACGGGGTATCATGGTGACCATCATTAAACCATGAGTCTTGTTTACCATGGAACATCTCTGGAACAATCAGTAATAGAAGCCAAAGAGGATGAATTATTATAAAATCTATTCCTCAGCGGAAGGATGTGTAGTAAACATCAGTGCAGTGCTAAGAAAAGACGCTGGCGTTAGTATGGTATTCACAAATAGTAGGTAAGTTGGTTGTGACTAGTTCTATACTTTTTTTGGGGTCAGAGTCCACAGATTTATTCTAACCATGATCTTGCTTAACCATACAAGCGACCTTTTTAACTTATTAGCGAAGCCTCTTCATCAAACTAGTAAACTGGGACTTGTCCGCCTAGAATTGTTGATCATCCTGGTCATGTTTTTGATTGAAGTCTACAAGATGAGAATTAGTTAATAGATTTCCTGTCTTTTAGATGATATCTGAAGCTTTAACTTGGTAAGTGCCAGATAAAGGCCAGTGAGACTATAAACTTCCTCTCCTCATGGTAAATCAAGACGGCTACACTGCCAAGGGGGACTAGGGATATTTTCTGCAATTCATGTATTTTGCTGGTTGAAAGAAAATAACTAATAGGAAAGTAGATCTAAGAGTCTATATCTTGGCTTGACCTTTATGTTGCTCATTTCGCCATAAAGGAGACACACCACGTTAGGACAACAGTTGTCAACAGCTGGTTGCTTTTTTATATGTTCACTAGAATATAAGGTACTGAGAATGCCCCCTGTAGTGATCACAAAACTGTTGAAATTTAGGTTGCAAAAGGGAGAGATTGTCACAGGTAGTATATCCACTAGAACAAGTATAGCTCTATGAAGAAAGTATACCTTAAATATAAATGTAAAAGCTGGATAGAAAACTAAGCCTTTATTCAATATAAAACCTTCAAATCCGCTGTAATCTCATGTGTACTTCCAGCGCTGATGGATCTGGAATAAAGCAGACAAGCGTTTTTCTGATCAAACTTAGTACCAAGAATTATATTTCTGCATTTTGTTCACATTCCCAATACCTGACCTTCCAAATTATACTCAATCCTCTATGATGTAGCCTGTGAGTTAACCTTCTAGTACACTCCCAAACCTTCTAAGGATTGTTTTATAGTCCACTAATAGACTGTGGACAATTCTTCTGAGACCTGACATGTTGTCTATCCGATGTTGGGTACTTTAAGGAGAGTGCTTATAACTATACAAGAAATATTATTAATTATAACAATGGAAACACCACTTGTAAAGTGCCAACACCTTCATAGCTTATAAGGAAACCTCAATAAACTCAAATGGAGGTAACCCGCAAGGGCAAAGAAAAGTAATTTAGTTCAGTAGATAAGAAATAATTTATAGAAAAAAACAAGAGAGACCATCATAGATAATTGTTGGAGAAAGCACTATTTTAGAGACAACTGTGGTGATAGGACTATAATCATCTGTTGAGGCTCAGACTTAATTTTTTATAGGATGAGCTATCCTTAAAGGTATATCTATGACTTGAATATGTGTGAACTCAAAATTTGAAATAAACCAAGTTTTACTTTTTGGTAATATTAAATTTTTGCAAATGAGTCCAATCCGCATTTGGAAATAAAATGCACCAAATTGTCATCATTTAAGCGATACTGGGTGATTTTTAGTACCGTTGATGTAACAATTTAAACTGCATCATGCAATTCCTGGGGATTAGACTAGGCCTGCTTGGCCTTAGCCCAGCGTTTATCCACAGTGTATCTGTGGTCAGAAAAGGCGTCTAACTTTACCCCTTTTCTTTGCTCATTTCCATCTTGTTCTGATGATTCACTACAGAAATCATGTCATGGGACAGGAATTTACCTTCCAGTCTCATTGGCTCCACCCCTCCCCCAGGGGCATCAGCAAGAGAGAAAGTTTTATGAATTAGGGTAACTTGATGGATGAAATTATGGAGGTGGGTTTGGGACCCGTGGAGCTAGGAAAGCGTTTCCAGAACACATCCAATTAGGTCTTGTGTGTAAGTCTGGGGAGCGTCGCCTACACTTGAACTGGGTTTGGTTTTCTATCTCCCATCAAAAAATCCCCAAAGAGGCCAGCCTTCCCCTTTTTATCACAGGGCAACCTTGCCCACATTGTGGATGAGCGGTAGGTCATGGATTAACCTCTAAAAAATCCGCCGACCATTCCTGTACTAACAACTTGGGAATTGTTATGGCAGATTGAAGGAATCTTCTAAAAGGTTTGGAAAATCAGGATCAGCATGGGACGGATGGGGCAAATACAGCTGACAGCATCAAACCTTTGGCAACAATGGCTGACAGCATTAAACCATCATCAAATATGGATGACAGCATCAAACCATCAGCAACTATGGATGACAGCATCAAAACATCGGGCAAAGATAGCTGACAGCATCAAACCCTCCCCGTTGGCATTGATATCTCAATTCGTCAAACCCTGCATGGCTGAATGGGTGCCAGAGCAATCAGGTGTGGGCGGGTTAGGCATCCTGAACCCGTTCCTGACCACTTGGGACTGTCCCTTAGTTGGTTGGCCCTTGGAGTCTCCTGTTAACAATGAGCAAGATGTCACCACTCAAATTGACGTAGGCATGGCAAAACTAAAATATGGGTGCCTAAGGAAAAATTGAAGATGTCTCAGCCCACTTCCAACACTTTCAGAGTCAGTTTTAATTGAAACAATTTTCCTCCTTAAGTTCCACCAGTTTTAAGCCAGACACTTGAGGCCCCGATCCCCTGCATCCCAGAGTTATTCTCAAATTTTAATTTAAATTTATTCAAGGCACGCCAACCAGGGGACGGTCATTGCTGATAAAACGCGATAAACCCACACCACTGGGCAACAAACAAAAGAGACAAAACAAAAAACTCTCACCAGGCAAGTAGCAGAGACCGCTAGCCCACCATGGCAGAGGGGGAGCTAGGGTCAGGCGGTTCTTCTACAGGCTCAGCAAGTTTGGAAGAATCACAGTTGTTGTAGAAGCGAATAAGCGCAGAGAGCCATGGCATTGGAGCATTGGCATGGTGGGGATGGAGACAGGTGAAATATTGGTTACTTACCTCAAGATCAGCTTGAAATAGAGCCTCCATTAACTCCGGCACATGATGCTCTGCTTGGATGCGGGCATCTGGGAGTTGGGCCAAGCTGGAGAGCATTTGGCCAGTAGTTTTAGAGGCTGGGTCAAATTCAGCTAGTTTCACCACATTCACGATGGCAGTTTTGGAGACATCAAGAAATTTGGAGATTTCCTCCTGTGCCACTTTGGGGAAATCAGGGGGGAAGTCGATTGTGCTCAGCCCTTTACTGAACTGATCCGTTGATTGGGCCACTGCTTTGTGGAGCTGGCTGCAAAAGGATGAGGCCACCGCTGCAATGGCAAGCTGATGGTCACTTTGGTAGGGAGCAGCATTGGGTTTATGAGCATATCGTTTGGGGGAGAGGGATTTGTCAAAATCCAAATTTGTAAAATTCAGCCCAATCATAATTGATTGGGCTTTCTTCATCAGTTTCAGCATCCTTATGCATGAGAATTCCACCTTTATCATCAATCTCATCCAATAGCTCCTAAGGATTCTGGTTTACGTGAATAGTGGATGGAGAATTTGGGAGGGTAGGACTCAAGTGGGGCGCTTGGGTGCAAATGGTGGTCCAAGCCTGACTCTGATTGGGCAGTTGGTGCCCAGGGTGGGGAGTGTGGATGGATGATTTGGAGGGGGCTTACTTCCCACGTTGGGTCAATGTGCAAGAATGTTGGGCAGGAGGGGGCAACAAAGCGCCCCATTCATATGATGCTGAAGCAGGTTCATAAGTTGAACTGAGGGAATCAGCATGGGGGCAGGACCGTTTAGTGTGGTCAAGAGCAAAACAAATGGGGCAAATCAGTCAACCACGATTGACATGAGCCCAAAAGAAATGCTCAGGTGCTGCAGCAATGCAAGCACGTGGGGGATTTGTTGGGTGATGGAAGGGATGTGGGAACAATAGTGGCAGTGGCGCGAGGGCCTGCAAGGTGCTCCACACTGGAAAGAATGGCAAAGACCAGGTTGGGCTGAGTGCCATAAGACAAAAGCCCATTCATCAACTCATCATAAAGCTTTGGGGTGGGAGATGCAAAGGGAGATTGGCAAACAACACCACTAGAGTCTTGTCATCAGGGAGACAAGTTTGGGTGGTGGGGACAGGGGTATTTTTATAAATGAGCGGTGTCAACGCCGCTGCTGCAGCATCTGCTTCCGTTGGGAAGCCTACGTCAAAATAGCCCTTATAAGGGAGGAAATCAATGAAGCCAGCTGATGTGAAGGCAGCGGTGGCGAGTTTGATAATTGCCTTATTGGTGTATGGGAATAAACGCCCATAGCTGACATGTAGGCAATAACAGATGGTGGATTTTGGTAGGGCGAGAGGATGGGGGCGATTTGGGTGGATGCGCGCAAGGTGAAGCACTAAGTTCTGTGGGGGGACAAATCAGCCAGTGGAGTTTGGTGGACTATTTGAGCCCATCCGACTTTGTTTTCCTGCCAGACGGAAAACGCTGGGAGGTGGATTACCGCTGCCCCACACTGGAGCAGCAGGTGGCAGATCCACTGACATCAAAAGGGAAATGTTCGTGGCCAGGTGGCGGTAAATAAAATTAAACTTTTTATATAAATTCACTTGAAAGTGAGTTTGATTGGAAAGAAAAGCTTTTATTCTCATGTTGATTAAGCATTTAAGCAATAATCTCCACTGGAATTATTGACAGTTATCTTTCTTTTTTTAATTACAAAAAAATTCCCTTTCTCCAAAACCATTTTTTAGTTTAAACCATTATTTCCAGTATCATATGACATCCACCATTGTGGAACTATGGGGCACGCAACAACTGGGCCATCATGGTCTTTTGTTGGTGACCTTGTTGCCTTCCGCATGTGATTGGGCCTACTCTGTTAAAAAATTTCTGGACTTTTTCTTCAATTGCAAAGCAATCTGTCACCAGGACCTAGGCATTTTATGGCGAAATTATCCCCTCTCCAGGCGAGAATCTGCACTCTTGCCAATAGTTCCATTCCTAGTTCCCCATGGGAGAATCTAAATCCATCAATACAATCCAACATGTTCCTAAGCCCAGGCCCATAGGCCCTAAAGCTGCAACAGCCTGGCTTTTCACAAGGTTGCTTTTCACTTTTGAAGCCCATTGGTGCTCATTGTTCACTTATCTCACAGTCCATCTAAACGTCATTCAAGTAGTAGTGCATCTGGAATTATGGCTCAACTTTTATGTGCTTTTGCATCCCAACTGGCAGGCCAGTCTAAACTTTATCTGCCGCTTCCCTGAATTGCGCATGGGAGCAATCCTGGTCTGGACCTAGCTGTTTTCCATAGCATCAAAGCCTTTCATAATATCTAGTACTAAAAAAAGCCTTTCATAATACTAGATATTTAAGCCTCCTTCTAGACCAACAGAAGGGCACAAATTTCTCCACTTCCCACTCAATGCCACATCTACAAACTATAACTCTGGGGTCTAATGGGGAGAACCCTCAAATGGAGTCAGTTTACTCTTGTGAAGGATTGCAAAGATTCAGAACTTTGACGGTAGATCCAGCTAAAAAAGGCATGGACCATTTTTTAACAATGCAATAAGGTCTTATACTCTTTGGCCTCAAATTCTTGCATGGCTGCTTATGGGGATATTCTTGGCATTGAGCATCACCAGATCTCCCTCTTTATATTCAGAAACACCCTCTTTTTACTGTCAGAATTCTCCTTGTAAACCTTCATGTCATTCTACAAGTTCATGCTTACCCCTGGTATACTTTTCTGATGAACTTGGAAAATTCCATCGCCGCTTCTACTTTTGAACCAAACCTAGGTTACTTTTTGAACGAGGGTTTATAGCCATAATTTTCAAAGAAAGGAGAAATTGATGTAGAGGAATGGTTGGTGTTATTATAAATGAACTGTGCTAAAGGAAGTTGTGAAGCCCAAGCTAAGTGGTCAGCAGCCATTAAACACCGCAAAAATCGTTTTAGCACTCATCACTCGCTCAGTCTGCCCATATGATTGTAGTTGGAAGGCAGTAGAGTTGCAGGCAAATTTGAAGAGTCTTGCACAACTCTTCCTAAAATATGGATGTGAACTAAAGTCATAATCGCTAATATCCTCCTGGGTACGCCTTAAGCAAAGAAAACATGAGAAACAAAATCAACTTGACATCTGAACCGCTGGTATTGTGATGCGACATGATATAAAATGGGAGAGCTTAATAAACTGGTCCACACTTACCTTAATGGCGATGTGCCTATCTAAGAGGGGTAACTACACAATAAAATATACTAAGAGGGAAGTCTAAGGCCCTTCTGCCTTCTTGACATATATCAAAAAACCCGAAAAAAGCTGAAGATTTGATTTCACCTGTTACAGACAAGTCACTCCTTGGTATACTGAGAAACCTTTGCTGATATTTCCTTTTAATTATAAATGTGGCAGATAAGCTCTAGATATTTGCCTTTTCAGGGTGCCTCACGGTTATCCTATCATGTTGCTCATGATTATCTCCAGGCTGAAGTCTGACGGGAACCCATAATTGTCCCTGGAACATAACTTATTGTCTTTTACATGTTACCCTACTTAAGTCTTCCTTGTTCAAGTATTACTTAGAAAAAATTATGCTATACTCTGAAGATAAGGTTTGTGACAGGACCACCCATCTAAACATTCCATACTCATTCAGGTTTTCTAAGAAAGCAACACCTGGAGAACTGATGATTATTGCTGGAATATTGTGGTAGGCTGGTTTCTCCACATTGCCACGAAACAATTTAGAGCAATTCCCAAGTTATGGTCCATAAAATTGACAAGGCTCAATATAGAAGTTCCCTAGTCCCTCATTTGCTGACAGATCTGGCGAAGAGACTCTGGAATATAGTGAGCACTATATTAATAGTAAGCGCTAGGGTCTTTGATTTGAAGGGTGAGAATAAGGCCGTGAGGGACTTTTCCAGGTCTGAGATGTGATCCATTCTTGACTAAATTAATTATCCAAATGAACCTCAAGTTTTTAATTTTCTAATAAAACTTGAAAGTTATTATAACTAACATATCTATTGATAATACCTGAAGATGAAGTTAAGCTATCTAACTTTCATCAGGATTATTTATAATTTAACAGTGGCTTGGCATCTGCCATGATCCTCGCGGGGTTTAAGGGCCAGTATGGCGGAATCCAACACTTTGGTAACACTGTCCGCCTCTTATGGACCTGATTTTGGATGCTGGGTGATTCCTCAAGGCATCAACCAGGCCATCTTGACTTTAGAATCAATTTCACTTATTTTTTTCACCATTTTGAGTCAATTAATTTTATGGTGACTATCATTAAAAATTAATCCATAATTTTTCAAACGCCATTTGAGCGCATGAATCCACCATTTTTGTATTTTCCGTCACTGGCTTGGTATTCCTGTAGGAGATACTAAGGCAATATGGCAGTCAGGCAATGCATTGACTGTCAAACATATTAGATAATTTTGTTCAGAACAATTATCAACTAGTCATATGGAGCTCCACCTCATAGGACTAAGAGCTAATACCAGATGCAATTTTAGGCATCATTTAGAACATTTTCTTTGCATTTGTGAACTCATAAAGAACACGAAATTTGTGAGGGCCTCTTCAAATGAGTTTGTCATGGAGTTAAGGCATGAGGGGCATGATAGTACAACAGCGCTTAGTGGTCAGTGCAAACCTGGAATGGCTGAAAGAACCATGTAAATGATGGAGCCAGTAAGCTAATGCTATCACCACAACCAACATCTCCTCATCAAAATAAAATAAAACAACTCAAGTGATGACAGTTTTTGAGAACCTTTGCCTACTGGATGCTTGACTTCATCTGTGCTCACTTGAAACAAAGCAGAAGCCTTTAAAAGTTTAAATCATCGCTAGCTACTATAAACTCCTTCTCTGGATCTACATGGTGAAAGACTGAAGTGGAGAGAAAATGTACTTTACAGCCTAGAACGCATCCTCCAATGTAGATGTCAACTGTCTGGTTTGGGTGCAGATGGCCTTATATAAGGGGGAGGCAACCTTTTAAAGGTCAGAAGCTAACTTCTTAAGGAAGGTGCATTCTCAAACAATCTTCTCAACTCTTTAAATGAGGATTATCATAGACAATCAAAATTGCTTACTCCTTGTCTGGAGTGATCATATGGCCTTTGTTAAAAATGATGTTAACTAAGAAGGTGACTTGGGCTTAAAAACTCACACTTTATACCTTTAACGTCAGGTTCGCTGCCCTCAAACGCTCCACCACTTTCCGCAGGTTCATTTTATGCTTTAACCTATCAGAGGAGAAAGCCAACGTGTTATCCTATGGGCTTCAGTGTATATGGCAAATAACTCCCCTGATGCTGCATCCATATAACGTTGGAAGATTGCAGGCACATACTTATGCTTAAAGGCATGTTCCAGAATTGGAAAATTCCCTTCCTGATATAGTAAGCAGTGTCATTCTTGCACCTCATTAATGAGGATCTGGTTAAAAGAAATTAAGCAATTTTGCTTAGAGAAGACTTTAGCTTTTTCTAAATGAAGTGTAATTGCCTCCATATGAATTGGATGCAGAATTGGTATGGTGACATTATTCAAGTTATCATCATCCACACAAGGCCGTAGAGTACGTCTGCTTTTTCCACATAGAGCAGTGATGATCATACTAAGGAGGTACGCTGAAAGATGGATCCTTCTGCAAGCTGCTCTGCAACCTAAACATTTAGAGCGTTCTCTTCCCACAGAGTCAAAAGGTAGATTGAGGAATAAATATTAACCAGGTCAACTGTGAGTTTGAAATTACAATCAAACTTAAAATGGTATGGTAAGACATTTTCCAAAACTGCAATAAATGAAAATATAATCCCATACAAACAAGGAGGTAATGGTCCTTCCAAAGTGGTCTCTAACAGCGGGGAAAAACTAAGTGCATGTACATTGAGCTATTGGGGAGAATTTCTCAGAGTGTCTACTTCAGATATGGGAAGTAATTAATTCCTTTTGACTATTTTTTGGAAAAAGTTTAGATATTGGCCTTCAAATTGGGTTGATATCAAATTTTCGCCATCACTACACCCCCAAGATAATTGGTAAAGAATGGTCTTAGTTACCAATAAGTGATCAGATAGGTGGTACTTAACAACTTGATATTCCACAAACTCTTGAACTTTCAGCATGGGAATACCCTGGGAGGCCCCTCCCCTAAGTATACCACCAGACAAGTAGATCAACTCAAGATAGTCAGCTAAAAATTGTTTGATAATATTCTCAAAGGTTCCCGTATCCATTTAAATAGTTATCCTAAACTACCCTGAAGAGAAAGAAAGAGTAACTGAAAGTAAAAAATACCGGAATACCCTTATTTAATGCAGGCAATGCCACCAAACCAGGGGTAGCATTTGCTTTAGGAACACATATGCCACCATGATGTGTTTTTAAAATTAAAAAAGGTTGAGGTAGTTTGCTACACTTATGACAGATGAGACATACCCAGCAACATTTTCTGAAGGAGCAAACCTATTGCCATATTTCTTTATTAATAATTTCTCTACCCCCTTAGTATGGAGAATCAAGTGAGACTTAGCTCAGGATTTTCAGGGGTAATATGGCAAATTAAAATTTTCCCAAGGCTAACCCCATAAGAACCTACAAAGGTCTCGTTTAGATATAAAAAATTTTCGCTAAAAATGTCGTTTTCAGGTTGCAAAGGCATAAGACCCAATTTGAAAGCTGGGTGAAAATTGATATATTATCAAAATGACAAGATTCCTATCTGCTAAGGGTTCACATCTTTCTAAAAAATGGAGTTGCAAAATGGGATCTTTATCAGATGGTTTAGCATTAAACCCTTTTGGGCTAGACTCCTGTAACCCTTGGGTTTTTTGATAGTGAAGGGCTAGCAATAAAGTAGTTTCCTGTTTGCAAAGTGACTAAAGGGTTTTGGAAGCGGTGTTTATAGGGGTGGCTGTGGGTGAGAAAAGTCTGAAAAATTTCTAAAACAATAGATTTAGCGCTTAAGGAAGACTTTTGAAAGAACCTTAAGTTCTCCCAAAAAGGAAGGTATGGAAAAAGCCTCCCTTCCAGGATAATTGATTTCTCCAAAGGCAGTAATAAAGGATCCTCCCAGTGAATCGTTTACAGCCAAATTATTGGACCACAATCTTTGGTGCAGGTGAATTACCCAGGAGAGAACTGATCATAGGATCATAAAAGACATTTGGATCTCACCATATCTGAATATCTCATAATCATCTCTAACACTTTTTTGGGACAATAGCTCTAATGACTAAAGCTAAAATAGGGCATGGACACAACCAAATCATTTATATGAATAGAATACTAAAGTCGTTTAAACCAACAGGCGAAAAGAATCCACAAAAGGTTTGGAAGGACAAGAACGTGGGTTGCTTAGATTATAGAAGGCGTTCCAGACCTTCTATCAACCTAAAACCTTAGATATAAATTTAAATTTTATTTGAGGCACGCTGACCAGGTGATGGACATACCAATTCAAAGAATATAAGCCCAAAACAAATGGGGCGACCAAATAAAAGAAAACAAAATAAAAACCTCCAACCAAGCAGGGAGCGGAGTACCGCTAGCCCACCATGACAGAGGGGATGGAGTGTCAGGCAGCTCTTCTTCAGGCTTATCTTTCTGCAAAGGCTCATATTGGTTGTAGAAGCGGACAAAAGCAGAGAGCAAGGGCGTTAGGGCATTGGCATGGTGTGGATGGAGGTAGTTGAAATATTGGTTACTTACTTCAAGGTCAGCTTGGAAGACAGCCTCAGCTAACTCTGCAACATGATGTTCCGCTTGGATGTGGGCATCAGGGGGTTGGGCCAAGCTGGAGATATCTTTCTGGATAAAGTTTAGAGGTTGGGTCAAATGCTGCTAGTTTTGCAACATGCATGACAGCGTCATCAGCAACATCGGCCAATTTAGTGATTACCTCCCATGCTACTTTGGGGAAATCAGGGGGAAGCTGATTGTGCTCACCCATTACTGAACTGAGCCGTTGATTGTGTCACTTCTTTGCAGAGTTTGTGGCAATGAGGTGAGGCCACCGCTGCTAAGAAAAACTTGTGGTCACTTTGGAGTAGGTGGCCTTTGGTTTAGGAGCATATCGTTTGGGTGAGAGGGTGTTGTCAAAATCAGAGCAAAAAAATTCAGCCCAATCATATTCAACCAGGGTTTTTTACCAGATTCGTCATACTTATTAATGATAATTTTACCTGATTCATCAACTTTATCTAAGAGATCTCAAGGATTTTGGTTCATGAGAATAATAGATGTAGAACTTGGGTGGGTACTAATGGAATGGTTTGCTTGGGTGTTAATGATGATCCAAGCCTGACTTTGATTAGTCAGGTTGAGCTTAGGTTGGTGAGTATGGCTGGATCTTTTGGTGGGTGCTTTCCAACGTTGGATCAATGTGCGAGAATGTTGGGTGGGAGGGGGCAACAAAACGCTCCATTCAGACGTTGCTGAAATGAGTTATGACATTGTAACTAGTGAATTGGCATGGGGAAGGATCATTCAAAGCGGTCAAGCTCAAAACAAATGGGAAGTTCTGTCAACCGCTATTGACACAAGCCAAAAGAAATGCTCTGGTGCTTCAGCAATGCGAGATGCGGGGGGGGTTTATTGGGAAATGGCAGGGTGGTTTGGTATGATGTTTGCAGTGGCTTAAGGGGCATCCAGGAACGATGCACCAGAAGGATTGGTGAAGACAATGTTGGCCTGAGTGCCATAAGCCAAAAGCTCTGACATCTACTCATCATATAAAACTTGAGGTGGGAGATGCAATGGGAGGTTGGCAAATGACACCAACAGTGTGATGTCATCAGGGAGACAAGTTCAGGTAGTGGAAAGGGGGTATTTTTTTGAATTAGAGGAGTCAACACTGCTGCTGCAGCATCCTCCTCTGTTTGGAATCCTATATCAAAATAGCCCTTAAAATGGCGGGAATTGATAAAGCAAGCCGGTGCAAAGGCAATGGTAGTGATCTCAATTATTAATTTGTTAGCATATGGAAATAAACGCCCATAGTCAACTCAGAGAAAAAACTAGATAGTGCATCTGGGTAGGGCGAGAGGGTGGGGGTGGTTCAAGCGGATGTGTGAAAGGTGAAGTTCTAAGTCCCATGGAGGTACAAATTAGCCAGTAGAGTTTGATGGACTATTTGCCCATCTGAATTCATTACCCTAAAAGGGCAGAAAATGCTGGGAGGTGGATCACCGCTGCCCCACACTGGAGAAGTAGGTGGCGGATCTGAGGACATCAATTGGGAAATGGATGTATCTAGACAGCAGTAGATTTTTAAAAACTTTTTGTAAAATTGCTCATAAGTGAGATCAAGCGGAAAAAGTTTTGCCTTAAAACCTTAGACTGAGTTCTAAAAATGTTAAGTACCCAGTCAAAAGCACTGGTGAAATATGTTACAGCCACTCAATGCCAAGAGAGGCTGAACAAGGGCTAGAGATATTTAAGTTGGTAAAAGCTTTTAAAATAAATCAAAGTTCAAGTAGCAGGCCCTCAAACAGTCCAAAACTACTAAGTACATGCAGGAAGGGCAGTAGCCCTCCTGTGGAAAGTAAAAAAAGAAGTGCTGAACTAGACCACAACCAAATGAATGATAATGCCACTGTGAGAAAAAAACTTTATCCTGGAAAATAGTCAACACACTTGATTACTGTCATAAGAAAGTCCCACACAAAAAATCCCCATATGTATAAAAATAAGGTTGGTCATCTAACGTAAGGAGTGTGTCTACAGCTCTTAAAGATAAGAATATCGATTTTAATAATAAAAACACCCTTTGTATAGTGCCAACACCTTCATGGCCTATAAAGAAACCCCAGAAAACTCCCAAAAGGAGGTACCCACAAGGGCAACCAAAGGTAACATTAGATAATTAAATGGAAATGATCTTTTTTGATAGTAAGAGAGATGACCAACGGAGAGGATGGTCAGAGAACACTACTTTATAGACAACTGGTGTGATAGGCCTAGATTCATCTGTTGGTCTCAGAATTAATTTTAGCCAATAGGATGAGACTACCATCAAAGGTATTTCTATAGCTTGAGTATATGTAAACTCAAGTTTTTGAAAGCAACTAAATTATACCTTTTTGGTATTTTTAATCTCTTTGAATGAGTTTGATATGCATTTGGAAATTAAATGCAACAAACTGTCAACATTTACATGATACTAAATGATTATACCCGTTGAGTAAACACTTGAACTTCATTATACAATTTCTGGGGATCAACCTAGGCCTGTGTATGAATTCAACCAGGTGATATTCCTCACATATTAGTTAAATTATCACAATAATTAATTGAGGATGATTGACAATTAGTTTGATAATTTCAATTCATTATTTAATGATAATACCCCAATTTGTGCTCCCTATTTGGTTGGGTTGAGCTGTCTTGATCTTCAGGATCAAGAAAGTATCAATGATCATCCCCAATATGAAATTGGTGGGTCTCAACACTGGCACCTGAGGCTGAGGATGTTGAGACAATTAATATTATCAATTAAGATAACTAATTGCTTAAATTTAATATCAAAGTAATTTTGGGAAATGATCCCAATAGAGTTTATAGTCAATTTCAACACCTGCGACTTATGCTGAGGATGTTAAACTAATTATTACTAGTTGTTTAAGTTTGGCAGGCTCTTATCCTGGTGACAACTCCATGTGAAAATGATTTTGTGATTTCCGGTGGAAATACAAATCTATTATAGAGTACCATCAACTTATGCTAAGGATGCCAAACCATTTAATATTAATTGTATAAAGTAAAATCGCATTTCATCTTTGTGAGAGTATTGGGTGGAATCCCCAACAGCATTTTGGTTTAATTTGACACTGGCAACTTATGCCAAGGATGTCAATATATTTTAATTAATTAAGATTATGAAAATCTAGGATTGATGTAATTATGGATATTCAAGGATGACAAGTATTGCCAGTGAGAGTGCTGACAAATAATAAGCAGAGAAAATCTCCAGTGAGTGCCAATGATGCTGACAATTGTTGCTAATGATGTGGACAGGCAAGAAATGCCTATAAATAGTTTGAACTCCATCTTAATGAAAATATCTTCTAATATTCTAATCTTCAAAGCTTCAAATATAATATTTGTTTGACCATCTTTATTAAGTTTTGAGTTAACAGCAGTTAGCTTATCTTGTAGAGGTGGGACTCAAGATCCCCAGTTGTTAGGTGCTTGGGTAAAACACCTGGAGTGGTCAGCGCAACCAACTCCCGACCTTGGAATAGATGGAAACCTTGTGGGAACTTGGGCAACTAGAAGCAACAATGAAAAGCTGAGAGGATTGAAGGGGAGAAGCCCTGAGGGAGTCAATATAGGGGCTGCTGAACCACAATCGTTGGACATGTCCCAGGAGAGGACCTATGAGCTATAACAAGTGGTCATGCCTCAGAAGGAGATGTTGTTGGTCAGCTGGGTTAGTGGGTTTCCCTGCGAACTTGTAGGTAAAAGTCACAAATGATTGTGAAAAAGCAAGGGCCAGCAGTCTTCATACTGTTTTTCCTAGAGCACTAATGGAGTCACCTAATAGTGAGAATGAAAATTTATCAACAGCCTGCATGGCCTTAACCCAGCGTTTATTCATGGTTTATATGAGGTCAGGGAGGGAGGCTAACTTGACCCCTTTAGCCTTGCTATTTCCTCTTTGTCCTTGCGATTCACTCCAGAAATCATGCCATGGGTCATGACATTACCCTCCAGTCTCATTGGCTCCACCCCTACCACAGGGGCATCATCAAGAGAGAAGGTTTTATGGATTGGGGGTAACTTAATATCTGTAATTATGGAGGTGGGTTTGGGACCTGTGGAGCTAGGAAAGCATTGATGGAACATATCAATCAGGTCTCGTGCATGGGAACAAATTGGGCTGGGACCCAACTGTTTTCTGCCACACCAAAACCTTTCCAAGATATAAGATATTCAATTGTCCTTCTAGACCGATAGGAGGCCACAATTCCTCTACTCTCCACTCCAGCTCCTTATCTACAAAATATGACTCTGGGGTCTCAGAGGGAGAACCATTAAATGGAGTCATTTTACTCTTGTGAAAGGTGACAAAGCTCAGAGATTTGATGGAAGATACAGCTGGTAGGAGGCATGGCAAACTTTTCTAACGATGCAGTAAGTTCCTATGTCATTGGCCCCAACTTCTTAAATGGCTAATTAATAGAGATACATTTTGCATCGTGAATCACTAGATCTCCCTCTTTATGTCATGAACTACCCTCCTCTACTATTAGCATTCTCCTTGTAACTCAACATGGCAGCTTCCAATTTCGTGGTTAACCCTTGGTGTTATTGATGAAATTGGAAAGGCTACCACCGCTTTTACCTTGGAGCCACACCCTGTTTCCATGTTGAACTAAGGGGTTATAGCCATAATTTCAAAGAGAGTAGAAAACCCTGTATAGTTATGCTTGGCGTTGTTTTGACTGTATTCTGTTAAAGGAAGGTGTGAAGCCCAATACAAATGGGTAGCAGCTGTAAAATACCGCAGACTTGTTACAAACATTGGTACGTCGCTCGTTTGCCCATCTGATTGTGGGTTGGAGGTAGTAGAGCGGTATGGATGATTTATTGAATTTTACATAGCGCTTAAAATTTGACTTAAATGAGGTCCACAATCACTGATGATCTTCCTAGGTGAACCATGGGCGGAGAAAACTTGGGATACAAGTAACTTAGCCATTTGGGCTGCCGTCACTGTGGAGTAGCATGAGATTAAGTGGGCAAACTTGGTGAAACGGTCCACCATTACCATGATGGTATTATACACCTTGATAAGGGTAACTCCACAATTAAATAAACTAATGGGGAAGACAAAGGCCCCTCTGCTTTCCGGTTGGGTAACAACAAACCAGTGAGGAACTGACAATTTGGTTCCATTCTGTTTCAAACAAGGCGCACTTTGTTATACCTTCTAACTAGTACTGAAACTTTCTTCCATTTATATGTGCGACGGATAAGCTTTAGGGTTTTTGCCTTCCCAGGATGCCCCACGTTTATTCCACCATTATGCTCCTTGATTTTCTCCAGACGAAGATGTCCAGCGGGAGCCCATAGGAGTCCCTGGAATCATACCATATTATCTTTCACTTGTTACTACTTCATTAAGTCTTTTTGGTTCAAGTTGCACTTGGAAATAATTATGCTATACTCTGAGCACAGATGCAACAAGACAAACCGTCTTAACTTACTATACTCCTCCATGTTCTCCAAGAAGCCAGAATTGAGGAACCACTGATTGAGAATGGCTTACTAGACTAAACTTTCCTGAGGTATATCATTAAATGAGTATTATAGAGCTCCACCTCCTTGAGGTCAGGTGTTAATGCAGTATTGCAACGTAAGGCATCAGCTAGACCAATCTATTTGCCTTTTGTGAGATCTTATGAGTACAAAAACTGTGCCAAGACCTCATGCCAACGAGATTGTCATGGGCTTAAGACATGAGGGGTGCGGTATTACAACAGTGTTTGATGGTCAGTACGCACCTGGAATGGCTAGGGAGAACCATGAAGATGATGGCGTCAGTAAATTAGCTTCCACCACCAACAAATATTCATTGTCATAAACACTATAATTTACCTCAGCCATGTATATCTTTCAGTAAAAAATCCAACGGGAATTTCAACTCCATCCTGGCCCACTTGGAGCCAAGCAGCAGCAGCAAGTTGAGAAGTGTCACTAGCCGCTATAAATTCCTTGTCAGAGTCCACGTGATGAGATACTGACGTGGAGAGCAAAGTTCACTTCACAGCCTAGAAGGCATCCTCCAATGCATATGACCACTGAAGAGTATAGCTCCACTGGCCTTACACAAAGGTGCTGCAACCTCTGAAAGATTTGGCGTGAACTTATTCAGGAAGGCATACGTTCACAAAAAACTTCTCAATTATCAAACAGAGTTTGGCATGTGTTAATCACGATTTGCCTTCTCCTTGTCTGGAGTGATTATATGCCTTATTCAAAACGATGTTTCCCTAGAAGGTGACCTGGACTTAAAAGATTCACACTTACTATTTCTAGCATTAATTTTGCTGCTCTCGAATGTTCAGCCACTTGCCGCAGGTAAATCTCATAGGATGCTTGATCTTGGGAGAAACTAAGAGTGTCATCCATATAGGCCACAGCACATACACACAAAAATTTCCCACGCAATAAAAAATAAATTGAAATATTGCAAGAGATTCTTAAGAACAAAAAGCATAACGCATAACTGGAAATCTACTTACTGGTACAGAAAGCAATATGCCTTTCCTGTCCCTTTTTGATGTGAATCTGGTTAAAAGCATTTAATCAAATCAAGCTTGTAGAAGATTTTGGCCTTCTCCACATTATTGAAAGGATGGTGACCGTCAAAAAAATAACCAGATGGATCCTCCCAATAGTATCAGAACAAGGGGTGTCAGTTAGTCAGGTGTATTTGCCAGCTAATCGCCTAGTTTAATATTATTTAATGTTATTTAGTTATTGATCAATTTAGGTTTGGCGGAATCTGTGTTCACTTCTGAAATGCCATTCAAAGTCATTGTGGGAATTTCTGGTGGAAAGCCAATGAATCTGTTACCAATTGTCTGAATATGATTCTGCTGACTAATTCAGAGCACTGGCAACTCATGCCAATGATGCTCAAAGTTGTCTTTATTTAAATGAATCTATATACAATTGACCGGTGACTTGTTCTAAGGATGAATTGACCTATTCTAAAATTTGGTGAACAGACGAGTGGATTGGGAGGAAATCGTTACCAGGAATGACTGAGATTTATAGAAAGTGCTGGCTTGGATGGCAGAAGGGTTTAATAGGCGAAGTATCCTAGGGTATAAATAGTCACTTATTCACTCCAAATAAAGACACTTCACCCATTCTTAATTAAGTTGTTAGTAGTTATTCTGCTAGATTGTTATAAAATGGGATGGAATTCCCTGACGTTGGCGTTGTGATGTGCCTGGAGTGTCTGGCGCTGCCAGCTTCAATACCACCCCCTGAGGAGGACAGGCGGGAAACTGGCCAACTGGCCACCAAAAATGTCACTGCTGGCCATCAACTCTGTGGGGTGCAGCTTGGGAGTGCCTTGGCCGCACAGGATAGGGGCAGGACTTGCCAGGGAACACCACAGGCCCTGAGGCTAAGGTGAAGTCATTAGTCTGCTATGTTGGAGGGTTGGACGCAGACTTCAAGGGGGTCAGTACATTTATGAAGGCGAAACGGCAAAGGGTCAACCAGTCTTCATACTGGTTGACCTGGCACACTAGCGTAACCCACAGTTGATTTCGTGACAGTGACATTATTCAAGTTACCATAATCTATGCATGGGTGTAGAGTGCCACTCAATTTTTCACAAAGAGTAGCGGTGAGCATACTGGAGAGGTACTTCGAAAAATAGCAACTTTTTCAAGTTTCTTTAAACCAAACATCTATTGCTACTTTCTCTGAAAGAGTCAAAGAGTAGATTATAGAGGTTTTGCAAATCAGGGAAAATGTGAGTTTAAAATTACAATAAAACTCTGAATGATCAGGTTAGGCATTTGTTAAAGTCACATCAAATGGAGACTCCACACCTCCAAACAATGAGTAGGAAAGTTTAAGAAGTGGGATTTAGCAGAGGCGCAAGACTAAACTTATGTCACTAGGCTAATGTGGCAAGGTGCTCAGAGTGCTAACGTCAAACAGGGGATTTAAGAAACTCTTAGCCATTCCTCATGGACAAAGTCAAAGTATTGGTCTTTAAATAAAGTTTAAAATGATAATTTTCAAAAGCCCACTCTCAAGAAAATTGGGTACAACTGGTTTTTGACTGCCTAGAGATGATCAACTAAGTGATACATACCAACTTGAAAATCAACCTGGCCCTAACTTTCAGCGTATTAACTTTGAGAAGCACCTGCCCTAACCATACCACCAGGTAAGTAGCGTAACTCAAGGTAGCTGGCTAGTTCAGGATCAAAAAAGACTCAGAGGCACCAGTATCCACTAAAATGGTTGTCCTAAACTTCTCTGAAGGGGAAAAAGAGTAGCGGAAAGCAAATAAATACCCAGAATGTTAATTAAATGAAGATAATGAAACCAAACCCAAGGTGGGACCACTAAACGTGGAAGCATGCCACCAGGATATGCTTTTACATCAAGAAGGAGTCGTATATTATAACATTCTTATGATTGAGGTAACATACCCAGCAACATCTTCTGCAAAGGCACACCTATTATATAATCTTTTAATAAGAATTTTCCGCCTCCTTCATGCAGCGAATATTGTTAGAGTTAGCCAATGATAACCATTTGTGATCCAATATAAAGGAATTGTCTAAAGCCCCGTCAGATCTTAATTAAGATCATCTAAATATATGTAATTTTCATTAAGAAACAGCATTTTCAGGTTGCAAAGGCACCATACCTGTTTCAAAAACTCTTGCACAATGTTATCCGTGACCAACACATCTTTATCCTTCCACTGAGGAGTCAAATCAATCTCTGAAATTGGTGTTCCAATAATGGAAGGGTTAAAGGATGACCTTCTAATTAAAAATGGGGTAGACCCCTGGTGGCCCTCATGTTTCCCCCTGAAAAAAGGCGCGGCACTCAATGCTGCCATTTTAAAAAGAGAATTTAGCCTTCCAAGGGTGGTACTATAGTGGCAGTCATAGGTGAAACATCCCCAGCTAAATAACTGAACATTAGATTAAACAACAGGGCTAGACCCCTGCTGACTCTTACATTTCCCCAAGATCAAAAGCCTGAAAATGTAAGGAACCATCATTATTAAAAATATTTTACTTTCTGGGAGAAGTATAAATAGGGGCGGTGTAAATTTTTTGTAGCTTACTGCACATTTTCATGGTGTGCATTAAATATATTGTTAATTAGATTATATGATAATAAGTGTGGGTTATTAAACATAGTACGAGACTTATATCCACTTTGGTTCTTCACAACCAGTTATATTCGCTCAGGTTTCTCAATTATATAGGTACTGGAGCCTTTTTTCAACCCAAGTAAAGGTTCTTTAAAGCAATACAGACAACAAAGAATACTTCAACTTTAATCTTAAAAGTTAGCAAACTTGTAGACAAAAAGGAAACATCTCCTTTCAAATCTAATCCCAAGAGTTGGAGTAGCCTTGGACAATGGAAAAGTATCCCTTTATCTATCATCCCAAGATTTGGCACAAGACAATTAGATAAGAGAAACTATCTCTCAAAAGCTTCTTAAAAGAAAAATAAAACAATTGGAGTTTTATCTAGATGCTTTCCAAAATAATCTTTAATAAAGTTAAAAATATAAAGGAATATATTAATAAAGATATAAAGTAAAATGACTCATTTCTAATTAATAGAGAAGTGCTAATGCATTACTGAAGTTAGCTAGCCATCTTCTCTTAATTAATTTCCACCTCAATCAGCTTCATTCATAAACCTACAGGATAATATAATGTAATTAATAAAGAAGTGCTAGTGTTTGACTGGAGCTAGCAAGTCAGACTTTATAAAATTGATATCAACCTTAATCAGGTATCTTCTTACGCCCATGTGATTTTCACCTCACTAAGGGTATTTGAGACATAAATTAGTTGACCTTCGTCACACACTTCAACAGAAGAAAACCTAAGAACTAGACAGACCCTTTAAATCTTCTTAGCTAATTTGTCCAAACAAAAATTATTTTATAGTGATCTGTTTTTATTAAATAAAGTCAAGGAAAGAATATAGGGTAATTTGATGCCCACCTCTTCTTTTGGCGCCCAAATGGGAATGGCATCTATTCCCAATGAATTTAACCTTTCATAAATCATACCAAAAATGTTTAATGCACCTGCTTATCCATCCACCTAGTTGGTATCCCCACTGACTAGATATGATCCGTCCTGGGTTTGATTTAGAGAAAAAGTATCTTGACGCCTTCATCCAATCTCAGCATATTAGCTTTTAAAGTCATCAACCTACTTTGGTAATGGAATCCTTACCCAATTAATAGCAGGTTTCATTGCCTTTTAAGCTAACCTCGCAAGTTGCTATAAATAAATGCGTTGTCAATGTCAGCAACTGCTAATAAACCATTATTTACAAGTGATAAAATTTAATCAATCTACATAAGATCATTAACTAGTATATAAATTAATAATTGAAATGCTTGCCAGCATGTCAGGGATTATATTTAGCGGAATACTAATAGTCTAGCAGAACAAAATTTACCAAAATGATTAATTCCTGCAAGGAAATAACTTAAACAATATTTACCATTAATTGATAACTCCTATATCTGCTATTGATTTTATAATATAAGAAAATCCCAGCGGATCAAAACTGATGTGTATTTTAATAAAATATTAAGCTGGATAATGTGGGCATTCCAAAATCCCAACAGGTGTCTGAAGATAAACCACATGCAGCTAAAATAAACTGAATTATTAATTAAACAATTAGGGGCTAAAACTCCACTGATCCTCATGTTCTCCTGATAAAGGTAAGGAGGCAAAAATATCATCCTTTTTTAAGTGAGAATGGTGCTTTCAAGGACGGTATTTAAAAGGCTTCACCAGTGAAACATATGGGCCAAACTCCTACTCCCCCTTCAGTTGTGGCGGGGAATTTTTAATATGATCATTAATCACATGTTTGGAAATGGCAGGTGGAGCCCGTCATACCCAAGGGTGCATTAACTGAATGTTTATGCTTATTTGGGGGCATAATAATCTAATAACGTCAAGCCAAAGTAAGGCCTGATTTGACCACAAGGATTATACAAATAGGCTCCCCACAAGTATCTGATTTACTGAGCACCAAGAGCCCATGGAAGGCTTGGAAGAAAGTAAACAAGGGTGCCCAACTTCCAGAAGGCATTTCAAAACCTTCTATCACTTTTCAAACCCTGACATATTTACAAAAACTATATATACCCAGTACAAAGAACTGGATGAAAACTGCCACATCAACTCAACGCCAAAGTATAGTGATCAAGGGCTGCTCATATGAAAATAGATAGAAGATTTAGAAGGAATAGAAGCTCATGCAGAAGGGCTCTAAAGGGTCAAAACCCCCAAGTACATGCAGAGAGGGCGGGCACCCTCCCACAAGCAGTATAAGAAAAACCACTACACTATGCCACCACCAAAACAAAGGGACGCTGTGGTTAGAAGAAAAGATTTCACTGTGCACAGCCAACACACAGTATCAACATTATGAGAAAGTCAACACATAATAATTTCCAATAGTATAATAATTGATTGGCCATCTAATATAAGTAGATTGTCTCTAGGTCTCAAAGAAAATCTATTAATAAAGTCCATGTAAATAAGCCTAGTATGGTGCCCGCACCTTCATATTTTATAAAGTTATCCTAGAATACCGCCATAAGGAGGTATACTGTGAGGTCAGGAAAAGCTAGCTTAAGGCAGGTAAGTGTATATAAAAAGTAATCCTTTATTGTTAGTGAGAGAGACAATCAATAGAAATATTGGTCAGAGAAGACACTAATTTTAAAAAAAGGGCAATTGCATGGATCAATTTTAGCCGATAAAACAATACTACCATCCATGGTAGTTCTATATCTTTAGTATGTGTGAAGTTGAGCTTTAGCACCAGTTGCATTTTAATAAAATTTGATAATAAACTTAGTAATCAAATCTAATTCTCGGTTGGAACACAAATAAAGCAACCCATCCTTATTTAAACTGTAACTGGTGATTTTTAGGATCTTTGATGTAACATTCTGGACCTCATCATATGATTTTTGGGGATTAACCTGGTCCTGCTTGCCCTTGACTCAGCGTTTATCCACATTGTATCTGAGGTCAGGGAGGGCGGCCAACTTGACCCTTTGCCCTTGCTCAATCCCTTCTTGTCCTTTAGATCCACTCCAAAAATCATGTCATGTGACATGAAAAAACGGGCTGCTGAATGTTCTCCCAATAGGTTAAGACCTAATCTAGCCATGGCCATGTCTGGATGATGACTTATCTGAGCTCACCACTTTCATGACCTCCTCTATTATCCTCACCCTGGCTCCATCAAAATTTCTTGTGCTTATCTGGCCCCAGAGGAGCCCATTATTTATTGGTTCTCAGCAGCTCACATATGTTGCTCCAAAGTAGTAAAGTTGTTGGAAGTCCTGGAGACTAAAAACTGCCAACAACCCTTTATGCGTTAGAGGATGGTGTTTTCTTTAATAACAGGATTTGGGTCTCACCTGCATTCGCATGAAGATCATTGAAGATCATCATGACCCACCCGCAGTAGGACACACAGAGTCTAAAATCTGTGCTGAACTTGTCTAAAGGACATATAATTGTCCCAGGCCCTTAAAGTATATTCCAGTTTGGGTAGTAAGCTGCATAACCTGCTCTTTCTCTTAATCCAACAGATCATAGAAGAAAGGACTCCTCTACCCACTGCAACAAGCTAAAGGCACTCTGGAAATCATTTATAGTGGATTCATCATGAGACTTCCCCATTACAAGGGGTTTGATGCAGTAAAGATGGTCGTGGATAAGTTCATTAAATTTGTGTTGGCCATTAAATGCCACACAAACATACCGGTGTCAGAGACAGCAACCTTAATTATTGCCCAGATATTCACATGTTGTAATTTTTTAAAAGATTATTGGTTGTGGTCCTCAGTCTATGGCTAGATTTTAGGATGCATTACTAGGACTTATCAGCATCAAGCCCTTTTATTCTATGTGAATACCACCTGTTAGGCCAGCGCCATTTTATTATTAGTGCAAACTATATCTAAAGGCCCCAAAGCAAACATTAGCAGAATGAAAGTTGACTTAATCTTGATATAACAAAACTCAATCTATTAAGTAAAGGTTCATAGGTTTCAAGAGAGAATTATTCAAACAAAAAGATATATAAGTAAGGAGAAAGCTACTTTAAGAAATGGATTTTACTTTAAATAGTACCAGTGAGAAAAGCAAGATTTTTATAAAAAAAGGTGCATACACATGTGAGGTTGGAAGTAAATTTAGGTATGTAGGAGGCGATGGCAAATTCCAGGTTCATAGTTGAAGTAGATCAGGATTTATCATTGAACGATGGACAGAAGTCAGTAATGGTAACATAATTAAGTAATTTTCATTATCTTCCATTAGGAGGCCAATAGATAGTAAGTCATAATAGGATTATAAGTTTGCTAATGAGGCAAATAGAAGATCTAAATGATGAATACAACCCTAGGCTCAACATCAGGATGATATTAAGTTGATTTGGCATTTTTCCCTATCTCATTGGCTAGTGGAACACTAACAGGGAGATTTATCAAAAGTACATTTTGTTGTGAACTCAGTAATATTACTGAAAGTCGCTCAGTGCTTTAAAATATAGTATAATTAATAATTTTTGGGCCTTAGGCTAATAACATTGATCAATAAAATCATATAGTGATACTAGTCCTTAGGGCTTAAAAGCATCAACTGGTAGTTATATTAATGAAAATGTAAGCTGAAATATTAAATACTATTCAGAAACCTAAAGTTAAGGATTTACCTAAACTAGGTTAAAGCCTGATAGAGCCCCCTCCAAGCCTCGACTGGGGGTGACAATGATTTTGTCATGGTTGGCTAGCTTTGGTAGGGTCCTTAACTACTAGAATTGAGTCAAGCGCAATAAACTAATGAAGCCAGATTAGATGTCAGACCAGCGAGCATATGGTTGTTTTCAGATTTAGGATCTTTAGGTAGTTGTGCTATGATAGATCCTTTAATCACATTGCTTTTAATTTTATTCACTTATCAGCTTATTTTGAAGAAGTGGATATTTTAAGGTTTTGAAATCTAATTTTGCTCAGTATTGGAAAGCTTCATCTTAGCATTAGAGCTTAAGGGTAGTGTATAAAAAATATGAGCACTATTATAAGGCTTTCTTAAAGTAGTCTGAACCTTGGTGTCATGATTTAAGCCAGATGGACTTCTCCAATGATTTATCAAAATTTAGAATGATATGGCTAATCCTGGCGGAATGGTTTATTGACTAAATTTTGTGTTAATTGGTTCAATTGCTGGTTAGTTGCTCCCCAATTTGGGTTGAGCCAAAATTAGTATTCCGCTGAGTTTTGTATTTAGGTTTGAGTGGGGCCAATCGGTGGCCCCAAATTAGTAGAAGGATCACCAGCAACTAGTACCCAAGAATGATCCAATCTGTCAGCAGAATCAGTAGTCAACACCAATGTCCATTAATGGTCTGTTGTGGGATTTCCAGTGGAAATCCAATATATTGCTTCAGATGTTTGCTGCCAACACTGATCCAATGTTGGCAGATCCAACTATTATGAGTTTGAAGTGGCCGAGGTTGTTTCTGGTGCCTCATTTATTATCAAGATAAGGCGAGAATAGATGTTGGCAAGATGCTGAGATATTCTGAGTCAAAGCAAGTGACCAAAGTAGTTTCCAGTGCACTATTATTAATTTGAAGGTCTAATCTAAATTTGACATTTAATTAGATTATTTATTTATATGGCTCAACGGTGACTTAAGGCTGAGGATGAGCCAAAACTAATTCAGACATTGGGAAGGATGGAGCGAGAGGGTCAACTCCAGGGAAGAGATAATATAAATAAAGAAGAAGAATAGAAGTGATTGGCTGGAAGAACCAGCAGAAGAGCTGATAGGTCAGTGACGGGCGCAGTAGCCCTTTTGTAGATAGTATAAATACCTGGCGCTTCCTTATCAATAAAAATCTCCCTTTGCCTATTCTACCTTTTGCTATAAGTTTATATTTATTTCGTTGGTTGTAGTTTAGGTTAAAGGGGATCCCCAAAATGGCGTGGGTGACACGACAAGGGGTTAGCCGGTGCTGCTAGCCCTGACGCCTAAGGCAAAATGGCAAGGGCTGACCAGCCTTCGTACTGGTTAGCCTGCCAACTAGCAGAGCCCAAAGTTGATCTTCTGACACCTGGGTTCACAGGATGTCTGGCATCTGGAGCTGCATTTATAGATTCAAGTTAGTTGAATAATTTTGTTAAAGGTGTGCACAACCATATAGAAATAATTTTGGTTACATGGAAGTTCACCATGGCAACTGGTAAAGGAATTCTTTGGTCATGTGGTTCAACACAAATGCAGAGATAATTCATCAGATGGAGGTTTGCAGCATCAACAGTTATTTATAAACTTAGATTGCGAGTCGTCAGGTTCTCTGATCTGAAACAAAAATTAAATTAATGAAGTAAAAGCTTTTAATTATTTAATAGTTGAAATTCTTAAAAAGGCAAATAATCTTGTTTTGGGCTTGAGTAAACTTAGAATGACAGTCAATTGGTAATTTTTAATTTCATCCCAACTTAGTTGAGGTAGGTTTAAATTCTTCTAATTAACAGTACAAACTAATATATATGTATAGTTTTATTTTATAAAAAAGTTATAGGAATATAAGATTGGTAAAGGGGTATAAAATAGTTTTTGTAATTCTAATTTTGTTGTCAGAACAGCAAAAAGTATTAGTTCATAAATCAGAGAGGGTGCTGAGTCATTTGGGTTAGCTGTTCCAATTTTGTCATAATAACAGCGAGGAGAACTGGTATAAGAAAATAGTGAGGGCGCTGAGACATTTGAGTTGGCTGTTTTATTTTTAAAAAGGATCATGAATAGTCAGCACAAGAAATTGGGAAGGCACCAGGCATTGTGGGTTGGCTGTTTCATTGTTGAAACAGCTCAGAGCGCCAATGCAGGGAAAAAAGTCGCTGAAGTGTTCAGTTCAGATTCTCTGATTTTAAGGTTGGAGCATCAAGGAGCAACAGTGCAGGGAAATGGTGAAGGCGCTAAGACATTTGAGTTGTTTGGCATGATTTTATTGTCAGAAAGGCTTCAGTTCAGCTGTCCTGAGAGAATTGTTCAGAAGCTTAATGGCTTTTTATGAGTGTTATAATTTTTGGCAACACTGTTAGGATATGCCATAAGGGTCACACAAGTCAAACCCACTTAAAACTGGATGGATGATGTGAGGATCGTCAGTCCTCCAAACACACTTGAAAATACATTAAAGTATGAAGCAAATTGCCCCTGACAATCCTTTTCTTTATTTAATAGATACAGCGGATCCTTGCTGTTCCACTCTCTTTAAACTATAAACAACCTCCTTCTTTCAATCGCCCATATCACTTATATCTCAGCGACTTTAGACAATTCCAGTCACTAGCTTAGACTATTCAGTTTTGCCATATTCTCATTGGTTCCAAAAAGATATGTTATTCTTAAATTTCTATCGCCTTAGTTCAAGGCGATCTAATCAATATTCATCAAATGTCAACATTGCCTTATCACCTTACCTTAAGGCGATCCAATAATAACCCTTTATTACCCAAAATCGCCTCATCTTAAGGCGCTCAAATAATTTTAACTAATTATCATCGTTGGCAAATTCTCATCAATATGCCGTAGCTAATCAGAGCTTATTGTATATTCAAATCAGAATCTTGACACATCCCCCTTGACGGGATGATAAGTCTCCTATTATTTGTATGCTCAGAAGAGCTTTGCATGCACTCAATTAATGATTAAACCACTCGCTGGGTCTTTGATAGTGTAGGCGTTGACGCCTGTCTTCTCAACTATCTCAAATGGATCAATCCAGATGTTGGCCAACTTGTGTTTCCGCCCAAACCCATGCTGGTCATGGAACAAAACCATATCCCAGTTTTTGAACTGAGTTAGCCCTCTATTCTGCACCTGGTTGGCAGCCTGATTCTTGTCTTCTTGGCTAATCTGCATGAGTATGCTTCAGTTTACAACTTGATAAGCGTGTCTGTTAGGTTAGACATATAATGGTGGGGATCCATTCCGCCAGTATCTTCTACAAAAGCATAAAGCAGCGCTGGAAGAGCAGGGTGTCATCCATACAGTAAAGAAAATGGGATTTTTCGTGGCAGAATGATAGCTAATGTTTTATGCAAAAACAGCGGTGGAAAGGGGGAAACTACAATCAGAAGGTCAATCTGTTACCAATTTCCATAGTATGTTCACCAAGATCCTGTTAAATCGCTCAACCATCCTGTTGGATTATGGGTGATAAGGGTCATCAAAACTCCAAAGATGCCATCAGTTCGTTAAGTTTGGGTTAAATGTGGGAGGTGAAGTTGGTTCCGTTGCCATTAAGTATGAATGGGGAAAGCCATGTCGCTGAATTATATATTCCATCACAAACTTATCCACCATGATCGCCCCCAAATTGCATATTGCCTGCTCTTTAACCCACCTATTCAAGTGGTTGATCACCACCAGAATGTACTTGGACAAGTTAACTTCTGTTGGCAGAGGGCCAACGACATCAAGGGAAACCGTATGCCAAGCAAAATGTGCTTTCACTAACTGCTATGAAGTCTTCTGGCGGAATGGCTTTTCCACTTGACATCAGTGGCAACAAGAAATGGTTTCAAGCACGTCAAAGTTCATGATTTACCAGTTATACCGAGGATGCAACAATTCAATTGTCTTGCACATGCCACCATGTCTGACAGCCTTGTAAGAGCTCATGATAATTCTAGGTCGTGCCAAGGGTCATGGGAAGTTCACTGTAGAATCGCCAATCCGTTTGTACAATTCCCCATTCTTTTGGAAGGTATTTGCTTGCATAGTGTTTAGAGGTTTATAACTTGGGGCGGTTTGTCATCATATTTTCTGATTAGTATCTTATCATATGTCACAATGATGAGATCCGCCGTCACAGCAATTGTGGGCAACCTAGATAAGCAGTTAGCGTTCTTGTTTTTTGCTCCAGGTTAATGGAGGATTTCAGAGTCATACGCCTGCAGTTTGAGGGCCCATCGGGATAGACGCCCTTCAGGCTCCTTGAGGTTCTGTAACCAGCATAATGATCTATGATCCATTACGACTTCAAACTTTACCCCATGCAATTAGACCCTAAATTGCTTATATGCATAAATTACTGCTAAGCACTACAACTCAATCACGGTATAATTACGCTCATGGCAGTTCATGCTTTGACTGCAGTACGCAACGGGATGCTCCTCCCCCTCCTCATCTTTCTGAGAAAGGACTGCCCTGACAGCAGAAAGGGATGCATCCATCTGAATGATAGATTCTTAATTGAAGTTCAGATAACTTGTAACAGGAACACTGATCAGTGCTGTTTGCAGTGTGTCAATGGAGTATTGACAGCGTTCCATCCATTTAAACATGGCATCCATTTTTAACAACTCAAATAGAGGGCCCTTAATACAGCTGAAATTAGGATGAAGCACAAGTAGTAGCTGACCATTCCCAAAAATACTTGTACGTTGCATCTACTATTTGGTGTAGTCATTTTTTGGTTGACCTCCACCTTGTCCAGCTGTGGCTTCAGCCCCTTGGAGTCTACCACAAACCCCAGGTATTCCAACTGGTCCTTGAAGAAGTTACATTTACAAGGCTTAGTCTTGATGTTTGCCTCAGCGAGCCAGCGGAATACTGCTTCAAGATGATCAAGGTGCTCAGAAAAAGTTTGAGAGAAAACATTGATATCATTGAGGTATATGAGGACACTTGACAGCTTCAGGTCGCCGATAATAGTGTCCATGGCTCGTTGGAACATAGCTATGCATTACACAGCCCTTGTGGTATACAGGTCAGTTGGAAAAGACCTTTTGTTGTGATTACGGCGCATTTCTCCTGTTCTGTCAAAGTCAACTCGTTTTCAAGTAGCCTGATATCAAATTCATCACTGAGAAGTAGCAAGCTCCTCCTAACCAATCCAATGCATCATCAATCTGAGGCAAGGGATACAAGTCCTTCTTTGTAGTACTGTTAGGCTTCCAGTAGTCTATCACCACACGGTTGGTACCATCCTTCTTTTTTACAATCAGAACGGGTGAAGCCCAAGGACTCTTGGATGGTTTGAGGATCTCTTGCTCCAGAAATTTATCAATTTCCTTGGTGACAACATCTTCAGCTGCCCTCAATCTGCAGATTGGTTGAGATCTTATGGGAGGATGATCCCCAGTGTCCAACCAATGGACCACCTCCCAAGCATACCCTAGGTTGTGATTTTTGATGGCTTAAAGCTCCTTATACTTCTGAATTAAAGCTGTCACTTGGTCTTTTTGTTATTCTGATAACCCTAATTCTCCTGCGGTATCACTGTCATTACGCCAGGCTGCGACTCAACAGTTAGACCAAATTCATTTAACAAACCAAAATCATGAACCTGAAGGACCTCCTTGACTGGGGTCAAGTGTAAATACGCCACTATTTGGTGTTGGCGGGTTTGCATTGGTTCATTCTGGAGATTTTCTAACAAAACCTTGATCTCCCATGGCCTGGGAGTATAATTCTGGAGCCACATGAGGCTCAAGCCACATTTGCTGATAGGGCTTGATGACCTCCCCATAGATCCCAGGTGGCACTTCAACCTCTAACTCAGTGTTCACTAAGACTTGGTGTCCGGAAGGAATAGATATAGGCCCAGCAACTCATAAGTTATCCCTTGATATTTGTATATCTGCTGAGGAAGGGGCCAAGTCTTGCTTTTTTAGTCAATGATAGCAAACTGGAATCACCCTGTCACTATATGCAAGGTTGATATGGCCCATGTGTTCCAGATCCTTTGGCAATCCACTAGAGGTAAAGTAAATTGGGATCCAATGCACCAGAATTTCAAAGGTCTCTTCCTTCATATCAACGACAGAATTGAAATGTCACAGGAAAGCAGTTCCAATTAGTAGGTTGTAGTTAATGTTGGGTATCACTATCGCCAGAGCTACAACAACAATGGACCCAAACTGAAAAGGTAATGTGTTGTATGCTCCCTCAGAGACTTGCTTTCCGCTCCACCGGTCCCATACTCCATTTGATGGTCCACATCAGGATTTAACGTCAACTTTGTCATCAACTTAGTAGATACTATGTTGACCAGAGCGCCTATATCTATCATAGCATGAACTTTATATTTTGCTACAATAGTGTCACAGTATGTACACTCAATATAAGAAGAATATTGATTGTTTAATATTTGAACATATATGGGATCTCTTTTCCCAAGAAAATTCATAATTCTCTCACTGACTTTGGGGTATTTTTTAACAATAGCATCTACCAGAAGTGCGACATTTACTCCTTTCAGGGTTGGCGCATCTGAGGCTGGATCCAACTTGTCTGAAGAAGCTTGATCGAACATTTTGAAGGAGTATGGCTTTGGTTGCTTCTGAGATCCTTCATCCACCGCAGCCTTGGCTTGTGCTCACGTCAGTACATTCACTACTCCAACAGGTTGCTGGTATAAAATACTGTCATCATATTGAGGGATTTCCGCTGAATATACTTCAATTGATTCAGGTGGGACGTTCAGGACTAGTATAGTGAAGTAGAGAATCCCGTCTCTATTCTGCTCCATCTTTTACCTGTTAGTATTGATCCTGTTGCATGTAATGAACCTGACGGTTAGGGCAACTCCGTGTCAGGTGGCCATGGCGACCACTTTCAAAGCAATTAACCCCATAAGAGCTGCGTCCTTGGTTCTCATAAGAGGGTCCAGGCTAAAGATTTTGTTGACGTTCAGCATAACCAGGGCCAGGTCGGTAGGATGATTGCTGACATTCAGCGTAATTAGGTCTAGGTCAGTAGTTGGAAAGTGTCAATTTTCGTAAGCAAGACTGGAGTGAAAGTCAAACTGCTGGAGGTAACTTGGATGAGGATGAGGCGCATGATTATATAAGGCCATGGGTTACTAAGCAGAATCTGTGCAGGATGGAATAATTCTTTGCAAATAAAAGGGTCTGGTAACAGCGCCGGTATGTTTTCACTCTGTATTGGGTGGATGGAAGTTAGTGGATATAAAGTTCAAGAAAGAAATAATTTTGAGCAGGGGGACATCATTGTCCAAAATTTTGAAATGACATTGTAAAGCTCATGGTATGGCTTCACTGTGGAGGTCAAAGCAATGCACACGTTGGCTTCTGCTAAACTTTTTGCCCCAATTAGCACATGAGCTTCTGCCATAAAACGGTCAGCAAACGATGTGAGGGTCTCATTGTAGTGGAACTCAATAGTCAAGAACTCCAGATTTTGCTGCGACATTTTTGAGGTACCCCCAAACAGTTGCAGCACAGTATCCTTCACTCCATGGTAGGTAACAGAGCTGCTTGGAAGGTAGCAGGTGACTTGATCAGCACTTCTAATATCCATGGCATATATCAATAGTCTATTTTTTGCTGATCCAAGGCGCCTACCGCTGCAAACTCAAAACTTTTAAAGAAGCTGTGGATATTCTCATTGTGATCAAATGGAGGAAACTTATTGATATAGACCTCCTCCTCCCACTTATAGATGCAGCTTACTGGGGTGTACAAGGAATGGGTCAAGACCCATAAGCAGTCTCTCAATGAGGAGCTGGTCCAGTGGAGGTTGTAATGTCCGCTGCTTCAGAGGTAGCGTGGGCCTCTGCGGTGGGCAGCACTGCCATCACTTGAGGAAATTGGCTTTTCAATTCATAACCATACTGGAGCGGCCCTCATGGGTGTAAAAACTCATGCAAGCATCATATTTCTCATCATATAATCCTCACCGAGAAGCCCCTTGCCTTTCTTTCTCTTTCCAATGAGAGTGTTGGGAGGTACCATTTAATTTCCGCTCTGCACAATGCAGTCATTTGGTAGTGTCATCTAAGCAATTAGCAAGTTGCTTATTTTGTTGTCCCAGAATTTACATTTGACTCAACGTATTTTTGAGCTGGTGCATAACGTTGCTCAACTCCTTAAGAAGACCATCCTCTTTTGAGAACCACGTCTAGAGCAATTTTAAGCTACTCATATTTAAGTGGTGCAGTGTTTCATGAAGATTCTCTGGCAAAGCATACCTGATATGACATGGCCGGCAACTAGAGATTTTTACTTTTTAGTGGTTAATCAATGGGCCCCCTATAGTGAGCACCACTGTTATAATTTTTGGCAATACTGTTAGGATATGCCATAAGGGTCACACAGGTCAAACCCACTGAACACCAGACAGATGATGTGAGGATTGTTAGTCCTCCAAACACACTTGAATTACAATAAAATATGGAGCAATTTCCCCAGCAACACTTTATTTATTTAATAAATACAGTGGTTTCTCACTGTTCCAATCTCTCTAAACTACTAACAACCTTCTTCTTTCAATTGCCCATCTTTCTTATATATCAGCGACTTTGGATGATACTGGCCCCTAGTGTAGCGGATCAGGCTGCACTTGATCCGCACATTGCCTTGATAGGAAGGGCCTCAATTAGGAGATAAGTGTCAGAAGATGATTCAAGAGTCAGAGTTAGTGGTGATTCAAATGGGGAATTGTGAGATCAAGGGTGAGAGATTTAACGTTCTGATATTGAGATTCATCTGAGAGAATATGATGTCAGGGTTATGAACAGCGTGGATGATGATGCGGTGGTATGAGAAGTCTTCATTAGCAATATGTTGGATGGTGTTTGAGAAAGCCTAGCATAGGAGAGGGAGCTTATTAGAAGACTAGCGGAGTCTATTTACTAGGGGATGGTTGTGGCCTGAATGGCCAGTTTCATCTTCTAAGAAGATTCAGAAAAATTCAAATAAATCGCTTGCTATTATAAATCTTATTCTTATTTTATTTATTTATAAAATTGTATCCAAGTGATGAGCTCAACTAGTGAGATTGGCGTGGCTGTAAGGAGAGTGTCTATAACTCTCCTGTTCCCAGCGTGGCAATGCGTGGTGCACCAGGCCAGCACCAGGGAACTAGCCATTAGTGCCAACGTGATTAGAGCCCAGAAGAGGGTTCTGGAGCAATAACCACTTAAGCACAAAATTGCGCATTTTTATAAATAAAACCCCATTAAGGGCGACACGGTGCACATATAGAAAGGGAATAAGTGACCCAGGTTGGAGGGAACCTGGGCTAACAAACGGTGCATGAGGGGAGAGCTGCAAGGTACTTTCAATGGCAAGGGTAACGGAGCGCGAGACCTCCATAAAGAGGTTCATGCACAGGAGCATTTGGTTTATCATAAAATTTATTTAGTGTAAACAGGAAAAAATTTATTTGGGAAGTCAACCAACAAGGAATGTTGGTCAGGGAAAACGTATTTAAGTTTGGATGGGGGATTTGGGGTTACGCCGCAGTGGGCCCAAGCAGCGACTCACCAATAGGGCAATACTGCCATCTGAATTAGTAGAATAGGCTGAAACTGACTTCACTCGAGTGATCAATTGAAGTTGGATTTTACCCAAGTGCATTATTTCATAGATGGAACAGGTTTTGAATCCCCATTCCTCAACTAACCAAATTGAACCGTCCACCTTTATTTAATAGATAGTTCGTTTTAATTTCTGGCTTGACGTCAGGGGATGGGCACTTGGCACCCCACTAGGACCAACCTGGGCATATTTTGCTCGTACCCAGCGCTGGTCTAGGGTGTGATTCAGGTCTGGGAGGCCCTGTAGCTTCACCTTTTGGGCCTCCAGGCGCCCAGCCTTATCTTTGGGGTTGATCCCCACTATGATGTCATCTACACATGACATACCCTCTCCTCCCAATGGGGCTCAACCCCCCCTTCATGGGCTTGCACAAGGGAAAAGTTCTTGTGGGCAGGGGCCAACTTCATGGCGGCAACGGTAAGTTTAAGTTGAGATCCAGTAGCTTGGGGGAAACGCTCATGGAAGGTTTCAATCAGATCTTGGGCATGCACACAGTCATGCGCTGGTACCCAACTGTTCTCTGCAGCGTCAAAGCCCTTCCAGGATAACAGGTACTCAAGTCTTCTTTTAACGCGGCGTGAGGCAACTATCTCTTATACCTCCCACTCTGGCGCCCCATCCACTAGATAAGCCTCAGGAGTCTCTGGTGGGGGCCCTTAAACAACGTCAGTTTGCTCTCATGAAACACCAAGAAGATCCAGAATGAGGGGGGGAGATCTAGCTGGTATGAGGCATGGCCAACCTTTATAACAACGCGGTAGGGGCCAATCCTCTTTGGTCCCAGCTTCTTACATGGCTGCTTGATTGGGATGTTACGAGCATCAAGAATCAAGAGATCCCCTTCCTTGTATGTGGGACCCACTTGGCGCTTCCCATCAGCATTCTCCTTATATACCTTCATAGCCGCATCCAAGCTTGTGGAAACCCCCTGGTGGACCTTCTTGATTGTCTTGGCAAAGTCCACCTCCGCTTCAACCTTCGACCCACAGCTGGGCTCCATGTTAAATGCGGGGTTAAAGCCATGGCTGGCAAAGAATGGGGAACAAAAATCGAAGAGTGCAAGGTATTGTTGTAGCTAAACTGGGCCATGGGAAGGTGAGTGTCCCAATCTGAATGATACACGGCAGTGTAACACTGCAGGAACTGTTCCAAGCACTGGTTCACTCATTCAGTATGCCTATCTGATTGGGGATGATAGCCAGTTGAATGGCAAGGGCGAATCTGAAGAGTCTTACACAACTTTTTCCCAAAAAAATGGAGGTAAACTGTGGGCCCCAGTCACTAATAATTTCTTGGGGGACCCCATGGAGCGCAAACACATGGATGACGAAAAGCCTAGACATCTCAGCTGCGGTTATGGTGGTTCTGCAAGGAATAAAGTAAGCAAACTTTGTGAACCAGTCCACCACTACCATGATGTCATCATAACCATCTGAGACTGGTAACTCCACAATGAAATCAACTGAGATGGAAGTCCAGGCCCATCCGCTTTTTGGACTGGTACCAACAACCCTGCTAAAGGTTGACGATTAGGTTTCATCTGGTTGCATACCAGGCACTCCTTATGATACCGGCCCACCTGAGCTGGAAAGCCCTTCCAATTGTATATGTGATGTATCAGCTCCAAGGTCTTTGTTTTCCCTGGATAACCAATGGTGATTCCATCATGATGGTCCTTAATGATGTCCAGGCGAAGTGGTCCAGCAGGTACCCAAAGACGTCCCTGAAACCACACCATCTCATCCTTTACATGATAGCCCCTGGATAGATCCTCTTGATTTGAAGCGCTCTTTGCAAGTACCATGGCATATTCGCCTGACAGCGGCTGAGAGAGGACAACCTTTCTGAACATACCATATTCCTCCACGTTATCCAGAGGTGCAAGCGCTGGCCCGTTAGCCAGGGGAGAGGGAAGTAGCGACATAATTATACTTGGAGGGATCATAACCTGGGTGTTGTGCTCTTCTACTTCCGCGGGGTCAGGGGCTAAAGCAGGGATGTGGCTCAAAGCATCCGCCAAACCATTATCCTTGCCCTTGGTGAACTCATACGTGAATGCAAATTGGCCAAGAGTCTTATGCCAACGGGTCTGTCATGGGGTTAGGACATGAGGCGCGCGGTAGTACAGCAAGGCATGGTGGTCCATACATGCGTGGAATGGTTTGGAAGACCATGCAAGTGGTTTCGCTAATATGTCAGCACCTCCACCACTGCTAGTAACTCCTTGTCATAAATGGCGTAATTCAACTCTGACAAAGACATTTTCCTAGAAAAATATCCCACCAGATGCTCTATCCCATTTTTGCCTACTTGTAACAAGGCGGCCGCTATGGTGAATTTGGAGGCATCAGTTGACATAATGAACTCATATGAAGGATCGACATGGCGAAGAACAGTCGTGGACAATAGGGTGCACTTTACTGCTTGGAAAGCATCCTCCAAAGTGGGGGACCACTGAAGCACCTTGGCACCGCTAGCCTTGTATAGGGTACTGCCACCTCAGAGAGATTGGGAGTGAACTTCTTGAGGAACGTGCACGTCGCCAAAAAGCTCCTTAATTCCTTAACCAAGGTGGAGATAGGCCACTCATGGATCGCCTTCTTCTTGTCTGGAGTTATCATGTGTCCCTGGTCAAACACAACGTTGCTCATAAACATGACCTGGGACTTAAAGAACTCGCATTTTGAAAGTTTCAACGTAAGGCTGGCTGCCTTTAACCGCTAAACCACTTGCCAAAGGTGAACTGCATGGGACTCCTGATCATGAGAAAACACCAGGATATCATCCATGTAGGCGACCGCGCATACCCCTAACAAGTCCCCCAACGCTGCATCAATGCGGCGTTGAAAGATAGTAGGGGCATTCTTAAGCCCAAAGGGCATGCCCTGAAACTGGAAGATCCCTTTTCTGGTACAGAATGCAGTCAACCACTCTTGTCCCTTTTCAATCCTGATCTGATTGAACGTGTTAAACAATTCAGCTTGGAGAAGACCTTCGCCTTCTCCAAATAGCATGCTATCTGTGAATCCAAAGAGATGGGATGGAGGTCTAGTACAGTAACGTTGTTAAGGTTATCATAGTCTACGCAGGGGGCGTAAAGTACCATCAGTCTTCTCTACAAAGAAAGGAGGGAGCATACAGGGGAGGTACGCTGAAAAATCGCACACTTGGCTAACTGTTCCTTTACCCACACATCCAATGCCTCCTCCTCCCGGACAGTCAATGGTTAAATAGGGGAAGAGATACGCACCAGATCCACCATGAACTTGATGTCACAATCAAACTCAGAGTTCTCAGGGAGTGCGTTGGCAGATGCTGCATCAAAAGAGGTTTCTAAACCTTCCAAGCAAGAAGGTATAGGATTTCCACTGAGGGCGACTGCATTGAGGCAAGGCGACAAGGGAGACGGTGGGGCCAATGGGGCAATTTGCCTGGGGCGTTTTCTTCTGACAAAGGCACAATGAATGTGCGACCATTTTTCATGGTGAGGGACAAGGTATTCTCCTTCAGGTTTTTTTGAACGTCAAAGTTCCGCCACCACTCCACACCCAAAATGATAGGGAACAGGAGGTTTTTGATTGCACTGAAGTGATAAGACAAGTGGTACTTGCCAACCTGGTAGTCCACTGACTCAACGATCTTCAGAGTGGAAATACCTTGGGACGCCCCTCCTCTAACCACATCACCTGGCACGTAACTCAGTCCAAGGTAGTCAGCTAAATGCTGGTCCATAAAGTTTCCAGAGGCACCAGTATCCACCAAAATAGTAGTGGTGAGCTTCCCTAAAGGAGAGGAGAGGGTAGCAGTCAGTAGAAAATATCTGGAATGGTCATTATTTATGGTAGACAATGACAACACTTCACCAAAAATTTTCTGCCTCTGGCTCAAGCGTGCCAACAGAATCTGTTTTGGAATCAAAAAAGGGGAGGGATAGTTGGCCACTCTTAATACTGAGGCCACATATCCCACCATGCCTTCTGCAGGTGCATATACTTTGTCATATTTTAAATGAAGTTCCTTCTCCACCTCCTGAGTGCGCCAGATCATGGTAGAGGTCAACCGTGGGTTCTTAGGGGTAATCTGATACACTGGAAAAGGGTCTTCATCCAGGCCATATGAACTAATAAATGGTTTAGAGATAAAGTCCAGGGTTTCATTAAGAAACGCATTTTTAGACGCGAATGACCCTATCCCTGGACCCACAATGGAATGCCCAATGTTATCCAAGGCCAACGCCCCCAAGCTAATCTGTGCTGATTCCGCTGGCATCGTCTGAATGCGCTGGCAATGAAAAATTCATTTATTGGAATGGAAATTGATTTATTCGGTGGAAAGATGGGGAATCATGACTTTTGGAAATCGAAGCATCTGAATCCACCAGGTACAAACATGAAAGGTGGCTACTTTTCAGTTAGAGGAAACCCAAAAAACGCTGAGTTGCTCCAACCTTCAGGAAAAAGATGAAATCATGGTGCGGCAAACCACAGCCAAAGCCCACAGCTGGCGCCCACTGTTAATACTTTGGAAAAGTCCCACATGGAAAAAGTTCGTGCACATAAGAAAAAGGGTTGGTTGACTAATGTAAGAATAATGTCTATAACTCTCCTGTTCCCAGCGTGGCAATGCGTGGTGCACCAGGCCAGCACCAGGGAACTAGCCATTAGTTCCAACGTGATTAGAGCCCAGAAGAGGGTGCTGGAGCAATAACCACTTAGGCATAAAATTGCGCATTTTATAAATAAAACCCCAGTAAAGGCGACACTGTGCACATATAGAAAGGGGCTGAGTGACCCAGGTTGGAGGGAACCTGGGCGAACAAACGGTGCACGAGGGGAGAGCTGCAAGGTACTTGCAATGGCAAGGGTAACGGAGCGCGAGATCTCCATAAAGAGGTTCATGCACAGGAGCATTTGGTTATTATAAAATTTATTTAGTGTAAACAGGAAAAAGTTTATTTAAGAAGTCAACCAACAAGGAATGTTGGTCAGGGAAAACGTATTTAAGTTTGGATGGGGGAATTGGGGTTACGCCGCAGTGGGCCCAAGCAGCGACTCACCAATAGGGCAATACTGCCATCTGAATTAGTAGAATAGGCTGAAACTGACTTCACTCGAGTGAACAATTGAAGTTGGATTTGATTCAAGCGCGTTATTTCATAGATGGAACAGGTTTTGAATCCCCATTCCTCAACTAACCAAATTGAACCGTCCACCTTTATTTAATAGATAGTTCGTTTTAATTTCTGGCTTGACGTCAGGGGATGGGCACTTGGCACCCCACTAGGACCAACCTGGGCATATTTTGCCTGTACCTAGCGCTGGTCTAGGGTGTGCTTCAGGTCTAGGAGGCCCTATAGCTTCACCTTTTGGGCCTCCAGGCGCCCAGCCTTATCTTTGGGGTTGATCCCCACTATGATTTCATCTACACATGACAGTGGCGTTGGCGTCATTCTCAGTCCTCTCATGGAGCCAGACCCTGCTTTTGATGTGCAGCATCATGGGAACGGTGGTGTAGGAATATATGGCAATGACAAGACATGGCGGGAGGGTTCATGGATGGGCTTCTGCGGGCCTGACCCTAGTTTGGTCAGAAACATGGCTCTTTATTGGAATTTCATGTTAAATTATGATAACCAGGCACTACAAAGGCAACAAAATTATCAGTTCCGCGGCTCTAGCAAAGATTGACATAATTGTACTTAAGTTATTAGTTCTGTTGCTATAGTTGATTCCAATTGGAGTCACAGAATCCTGTATGAAATAGATCAAAATTAGGCTACGCAAGACAAGAATTGAGATAATTTATTAATTAAAAACCAGGGATATTTATAGGGAAAATTTTGTGGTTCTTCATGAGGATTTCCATGATTCACCTGAGGTAAGATCTTATCTACCAGAGGACCAATATTGTTGATTATCATTATTATTAAAGGTTTTGTGATGATCAATCTAATAGAGCTCTTGTTAGATGCAATTGATCTTCTTAGCAAGGGCTTAGCCCCTTTGAAATTATTGGTCATCTTGGATTGCTTGGTCGTTGTAAGTCCCAGGAAACATCCCCTGTCTGTCAATTGGGCCCTCTTCCCAGTCCCGAGTAAAAAGACACCAAAGAGGATGGCAGTACCCCTCATTACTCAGGGAGATCTCACTCACATAATAGACAAGCGATGGGTAACAGCTCTTCCCCTTTGGATCCCACCCCCAGTACCCACACTCAACTCAGCAGAACTGTTACTGGGAATTAGCAAAATCTGCGCCAAGATTGTCAAATTGAAATTGGCCAGATCTAATTCGAGTGGCAATCTGGCCAATGCCCAAATCTCAAATAGCTGGGAAGGCATGAAGACTGAGGTATTGGTTGGAATGCCTGAAGGTTCCAATTCAATTAATATGCCAATTGAACAAAGCACCCTTCTACCAAAGTTGTTGAGGATCTCCCTGATGATCAGGCTATAACATTGGGCACCACTGATGAGGGTTCAAAGCCCCTAGTTAGCAATTTAGGAGTTGCAGCCGATGTGATGCCACTGACCAAACAAACAGTCCAGTGACCAAGCATGGGTGGGTTGGGCGTCCTGAACCTGTTCCCAACCAAATGGACCTTCCCCTATGTGGGGTGGCCTTGGGGGATTCACGTTGCTTGTCAGGCCAAATGCCATCACGCCAACCATCAGAAATATAGCCAAGCCTCAGTTTGGATGTTTGAGGTTGAACTGACAGCAACTCGGCCCACCACCAACTTTTGCGATGTCAGTTCTCAAGAATATAAACCCGCTCATTCCCAAACAATTCGCCAGTTAGGCCAAAATTGTGGGGCCCAATCCTGGCTTGTCACTACCCCAATCGACCACTATTTAATCAGTTGCATAGCACTGAGAAAATTGTTGGTCAATTTTCTTCCTTTATTTTCTATTAAAAATCCTTTCCTCACCAAACAATTTTTATAATCTCTTCTAACTGCATCCCTGATGGCGTTTCCCTAATGGCCAGTCACATGTACTGATGGGCTC